>JANAVB010006599.1:34920588-35240137 GCA_029216955.1 Iris pallida
AAATATGATTGATGATAAGCATTTTAGCTTATAGACATGTCCAGAGAATGACCTATAGTTTAGGGTATACATAAATGTTTCATATTAGTATGGAAGATTCTAAGGATATATGACGTAGTTTATGATAGAAGGACTTGTGAACTTAAACCAACAGATTGCAAAGAGAAACAGAAGAGATGATACAAGGGTAGCAGATTGATATCGTAGCCAGAGCGCTACATGTTATAGCTTGATCTATTTGATGATCTTTAATTCGAGGACGAAATTCTTGTAAGTTGGGTAGGATGTAAGCCCCTGAATTTCAGGGCTATTTTAAATTTCTGAATGAATTATTTTCGATTAAATTTTATTATTTAAGGTTTTGATCATTAATGTTACTTTCTGTAACTTTGACCTTGGAGCGTCAGGGATGCCAATCTCTGTAAACTCTCTCATGGGTTTGAAAGTAGACATGACTATCTTCGTTTTGATATATCATGTCCACTTAGACTCGTTCTTGTGCTTTTTGTATCGCGCAACTTCGGGTCAACTTAGACCAATTAATCATTGAATAATTATTCCCATTTTATCTTTGATCATCGTTTGTACGTTATCGTGACTTTTAATTTAGGAGCACCAGACCAGTCGTTTTCTCATAACCAACTTCTCATAAATGATCTACTCGAGTCGCTCTTCACCATGACCTTCGGTCACACTCAGACACTCTATTTTGTGCTTTATTTTCTTCGTACAACTTCGGGTCAATTTAGGCCGATTTATTTTCTACCGTGAAACCTGATTATTTTCCAATTTAATTTTGGGACCCGACATTGATCCAACCTAGTCGACCCAAAGTATGGACATGGCCCACACGAAGCCTACTATCCACATGACACTTGTGTCCCATTTATTGGAGTCCCCGTATTTTTATTTCCCATTATCATAAATACATATTTAATTCAATTATTGCCTCCTGTCTGATTTGACCCGACCTGGCTCGACCGGACCCGAGCCCAAGCTCCATATTGTTCTTCATGATGCCCAAATACCCCACATAATTTTTTCTATTTCTATTTTGAAAAATCTCTTTCTCTCTACTTTATAAATATCTCAAATATATTTCATTTTTATATATATATATATATTATATATATATATATATATATATATATATATATAATTCCTCTCTCACTTTACACATACTTCCCCTCTCACCTCACAGCAAGAACAACCCCCCTTTGGCCGACTTCCCCCTCTCTCTCACTAAAATATCTCTCTCTCTTGTGGCCCATTGGTCATAGTCAACCTGATTTTAATAATTGATCAAAACTCTGTCTGGATATACGAAGCTGTTGGGACATCTCAGCTTCTTGGACATAAGCAAGATTGGATATTCACTCGTCAAGACTGAAGATCTGTTGCCTACTTGAGTCTGTACTTCTATGCAATAATTTTTCTTTTATTGAGTCTAGGAATACGTTGTACACCGAGTCATACTGGCAAATAGGCTACTCCCAAATAGTTCAAATGTTTTTAAAATGACCTATCAAAATGTTTACAAAAAGGTTTTCAAAAAGGTTTTAAAAATCACCAAAATCTTTTTTAAAAACCCTAACCTAACCCTGACAGAACTCGGCCAGAGTTCGGCCAGAGTTCGGCCAGAGTTCGGTGGTGGCCGTTTGATTTTTTGAATTCCCTGGAACTTGGTCCTCCTGCAGTTGCGGATTTGACCGAGATTTGCTCATCGAGTTCTGCCCGAATTCTGCCCGAATTCTGACAGAGTTCTCCCTTGGAATTCTATAAATAGAGATGGATTCGATCATTTCAATTCACTCATTCACTTCCAATTTCTCTCTATCTAAAAAGCTTCTGCCTTCCAAAGAGTTTTCTAGAGCTTTCATTTTCAGATCCCAAGCCAGTTACAATCCTCTAGTCGATTTGCCAGTGCGGTACGGTCTAGAAGTTTCTGAGAGATTGTAATCAGAAGGCTTGATTGAAGAATACCTCTTCACATTTGAAGTTGGACGAGTTCTTCGTATCAAAGCTCGCGTTGTAGAAGTTGCAAGGACTTCGTAAGAAAACTTACGATTTTTCCTATAGTGGATTCAACTGGTAGCAAGAGTTCTACCGACTGGATTAGTCCTCAACAGAGGGATACCAGTATACATCGTTGTCTTTGTGTTTGCTTTCTGAACTCTGCCTTTACATTATTTTAACTGTGATTATATACTGTGATTGTGTTGCTAACATTTTTTATTTAGCATTATTCCGCTGCCAACTCTATTCACCCCCCTCTAGAGTATTACGCTTTACTATATCGTTCCTACAATTGGTATCAGAGCAGGTGTTACAGGTAAAGCAAGGTAACAGTGCTATTATTTATTTATTTATTAGATCACAGCACATCACATGGCTACTATGAAATTCACAAGTGAAGGTCAGGCCACAAACAGACCCCCTCTGTTTGATAGTACTAACTACACTTATTGGAAAACACGGATGAGTTTCTTCTTGAAATCTCTTGATTTTGACTTATGGGCTATTGTTCTTGATGGCTATCAGAAGCCACCTCGTATAAATGTCGAGGGAGTTTGGTTGAGAAACCCCAAAGCAGTTATACAGAGAAGGAAAAGAAAAAGGCCAGTCTTGACGCACGTGCCATTAATGCTCTTTTTGTGCCTAGACAGAACAGAATTTAACAGGGTATCTACATGCACAACGGCAAATGGTGTGTGGAAGCTTCTCGAAGTTACACATGAAGGCACGACTCAAGTCAAGGAGTCAAAAGTCAGCAGACTTACTCAAGAGTACGAGGCGTTCAAAATGAAGCCAAATGAAACAGTCACACAAATGTTCGAGAGGTTCTTGGTATTGTAAACCCTTTGTCCTCCTTAGGCAAAGATTACAGTAACCACGAAAAGATTCGCAAACTCCTGCGAGCTCTCACCAAGAACTGGATTCCGAAGGCTACAGCTATCATTGAAGGAAACGACCTCACTACAATGTCACTTGAAGTACTCATGGATAAACTACTCACTCATGAACTGGAGCTACAAGATTTTGAAGAACCTGCACCAAAGGAGAGACTATCGCCCTCAAGTCTCAGCACAGAAAAGCTGCTGAAGATGACTCAGACAGCAGTGGATCTGACGCTGAAGATCAAGCTCTCCTAGCAAGGAAGTTCAAAGATTCATGAGACATGAGAAGAGAGTCAAGAGAACAACAGCAACAACTGGTCAAGAAGATGCTGTCTGCTATGGCTGCAAGAAGAAGGGACATATGAAGAAGGACTGTCCCATAATCATCATCGAGCAAGAAGAACAACAGGTATAAAAAAGGCAACCTGAAAAGATCAACGTCTCAGAAAATTGCCAACACCAGCATATGGCATGAGAGTGAAGCTAGCGACTCAGAAGATGAACATTCAGAGGACGCTGCAAACATCTGCTTTATGGCAATCGATCAGGTACCTACTGAACCTGTAGAAACATATGATGACTTCACCTTTGAGCAATTAGGAGATGCCTTCAGTGACCTGATGCTTGACTACAGGAAACATGCATAGTAAATATCAGACCGCTAAGAAGGTACTCAAAGAGTACAAAGGGAAATAGGAAGACTTATCGACCTACAGCTGAGGTTAGAGCTAATGTTAGTGAGTCTGGTGAGCTTTCCTCTATAAAACTCTTATTACACGAGACTAAACAGTCATCGAAGAGAAAGACAAGATTATAGACCAATTGAGAGAGATCTTTCTAGAGAAAAGAAAAGTCTTCAATCTGCACAAATCAGAATGGAATCACTCATTCTGATTATACTAAGTTATATGACACTTCCAAAAGGTTGGAAATTAGGTTAGGAAAACAGCCTGAGCCTGCTGCTTCCTATCCTAACACGTGTCACTTACCGAGCATTCGGAACATTCCCAAGCCAAACACTGTCAGACCAAACCATATAAAACCTTTACCCCAAAGGTTAAGCCCAACATGATCATAGGTATGCATTCTTCTATACTAGAAAACCTAAACCTACAACCATGCACACCACTCAGCTTTCAACACTCGACATGCACAATGTCATTATTGTGGCCTCATTGGTCATATATCATCTGCATGTAGAATGAGAAAGCTTGTAGATTTAAATGTTTATGCTTGGATACCTAAAGCTAACAATTCAGGACCCTACAAGAAATGGGTACCAAAGGTTTCATCTGCAAACTGTTTTGTAGGTAGAACACCTTCACATGCTAGAAGCAAATGGATCCTCGACAGCGGTTGCTCACGGAATATGACCGGTGACGCTACCTTATTTGCAACACTGTCGAAGAAGAAGAAGGAAGGTTATGTTTCCTTCGGTAATAATTTGAAAGGGTATATTATGGTATCGGTGATGTTGGTAAGTCTCCCTATCCAGTGATTAAAGATGTCTGTCTGGTTACCGAGTTGAAACATAATCTGCTCAGCATAAGTCATCTAGCTGATCATGGTATGGTATCAACTTTGGCAAAGACAAATGTACTATAGTTGATAGCTCAACTGGTAGTACTATCTTTGAAGGAATCAGGGAAGACAATATATATGTTTTCTATCTGTTGGAAGAAGCTAACATTTCAGGTAGATGCTTAATGGCCAAAAGTGATGAGAGTCATCTATGGCACATGAGACTCGGTCATGCAAACATGGATACAATTTCAAGATTATCCACAAAGAAGATAGTACGCGGTTTACCAGACATAACATTCAAGAAGGATTCGGTATGCAGCCAATGTGAAAAGAACAAGGCTACCAAATCCACATTCAAGTCTGTAAACGCTGTATGTACTACTATACCTCTACAATTGCTACACATGGATTTATTCGGTCCTAGCAGAGTTGCTAGTCTCGGAGGTAAATTATATGCATTTGTTATTGTAGATGATTTTTCTAGATACACGTGGGTATATTCTTGACACGCAAGAATGACGCATTATCTGAATTTGTCGCCTTTTGCAAGAAAGTACAAAATGAAAAAGGTTACATGATCACTCGAATTAGAAGCGATCATGGAGGCGAATTCGAGAATGCTGATTTCGAGCAGTTTGTGACACACACGGTTTCATACACGAGTTCTCCTGCCCTAGAACTCCACAACAAAAGGAGTTGTGAAACGTAAGAACAGAACTCTAACCGAAATGGCCAGAGTGATGTTAAATCAATTTAGCTACCCAAATACTTCTGGGCTGAAGCTGTCAATACAGCTTGCTTTGTGCTAATAGAGTTCTAATTCGACCCAAATCGAAGAAGACTCCATTGAGTTATGGTTTGATAGAATTCCTTCAGTTTCATACTTTAGATATTTGGCTGTAAGTGCTTTATTCTTAATACTAAAGACAACTGGGAAAGTTTGACGAAAAGGCCGATGAAGGTATATTTCTAGGTTATGCGGCCAAGAGCAAGGGTACAGAGTCTTCAACAAACGTACCATGATCATCGAAGAATCAATCAACGTCACTTTTGATGAAATAAATCAAATGTCTCTCGATGATAGTGATAAAGATCTGCCTACATCAAGTTCAACATCAGCTGAACCTGAACCAAGCTCTGCACTAGCTGAACCCCCTAGAGGAGATCCAGGAACCAGCTACCTACAGAGTCTACCGAAGAGGTTAAAATTCACAGCTGATCATCCATATATTTGGTAATTGGTGACATTACCAAAGGAGTAAGTACTCGATCATCCAGTAGAGATATTGTTTCTAGTATTGCATTTATTTCACAGCTAGAACCTAAATCTATTGATGAAGCATGTAGTGATAGTTTCTGGATAGATACCATGCAAGAGGAATTAAACCAATTCGAACGGAATCAAGTTTGGGAACTTGTTCCCAAGCCTATTGATCATCCGGTCATTGGCACCCGTTGGGTATTCCGAAACAAACTAAATGAGGATGGTTTAGTAACTCGTAACAAGGCTCGACTCGTAGCTCAAGGATACAATCAAGAAGAGGGTATCGACTACGATGAGACTTATGCCCCAGTTGCGAGATTAGAATCCATTCGAATGTTATGTGCATTTGCATGTTTTTATGATTTCAAACTTTTTCAAATGGATGTAAAAAGTGTTTTCTAAATGGCTTTATAAAAGAAGAAGTTTTTGTAGCACAACCTCCGGGTTTCACGGATTTCAAAAATCCTGACCATGTTTTCAAGTTGAAGAAAGCCTTATATGGTTGAAACAAGCCCCTCGTGCTTGGTATGACCGTCTAAGCTCTTTTCTACTTGACAACGGTTTTTCAAAAGAAAAGGTTGACACTACACTTTTTTAAATCTTTAATGGCAAGCTGCTTTTAATTCAAATTTATGTTGATGATATCATATTTGGATCCACTGATGAATCTCTTTGTCAAGAATTTTCTAAGTGTATGCAGAATGAGTTTGAGATGAGCATGATGGGAGAGCTGAAGTTCTTTCTCGGATTGCAAATCAAACAAACCGACAATGGGACATTCATTAATCAAGCCAAGTACACAAAAGATTTGCTAAAGAAGTTCGATCTGGACAATGTCAAACCTATTGGCACTCCGATGGCAACTTCAACAAAACTTGATTCTGACGAACAAGGCAAGCCAGTCGACACACGTAAGTATCGAGGTATGATTAGTAGTTTACTTTACTTAAGCTAGTCGTCCAGATATAATGTTTAGTGTTTGCCTGTGTGCACGTTTTCAAGCTAACCCAAAGGAATCACATCCTACCGCAGTTAAGCGTATCTTCCGATACCTTAAGGACACTTTTTCTGTCGGCTTGTGGTATCCCAAAACTAAATCCTTTGACCTTATTGGTTATTCGGATGCAGATTTTGCGGGATGCAAGGTTGATAGAAAAAGTACTAGCGGTACATGTCATTTCTTAGGCAAGGCTCTAGTCTCTTGGTTTAGTAAAAAGCAAAATTCTGTAGCCTTATCAACAACAGAGGCTGAGTATATCGCCGCAGGACGTTGTTGCGCTCAGATTTTGTGGATGAAACAAACCCTAGAAGACTTTGATTTATTTTTCACACATATTTTCATTTTCTGTGATAACAGAGCACCATTAATTTGACTAAGAATCCTGTATGTCATTCTGTACTAAACATATCGAGATTAGACATCATTTTCTTAGAGATCATCATCAAAATGGAGATATAAACCTTGTGTACATAGATACTAAAAATCAATTAGCTGACATCTTCACTAAACCTCTAGCGGAAGATCGTTTCAATTATTTACGTCGAGAATTAGGAATTTTGGACGTCAATAATATTAATTGATTTTATTTTATGATTATATATCATTATGCAAAAACTGTGTTAGAGACAAGCTAATAAAGAGTCTGTCTGTCACCACAACTACGGTTGAAGCGAAGCGGTACTTAAGAGTTCCCCGGTGAACCTCCGCCAGCTGGGACAGTACTCCTACAGCTAATCTGAGACAGTCGCTGTGTAACGACATTTAATTCATAAAATATAATTAATTAGTTATTTGAAGACTAAAATAACTAATCTTTGAATTAAATATTTGTAACGAGTCAATGAAAAAGAAGTAGCAAAAATCAACTTTGAAAGAACCCTAGGCGAATTCGGCCAGAGCTCTGACCGAATTCGGCCCGAGTTCGGTTGAGGGTGTATGTGTATATATACAGAACCCGAGAGCTTCTTCTCTTTCATTACTTCTAAACTAATTACACAGCAGCAGCAGCCGAACCGACCTCCAAACCCTAGTTCTTCACCAATCTATTGCTTCCAATCTACTTGGTGAAATCCTTCCAAAATTTGGAATCGTGCGGAGATCGTTCTTCTCTACAACATATCTAATTTTCGTGAGGTATAACTCCCTCTCTCTTCACCTTTCAAATTAGTGCTTTTTATTTCAATGGCACCTAGATTTAATCCGTCTAAGAGGAAGAAGACCACTCCTAGTGAGGAAGGGTCCTCTTCGAATCCTCACACGGATTCTTTGTTTTCGCCGGTCCAAAAGAGCGACGGCGCTTTCGATGGGTTCTTCTTTCAAACCCTCGATCAAGCTTTATTATGGTACGGTGACTTTTCCACCCGTTCCATTGTAGCGGCGCTCCGGTTAAATGGATGGTATTCCCTGATCATCGTCACTTATTTGAGGCATTAGGGTTACACTTACTTGTTAAACTGTGCTTCCCAATAGCTACTAATGCCATTAGATTGTTCTATTGCAATCTCGTAGTTAACACTTTTGACGTGAGCACACGTGTCGGAGGCATAGACTTGACTTCAATGATATCCTTCTAGCGGAGATTCTTGGTATTCCTAATGAAGGTGAACGCTAGTTGATATCACGGAATTCGATTTCCCCGAAGGCACTACACTCACGAGTTTCAAAACGGAACTTTGTGCATCTGACAGAGTACGTTCTGGAAAGTTTAAGGCTAACAACCTGAACTTGTTTAACTACGAATTGCATCGCATCATCTACTCTACTCTTCTTCCAAAATCCACTTCCAAGGATGATGTGACTTCGCTTGAGCTGTCCGCCATGTACCATATTCTTAAGGGGATTCCTTTTTCCACCCCTAAGACAATCATTCAGATGATGGGACGTTTTCGTGCTAGAGATCGAAATCTCTCTTACGCGATGATTCTCCCTCGTATCTTTCAGCGATTCGAGATCGATCTATCAACTTGTACTCAGGACTCTGAGCCCAAGTTACTCCAGCTTTCTCGTCGCAGCCGGACTGCTTCAGCTCCACCTCCTGCTCCTCCTACTGCACCATCTTCACCACATCAGCCGTATGCCATAACTTTTGAGGGCATACATCAGCATTTATCAGCTTTGCACGTCTCGAACGGACATGGCTCGCGAGCGAGAGTTCCGCGATGTCACCCGTTACCAGGCGATGGCAACTCCTTGGTCGATCTGCGTTTTGCCCAGACTGGTCATTCTGCTGCTTCCATCCCTCGTGATCCAGCTTTTTCGGGTTACCACTGTGAGGATGAGGCTGTTCATGCCTACTTCCAGCCAGGTAACGCCTATGACTGGTATCGTGCACCTCGAGATTACGTTGGTGAGTTCTATGCTGGCGCCCCTACTCATCCTACTGGCGCTGGTACTTCTGGTGCTGGTACTTCCGGTCATGCTGGCCACGCTGCTGATGATATTGATGAGGATAGTGATGATGAGATCTGATTTGATTATTAGTGATATTCTATTTTATACTTTGAAATGCTCCGACATTCTAAGTTTTTATTATTTACTTTTTATCAGTACTTTGTAGTTTGATATCAGTACTTTTTATCTTCATGGACATGTTTTTGATGTTTTATTTATGACATCTCAGTTTATTTCAGCATTTGTTTAAGCACTATCTCTTTATACTGCTTCTCCATTTTAAACTGCCTGTGAAATAGCATGCCTGAGATTTTTCTTATGTTTTTGAAGCAATACATGCCTGTGATGATAATTTGTAGCAACTTTACATTCCTGTGATGTTATATCTCTAATTCTTATACTATTTCTTTTATTTTCTCGCTATTTGTTACTTATGCATTGATTGCGGGGGAGCCTTCTGCATTTAATGCGGGGGAGCCTTCTCTTGTGCAATTATTTTGCTAAGTGACAAAGGGGGAGAAAATTAAAAATGATCTAACATTTTTTTTGAGTTAAAAACAGGTCATGAACAATTTTTACTTTTTGATATTTTTGAACAAGCTTGAACAAGCTTAATGTTATTCATTCATAGTTTGTCAATTATCAAAATAGGGGAGATTGTTGGCCCATTGGTCATAGTCAACCTGATTTTAATAATTGATCAAAACTCTGTCTGGATATACGAAGCTTGTTGGGATCTCAGCTTCTTGGACATAAGCAAGATTGGATATTCACTCCGTTCAAGACTGAAGATCTGTTTGCCTACTTGAGTCTGTACTTCCTATGCAATGTAATTTTTCATTTTATTTGAGTCTAGGAATACGTTGTACACCGAGTCGTACTGGCAAATAGGCTACTCCCAATAGTTCAAAATGTTTTTAAAATGACCTATCAAAATGTTTACAAAAAGGTTTTCAAAAAGGTTTTCAAAAATCACCAAAAATTTTTTAAAAACCCTAACCTAACCCTGACAGAACTCGGCCAGAGTTCGGCCAGAGTTTGGTTGGTGGCCGTTTGATTTTTTGAATTCCCTGGAACTTGGTCCTCCTGCAGTTGCGGATTTGACCGAGATTTGCTCATCGAGTTCTGCCCGAATTCTGACAGAGTTCTCCCTTTGGAATTCCTATAAATAGAGATGGATTTCGATCATTTCAATTCACTCATTCACTTTCAATCTTTCTCTATCTAAAAGCTTTCTGCCTTCCAAAGAGTTTCTAGAGCTTTCATTTTCAGATCCCAAGCCAGTTACAATCCTCTAGTCGATTTGCCAGTGCGGTACGGTCTAGAAGTTTCTGAGAGATTGTAATCAGAAGGCTTGATTGAAGAATACCTCTTCACATTTGAAGTTGGACGAGTTCTTCGTATCAAAGCTCGCGTTGTAGAAGTTGCAAGGACTTCGTAAGAAAACTTGCGGTTTTTCCTATAGTGGATTCAACTGGTAGCAAGAGTTCTACCGACTGGATTAGTCCTCAACAGAGGGATACCAGTATACATCGCTGTCTTTGCGTTTGCTTTCTGAACTCTGCCTTTACATTATTTTAACTGTGATTATATACTGTGATTGTGTTGCTAACATTTTTTATTTAGCATTATTCCGCTGCCAACTCTATTCACCCCCCCTCTAGAGTATTACGCTTACTATATCGTTCCTACATCTCTCTCTCTCCCTCTTTTATATATTATACACACACCTATATACACACTCTCTTTTATGTAAAACACAACACACACACACACACATCTCCACTCTCTCTCCCTCTCACAGACTTACTCGGCCGAACCCCCCTTGGTGGCCGATCATTACCACCACCCTCACATCCTTCTCCCCTCTCTCCTTCCTCTTTCTCATCCTCTTCATCATCCCACCATCATCCTCATCACAACCACCACCAACACCATTACCATCATCATCCATCTCCACCACTACCACTCTAACCACCACCACACCGTCCGCCGGGCCTTGGCCTCTGCCACCGTACGGGCCCGGCCACCGTCGCGTGCGCCAGGCCGGGAGCAGCAGGCGCACGTGCGCGCACGCACGGGCCGCGTCGCGTGCCGCCGTACGGCGCTGCCGCCACCGTGGCCGACCCCCCACCAGCACGCGAGCCCCTGGCGACCACCCGTGGCCACCGCCCACTTCCCCGACGCGCCGAATAGCCTATTTGTGCGTTTTGAACGAAATTCCGTCGGCGCGCGCGAGTTTGGAACTCAAAATTTGTGTCCCGTCGCAGTGCCTTCGTGCGTGTTTTCTGGTCAATCCGACCGTTGGATCGCGAACTTCTTGCTCCGTCTCAATCTCGGTATATAGCACTTCACTTCCCTCAATTTTCGTCCGTTAATTTCGCGTTTGATACCTCAAAACTGGCCACCAAGTTGACTTTTAAATTGAACTGTGTTTGGATAGTTTTGTGGAGCCGACTTCGTCAGCTCGTAACTCCGCCGTCGAGCTCCAGTTGGCGCTACCAGTTCTTGTGCGTATCTGGTATAACCCTTTCTGCCTCCTTTAAGTTTGTTTCATTATAAGCACGTTTGGTTGGTCGAATTCGACGCCAAAGTTGGCCGTCCGAATTCTTTAATTTACACTTGTAAAATTCCATTTTGAACCCGGGACTCCGGATTCAATTTCTGACACCACCAGTAGACTCGTGGCGTCGTTCTGGCATGTTTTCATATAAAGTTTGCTTGATTTGGAGAACGTGGGCCCTGGCACGCATTTCGGTGCAAAGTGGGTCCCACTTTTCGAGTCAATGTGTCATTTTGAGATCTCATCGGAATCCAGTTTCGGATATACCGTTGAGTTCGTATCGTCTTTCTGAACGTTGACATATAATTTTCTGAGTTTTGAAGACATTTGCTCCGGCACGCATTTCGGTGCAAACCGGATTTCAAGTATCCGCGTCAACGTGTCATTTTGAGATCGGCACATCGGAATCCTATTTTGGACATACCGTTGGGTTCGTATCATCATTCTGGATTCAGAAAATATAATTTGCTAGGTTTTATAGACTTCTATCCTGACACGCTTTTTGGTGCAAAATGTGTCCAACGACGGATATCATTTTGATCCGAAATTACAGTTTTGCCCCTGTGTCCAAATTGGACTTATGGATAGGCTATCCTAGCTAATTTGACCGTTCTGGACACGTTGGTGATATTTTATCATCCGACAACATCTGTAGATTTTGCTTATGTATTATCCTTAATTTGTAATTAATTATTTTTCCAGAAATTATTACTTTCTATTTTTGAATTTTATATATATTTTAATTGCTGAAAAATCTGGAAAAAAATTGTATTTAAATACTATGTTAATTTAGCTAATTTATTATAATTTTTTCGGTATTTAATAAGTACTTTTGGTATTTTAAAAATGGGAAAGCAAAACTCATTTTCAGGATACCTGTGTTTGTTGATTTTTAATAAATATTTATGAAGGTTTATAAATTCCAGAAAAATTAGTATAAATTTTTATAATTAATAAGGATCATTTTGGTACTTTATTTTATATATAATTGATTTTTTGTCTATCTCAAAAATTGTTGGAACTTAGTGTACAGTTTGATTTATTTATTGAATAGTTACGACTTGCAATATTTTGTGTTGTTTTGAGTTATTGTAGTATTGGACCACCCCTTACACTAGTGTAAAGGCCCTAGTAAATTAGTTTGGATATAGTGGCTCTCCACGTTAGACTTTATGCTAGGTCCCTACTTACTTAGTGTCCAGTTAGGAGTCGTGTCTCACCACTAGTGTAATATTGAACATAGCTTAGAACTGAGTTTGTATATCATTATTGACAGGACACCGGACATCTATATCTTCGTACAAGTATTTTGCTTTGCTCGAGGCAAGTACATCTACAAACTCATTTACTGTCTTTCAATGCTAGAACAGGTATTAACCCTGTTAAAATACTGATCCTTGAGGTAGCAAGTTAAATCTTCACATGTTGTATTACTTTCAGTACCTGCCATGCTTAGGACAGTTCTTATATCTTCACATGCTTCCTACTGGCTCTCAGTACATGTTTCACTATGCTTTATACTGCTATCAGTACCTACCGTGCATTATACCGATCCCAGTATCTCTCACATGTTCTATATCGTTCTCGTATCTCTCACATGTTTTTACCGTTCTTGTATCTCTCACATGTTATAATATGGGTTATGGGAAAATTGACAGTTGAGTACGTGATCATGCCCCCCTATAGTAGCGAGCGAGGTCGTATTTTATATGCATACCTTGCCGCAGGCCATTATCCCGTATTTCTGTACGGATGTACACCTATGCTTGTGACTTGTACGGAAGTACATTTTATTACATGTGCCCCCAGCACATTGTACACCTATTGACCGATCACGTACTGTCACTACCATTTTCTAGCTTGGGGGTAGTTTGGTCATTTTTGAAATTTTGTGAATTATTTGGAATTATTATTTATTATTTAGACTTATTATAATTAATATGATTTTTGGTGATTTTTGGTGATTTTTAGGATAATTGATTTGGGCCTATAGTTGACTTTGACTTGTGTTGACTAAAAGACTAACCTAGTGACTAATCTAGGTTGTGGCCACTTAGTTAGGTTAAGTAACCTTGGTTTGACCTAATTTAATGAGGTTTAAGTCATTGGAACTAGTTAGGAGTGATTTAGAGTTGTGTAGGCTAATATGGCTTAAAACTTCATAAGTCATGACTTATGGTTTTAACCATTTAATAAAATGACTTAGCCATAGCCTATAGGACTTGGCCCAAAGCCCAAATTAGCAACCCAATCATTTTGTCCAGCCAACCTAGGGATTCCCCCACTATTTAATGCCTCCCAAATCTAGGGCTAGCCTCCTTTCCATAGGAATCCATTTCAAGAAGAAAGAGGTGAGATCTCATCTTTAGAAATTCATAATAAATCCATTTTTCCTCCTTTTTAATCCAAACATGTTGCAATAGGTTCTAATTATTGTTTACTTGCTGTTGGGATTGATTTTTCTCAGTTTCCTAACAATTTGGAGGAGTTTCACCATTGGGAAGAACCTCACTCTTTTGAGCTTTTTGGGAGTTTTGATTCATTGAGGTAACTCTCTACCCACACCATAGAATCCTGAAAATTTTGCATCAATAGGGAGCCCTAGACCTAACCTAACAGTAGGAATAGAAAACCCTAGGTTTTTGTGTCGATTCGTGTCCTAACAGGACACGTATCAGTGTCCTGAGCTAAGTGTTTGTGGTAATGCCACAGTGAATCCTTTTGTGATATTTTCAAATTATTTTTGAATGGAAAATCGTGTTTTAATGTCGCTTATCCATTTCTGTAACTCTGAGGTGATTTTGTGGTGGTGTCGTGTCGGTAGGACACCCATGCACACGCCCTCGTGCACACGCGCGCACAGCCACAGTAATACCCTGCACCTCGGGGTCTTTTCTGGACACGACACGGTGTGTCTTGACATGAAACTTTGTGGGAGCAGAGGGGCACCCACTGTCACCATGCTCCCCAAGTTTCATGGGACTTCGTGCATTGGTTGGCGAGATATTGGCCGCGCACGGGGATGCGCTGTACTGTGCACACTATATATTTTAGCCACTGATACGGCTCTGGTTCGTAGACACGGCGACACCTAGACACGATGCAGGCACTTGAACACGAGCACCTATACCTAGTCTAGTTAGGGACACGAGCACGAGGCCTGGGATGGCGTGTGTAGGGTGCACGACACGCGTGCACGCCCGCACGAGACTGTCCAATCTCTGTGTCCAGTTTTGCCCGATTGGGTTTTAACTTGAATGGACACGTTTGTGTCCACAAAAGTGGACACAAACCACCTGTGTAGCATGTGTACAATATGTTAGTTCATTACCAACCCAAAAAATAGGTATTTTAATTCGAATTTGTGGTTAATTTTCCATTTCCTAATTTTGTGAAATTGTGTATCAAATCCCTTTTGCTGTTTTGTTTTCCAGATTTTTGGATCGAGTTTTGACATCATTTTAAACCCTGTATTAACTATTACCTGCATGGTATTAAGACTCTAACATGTGCACATACATGATTCCTAGTAGTGTGTCAATTTTGGATTGATTTGGATGTGGTTTGGGTCAAACCTGAGTTTTAATATGGGGACTGTTGAGTTGTTTCTATATATGCTCATGAGATGTTTTGAACTCTGATTTCAGAGTGTTTTAAACCCAGTTATTGAGTAAACAATATCTGAGATTTGAAAGGGGTCTCCAATGTGAAATTGTGTTTTGGTTGGGGGTTGTTAATGAGATTTTGAGTTCAACTGAGATTCAAATGAGAGGGGGGAACTGCCACTTGAATTTTTATATGTAAATCTGTGAGTATTTGATGCTTGACATCTTTTCTCCCTTTCTAAATTGATATTAAAAATCTGAATTTGATTGTATGTAGTATAGGCTGTCACCTAGCTTATACTGTCACATTGGTGACACACTACCACACACACACACACACACACACATTCACTCTCACTCACTTCACTGTTTTCAATCTAACACACACACACACATGTAGACATATCACACACACTCATACCATGGCACTGTCACTCTAGGTCAGCCCACTCTCTCTCACCCTCATTTTTACACTCACAACCTCCCCACATATCCTAATGTACATGCATATAATGTAATATAAATATATATGTAATGTAGTATGTATTCTTATAATGCAAATGTGGATGTGTGAGGTATAATGTAGGTTGTGTGCCCTTAGATAGCTAATGTAGGTTTTTTTTCCCAATAAGTTATAGGCTATGTATTATGTGTAGGTCTTATATATATATATATATATATATATATATATATATATATATATATATATATATATATATATATATGTGTGTGACTTGTGTGTATGCACTATATATATAGGTATTGCATGTATATGTGTATAGATATTTTCTCTTGTAGATGTGTGGTTATATCATATATGTAGGCATATGGATACACTAGCCTATATGTATATAGGGATATCCATATACTTTCATATGTGATATGGTATAGGTACATATGTACTATTGGCCTATGGTGTGTCTATTAGACTAGTGGGCCTAGAATTGACTTGTGTAGTCTAGTTAGACCTAGATATGGCTTGTTAGACCTAGAATAGACTTGCTAGACTAGTGTAGACTAGTTTAACCTAGTCTGACCATAGTCGACCTAGTTTGACTTCTAGGGTTGACCAGAGTTGACCAAGAGTTGACTTTGGCCTAGTTTGACCTAGATTCATGTAGAATGCATGGTAGAGCTTCATTTTATCATTTTGGACTTGTTGTGACTTGTGCTGTTCTGAATAGGAGCCAGACACCACTCCTCGGACAGTACTTTTCAGTTGGACACTCAGATACCAGGCGAGTACATTCTCTGATCATTTCATAGCCTGCTTAGAATTATTTTCCTGCTTTAGATTACTTTACTTGATGCTGTCACGTTGGTAACACGGATTAGTACTATATGGATCCATTCTTGAGATGTTATCCCCTCAGGGAGCATCGTATACTACATGTTCTGTGCGTTTCACTCACATGTGTATCACTATGCTTCACGGTTCTTTGATCACTTATGACATGTACTCTCACGATCACAAAGTCTTCCCAGAATCACCCTATTGTGGGCATTCCCAGAATCACCCATTTATGGGCTATCCATGTATCACCCCTTGTGGGCCTTTGCATGGAATCATAATATAACCTGGTTGGATCTTTGTGTATTGATTGGGGGTACGGAGGAGTAGAAATAGCATGTGAATAATTCCAAGTAATATAATCTTGAACCACCTTTCATGAATCACCTCTACCTGTTCACATGTCTAGCTTGTACTCTGATTCACTAGTCACTGTTAGTTCCCTACTTATAGTAGATATTTATATTACAGTTCTCTCTCTGTTTACATACTGTATTTCCTTCAGATCCTGTATCTTAATTTACTGCATGATTATATTTTTCTAACCTGCCATGATCTGTTGAGATGTATTGTGCTCGTTTCTGTCCTGATTGGACCTGTTGAAATATTATAGAGGACGAGGAGGAGGCTGGTGTGGATACCTATTATGGTGCTACCTTAGATGAGTGCCTGGACCTGGACGTAAGCCGCTTCTTCAACTCATCAAAAGCTGCCTGACACTCCTCTGACCAAACGAACTCAGTATCCTTCCGGGTCAACCGTGTCAACGGCTCTGCAACCCGGAAGAAATCCTGCACAAATCTTCGATAATATCCTGCCAGCCCCAGGAAACTCCTGATCTCTGTAACTGAAGTCGGCGCTGCCCATTCCCGAGTGAAAATGGGAGCATATCACGATGGACTTCGTTTCAGGATTGCCGTGTACTCCAGGAGAGAAAGACGCGATTTGGGTCATCGTTGACAGGTTGACCAAATCGGCCCACTTCTTGCCATTCAAGGTGGGTACGTCTACAGAGAGGCTGGCGGAGATGTATATGCGGCAGATAGTCAGGATTCACGGAGTTCCGGTCAGCATCATCTCAGATCGGGATAGCCGTTTTACTTCCCATTTCTGGAGGAGTCTGCAGACCAGCTTGGGATATTTTCTGATGTACTTGGGATGTTTCCTTTCATTTCAGCAGTTTCTTTTATCTATCTATCAGCTATGTTATCATCTGTTTTTCCTTGAGTTTTATATCATATCGTGCTTCTTCTTCCTTAGTTGTGGTTGAGTCTACTTTTATCATGTCACCCCCATTCGGGGAGTATAAACTGTTTAAGCTTATATTGCTAGATGTTGTGACCTAGGACAGCGTTCTACCGCCGATACTGCGGCGTAGGCTGGACGTACCCACGTCTCGTGCCCTAACTCTAGGGTGCGGGTCGTGACACGTACCTGCTACAGTTTTAAACATTACATATACATCTGTCTATATGACATATGTGTCCTTGCCATGATAGATTATGAGATACCATGATTCCAGATATGCCATGTTCCCTATGTTACTATGATACTGTGATCCCAGTTGTACCATAAGGCCATGTTTTCAGTATTTCCTGTTTTATAGACTTATCACACCATGTTTCTTGTTTTACCTCTTGACAGGATAACGTTGTAGGTATACTTTCCGATGAGGAAATGCTATATGTTACATATTATGG
This sequence comes from Iris pallida, assembly GCA_029216955.1. Taxonomy (NCBI): domain Eukaryota; kingdom Viridiplantae; phylum Streptophyta; class Magnoliopsida; order Asparagales; family Iridaceae; genus Iris; species Iris pallida. Next base: position 34,938,824 of record JANAVB010006599.1, read on the forward strand.
CCCTGATTATGAGGACCTGGCCTTAGCTCCAGAGGAGGCCCCAGCGCGGAACCTTGTTTAGTTATCTTCCATGTGTTTTGAGACTTAGACTTTGGTCTGTACTTATATTTGGATACTGGACTTTGTCTCCAGTTAGATACTTGGAAGTGTATTATTTAAGTCAGTACTTGTTTACCTTCGCTTATAGATGCTGTGTTGTGATGAACCTTTAAATGTGATTTTAGAACTGTTAGCAGCTTAGATCCTTTATTGTCTATTCTTAGAACAGCTTACTACGCTTTAGCAAGCGTAGGCTGGACATGGCTCGGCCCGGCCCAATAATTTGGGTAACGGGTCGTGACAAGGTGCATAGTCCCTAGACGCATAGCATCTTGATTCATAGCGCCAAGACTCATAGCCCCAAGGCGCATAGCTCCTTGACTCCTAACTCCTGAACGCATAGTCGCTGAGCCGCATAGACATTGTCACGCCCCGACCCTAAAAATTGCTCGTCTTCGCATTGATTTATCTGAATCATCGTCCTCGCTGGGGTGTAATATCGTACGAATCTGGAGTTGCACTCGTACAAGACAAGATGACAAGTTCTAAAATGGTTATCTTTGTTTTTATTTAGCAGCGAAAGAAACAGAGTATACGAAACAATTCTCTTTATTCGATAAATAAACTGAAATTACAAAGGCATTCAATAGCCCAACTGAATTTGCCATATTGGCTACAGCACTCAGGTTCTCTCTTGCCGCAAATGATTTCATTTTTTCATACATCATGTCTTCTATATCTCGGCCGCATCATCCTATTGCAAGTTCGAGCGTCAATGCGGTCGCACGCCTTAATACGCTACTACAGTCCATGCCTCAGCGCGTTCAAGCGAAACTCCATTGCGAACAGACCATTCTCTGAACCTGCTAGCAAACTAGTGGAAGATTAGTACTTTCATCCTCGATGTACTGATCAAAGACTCACATTACTAAACCGACAATAAGCAGTGCATTGAATCATGCAGTATACAAGTTAGTGATCTTTCTATCTTGTCTTAGGGTACGTTTTATGGCATATTCTAAAGTCGGTAAAACATGTTATCATGGCAAGCATGTTATTTGATTTGCATAAGCAAGTAGGAAACCAATAACAATCTCGTGTTGTTTCGTGACTTCTTACCAACATCGTCGCACTCGCCCCTTGCACCGACGCAAGAAAAATACGCCCCATTCCTTTCCTGTCATGTTATAAGTGCCATGTGCAGGATCTCTGCGTTCCTGCACTTTCGGCCCACCGTTCCTTAACTATATGAAGGTCGTTGGTGTATCCACGCCAGAATGGACTTAACTTGTTTCTCGTTTCTTTTTTTCTTTTCTTTTCTCAAATTGGGTAGCCCGACTCCTCACGGGATGGGTTGTTATTCCAATAACCGGAGACTTACCATTACATACCAATCATTGTGACTTTCACATCAATAACTGGTCACTAATCGTCTTAGAGATGCGTGCCCATCAAATTTTAACATCCTCTCCTAGGCCGAATGGTCCCGGTGCCCCGGACAATAACTCGTTCGAGGGAACACCAGTGCACGGGAGATTATCTTCAGTCCATTTCTCAAGTCCATTCGACCATGCAACGCGCGTCTTATTCAAACAACCAAACATAATCTTGAGTCCGAGACTCAAACTTCATGTCATCTTGTAATTCTCTTACGCTCATTGTTCTCTCTTTCTATGTTCTTACATTCTTTGTACGATTTTATTCTTCGTTTCAATGTCTAATGGCACCATGCCTCAACTCAATGTTCGTCAAATGAATGACCCGAAGGTCCTGAACATTTCCAAGACACCGTGCCACATTCGACAGTTCTGTCACATTCATGCTATAACTGTTCTTTTCACAACGAAGCCATCTTTTATGATTCTCATGCACGTACGCACGCTTTAACACAATTGTTCTCTATTCCTCGAGTCGTGCATGCGATACACGTCTCGATATCGTATTTTATGTTCTATGCCTTAGTGTTCAATATTCATAGCTCATGCACTAGGACACTCGTCTCAATTGTCTTTCAATGTGCTAGCCTTCTAATTCGTGCGCGGGGGCATGAGTGACTTGTGCACTGAGGCACTCGTCGATATAGTTATCCCATGTTCTTATGACTTGTGCACCGAGATACTCGCCTTTACGATATTCAATGTTTAATAGCGACTCGTACATTTGATGTACGTTTTATTTCAATTGTTCTATCTAGTGTTCGGCACGCACTATGTTCATCTCTCGATCGAGCCACGCCCGTGGTCTCGATAGGTTAACTTAGCATACAATGGTACATTTTACTTAGGCATGAAGGAGTAGCATAGAATGGTCAAAGTCCTCCCACCTTAGCCGATACGCCTTGATGTTTCGCCGAGCCGATGCGGCTCGATTTCATAAATTTATTTTCATGGCCAACTCTTCTGACTTGGCCATTAGAACACTTCGTGCTACATTAAATTATCCAAGCGATTTAGCCTACCGTACCTATGCTTCAGTCTGTGGCAGGATAATGATTTGGTTTTGCGGACACCATTGCAAATAAGGCAAAATATTGACCTCTTATATTTCAGCGTAAACGTATAGCCTGAAACCAACTAAAATCAATACTCGTCCGAATCGGACTAATGTCTTGCATTGATTCGATTTATGGGTTCTTCGAACCGATTCAATGCTTTCTCTCGGGCCAACTTAACGCTTGCATCGAACTTACTCGATGCATTCTTCAGGTCAACGTAACTCTTCGAGTCAATGACTCAGCATAAAGCATTGTGCAGAACGGGACATTGCATAATATACCACTCAAAACAAGGTTAGTCCTCGAACCGAAACCAACACTCAATTTCAAGTGTTTCTCTAGATCGTTTTACGATCTCGTCTCACATTTGTTTGGATCATACAATTTAGTTTGGAATAATACACATATTTTAGGCGTCCCACTAATATATACATTTCAACCAAGCTTAGTTGTAGGATATCGGAACAAGGCTAACAGGTAACTTCTTATCCTCAATTACTTGCCATCTTGTACACTCGATCGGACTTATCTTTAACGACAGTTCTCAAAATTTTATCGCATCCGTATATTTGATACATACGTGATCCATTCAAAAAGTTCATGCAAACGACGCAATTCAAAATCGTATTTCTCATTTCGTAAGTTTCGTATGGACCATCAATTCTATGTGTCGCGTCTAGCCGTCGCGCATCCAATCGAAACGATCCTCTACAATGCCTTGCATTTGAAGTCGCTGCCCAACTATTGTCGAAGTCTGGCTATGCAACTCATCTCGATACAATTTTCTTTGTTGACTTGTAAATGCATCAACATTCAAGGCCATGCCCACTAGGTGACTTACCTAGACACCGTGCTCAAACTCTTTTTCGACGCAATTCGAATCGACGATGCACAAAGGCAACAATCTTTTCGATACAAAGTTTTAACTAGACTCAACAATACTCAAAGGCAACAATCGCTTTGACACGAAGGTCTTTACGATGCGTCTCATGTTCAATTCCTATCAAGTAGGAATTTTCTAGCCAAATTTCGAACTTGTCTATCTCACAACATCGAATCTAAGTTCGATTCAGGCAAGCTCAATTGCTCGATGAATCCAAGTCCAACAACACAATTCGAAGTCATTCCCTGACCGCTCGCTCTCGTGCATAGCACGATTCTCGCAATCGCCTATTCGTATCACCAAGTTCGTTTGGTGAAATTTTTGTTTTGATCATCGATCAATATACTCATTCGAGTATTCATTCGATCAATTATCAAATCTGACTATAACATTCATGTTTCAAAGCCGTTCCATTAATTCCTGAAACAATCATTCGATCGACTAGACTTATCATCAACATGCACCATAATTTATTTGTTCTCGACGTAATTCCATATACGACATGATATGGGTCATCTTATGGGTCTGCAACATTCACTTTGATTTGGTGGTTAAGTCTTCTAGGGTTAGCTGCCCCGAAGCTACGCTCGATAATTGTGGATCATTAACGAAGGACAGTAACTACGAACCATGCTATATTATTTTGGAGCCAAATAACGTTCCGACGATTTCTATGCGACTACCTAAATCCGGACAAAACCATTTCTATTTAGGCAACTGAGGCACAACTATCCTCCGAGTAAAGTCATGCATTATCGTCGATAATTCTGTACTTCACGAAACATCTACTCGTATTGAGTTTGAGTCTTTCTACCCAAGGTCGACACCCGAGTTGCTATACGCATCGAAAAAAATTGCTGATGACTTCATAGTCTCGCCCTGATCAATCACAAAGTTTATGATCAACCAGTTCGACACTTCCGGATTACTATTATGGAAAATTTCGATATCGTAGGCATGCCCCGTTTTGTATTCTCAAATCGTGCTTACGTTTTCTCGCGTATCTATTTCGGTAGGTCATATCAATTTCGATAGCACGAGGGTCAACTTTGAATCTGCATCAACATTGCCTTAGTTCGTATTGCATACATCCAAGTTCACTACAAACTTTTCCATATGCATCAACACGTTTTTCGATTCGCGGCATCCCGCTTTACTTTGATCGCACAACTGAGTTACCTATTATCCAACATCGAACCCTCGAGTTATACGCAAGGTTCTAAACGGCGGTAGGCGGGTGCACGACGGAGAGAGTCCGCCTACCGCCTAGGCCGTTTAGGCGCCGCCTAGGCGGTCGATACATTTTAAACACTTTTTATTGTTGTACCACTATTTTTTACATAATATGCATATTGTAAGGATGTTCCATACATAACTAAGTTGTAGAACGAAAATTTATAAAGTTTTAGTTCTGTAAAAGTGAACCATAGACCCATAATACTTACAAAATCTTTTTAGCCAAACTATCTTTTTAGGTATTGCTCCGCCTACATCGCCTCACCTCTGCCTATGCCGCCAACCTCCGTTGGCCGCCTACTCCACCGCCTATAGAAAAACGGTGTGGAGATAGACCGCCTAGGCGGGCTAGGCGGCCGCCATTTAGAACAGTGGTTATAAAATCACTCCCTCTAAGTTTTGCATTTTTTCAGTCGTACTCAAATAAGTTTTGTCGCAAGTAACCAACTATCTCCTAGGCGTGATTATCCACAACAACCAAATTTTTATCGAAGTCGCAAGTCGTGTGATCCGATTACAAATTCGCATCGCCCAACATTTCTGTCGAGATCGCAAGCCGTGTGACTCGTTTATAACTTCATGTTCCCTATCCCGTCTATCCGATTATTGCATCAAGGCATAATCATTTCGTTAGTCTCGGTCATTCGACCGACTTATAAATTTTATTCCGACGTATTATTCATTGATACATGTCCCCGTCCTATCGTTCCAACCGATTATCGAAGAACACTTGCATCGACATTCCGTCGTACAAATTTCAATCTAGTCTCAGAACTATCCCGTCCGTTGCGGATGTCATATCCCTATTTTTAAAATACGTATATGACTGTATTTCGTATTTTCATGATTTTAAATTTTCGTATTTGTTTAAATCTTATTTTATTTTCTAGGACTCTGCTGACCTTGGTTGTTGAGGCATGTCTTGGTTAACTGTTGTTATTAGTATTAATTTATTATTACTATTGGTGTTAGTATTCTTGTCATCTTTACCTATTTATTTAATTATTTATTTATTGGTCGCTTACCTACCCCTCCCCTTTACCTAACCCTAACCCCAACCCATGCTCTCATCTCTCTCTCTCCCATGATCAGCCGCTCGCCCCCCTCTTTTTACATCTCTCTCTCAGCACTCCTCTCTCTCTTCTTCCTCTCTCCCCCTCACTAGAACCCCTCTCCCCCGAGCTCCCTCTCCCCTCAACTCTCCCCACACTTAGCTCCCTCCCTCACTCTCTCACTCGATCCCTCTTTCCATCCCTCGATCCCTCTCTGCCTCCTCCTGATCTTTTCCTCGGCCCCTCGACCGCCGACGACCATCGCTGCCACCATCATCGTCATCTTCAGCACCACCAGCACCACTTCAGCCACCACTTTCATCCGTCGTCGCCGACTCCTCCCTCTTCCCTCTTTTCGGAGCTATGCCGACGATGACCTCTACCGCCTCCTCCTTCCTCTGCTTCCCCCGCCGAGCGCAGTACTGCTACTGCTGCCGTTCGATTCCTCCATCGGAAGCTGCCGCGACCTGGCCGGACTCCCGACGAGCTCCCACTCTCCATGCCTTCTCCGTCGGCGACAACCAGCCCCGCCTGGCCGAGCAACCCCGGTGAGCTCCTCCGCTCCCTCTCTCCTCCTCGGGCTGTGAGCTCCTCGGAGAGAGAGCCCCCTTGTTCTGCGTGCCTAGGGCAGCGTGCTGCCTCGAGCAATGCGATGTCTCGTGCAGGGTGTCTGTCTCAACAGTGCACCCTTGACTTGCATGTTCTTCCGTTCTTTGGGACATGTGCACCTTAATTTGCGTGCTGTCCCAATTTTCTGTGCCACCTTGATGCATGTGCTACCTCGGGCAATAGGACACCTCGAGCCCCGCGTTGCCTCGGGCGACGTGGCTTTTCGGTTTGCATACCGCCTTAGTTTTCGTGCCTTGGCCTTTGTGTCCATCTCGATTTTTGTGCCGCTCTGATTTGCGTGCCGCACCGATTTGCGTGTCGCCTTGGTTGCGTGCCACTTTGGACTCCATGTCGCATTAATTTGTGTGCATGCCTCGATTTGCGTGTCGTATTAAATTGCGTACTTTCTTGAGTCTTGCATTACCTCGATTCGTGTGCGTGCCTCGATTTGCGTGCCCTCCATTGCATCTCATGCAATATTTTAATTCAGTCTACCCGTTGCATTTCGTGCAACGTTTTACTCTTTCTCAGCAAACTCATGTAATTTCCAAAACACATGCAGTGAAATTACATGACTTGTATTAGACTTATTATATGGAACATCTAGTACGGCATCGAGTAGAGTCAAGAGTGATTTGATTGGTGGTGGGCAACTCTTTGGAATTGAAACGAAGTAACCATCATGAGGAAATTGAACATAGAGCTCTAATACTAATTTGCCATGCCCCAACCCAGAAAATTGCTCGTCCTCGCATCGGTTTATTTGAATCATCGTCCTTGCTAGAGCGTGATATCGTATGAGTTTGGAGTTGAACTCGTACAAGGCAAGATAACAAGTTCTCAAATGGTTATCTTTTATATTGTTATTTAGCAGCGGAAGAAACAGAGTATACGAAACAATTATCTTTATTCGATAAATGAACTGAGATTACAAAGGCTTTCAATAGCCCAACTGAATTTGCCAAATTGGCTACAACACTCAGGTTCTCTCTTGCCCACAAAGGATTTAACCGTTCCTTAACTATATGAAGGTCGTTGGCGTATCCACGCCAGAATGGACTTAACTTGTTTCTCTTTTCTTTTCTTTTCTTTTTATCGATACCGTATTTCCATGTTCTATGCCTTAGTGTTCAATGTTCATGGCTCGTGCACTAGGGCACTCGCCTCAATTGTCTTTCAATATGCTAACCTTCTAACTCGTGTGCGGGGGCACTAATGACTTGTGCACTGAGGCACTCGTCGATACAGTTATTCCACGTTCTTATGGCTTGCGCACCAAGACGCTCGCCTTTGCGATATTCAATATTTAATAGTGACTCGTACATTTGATATACGTTTCATTTCAATTGTTCTATCTAGTGTTCGGCACATACTATGTTCATCTCTCAATCGAGTCACGCCCGTTGTCTCGATAGGTTAACTTAGCATACAACGGTACATTTTACTTAGACATGAAGGAGTAGCAAAGAATGGTCAAAGTTCTCCCACCTTAGCCGATACGTCGTGTCATTTCGCCGAGCCGATGCGGCTCGATTTCATAACTTTGCTTGCACGGCCAACTTCTGACTTGGTCATTCAAACACTTCATGCTAAGCCCTATTTGGCTACTCTAGGAGCAACAGTTCATGGATATTATGGGGAAACCCTTTATGAAGGAGATACATTAGTTACATTTATATATGAAAAATTGCGATCCGGTGACATAACACATGGTCTTCCAAAAGTGAAACAAATCTTAGAAGTGTGCTCGGTTGGTTCAATATTGATGAACCTTGAAAGGAGAGTTGAAAGTTGGAACGAACATATACCAAAAATTCTTGGAATCCCCTGGAGATTCTTGATTGGAGCTGAGCTAACCATAGCCCAAAGTCGTATCTCTTTGGTTAATAAGATTCAAAAGGTTTATCGATCCCGGGGGTGCAGATTCATAATAGACATATAGAAATTATTGTACGTCAAGTAACATCAAAGGTGCTGGTTTCAGAAGATGGAATTTCTATAAAAAAAAATTACCTGGAGAATTGTTGTATTATCCAAGCGATTTGGCCTACCGTGCCTATGCTTCAGTCTATGGCAGGGCGACGATTTGGTTTTGCTGACACCATTACAAATAAGGCAAAATATTGAGCTCTTATATTTCAACGTAAACGTATAGCCTGCATACGAAACCAACTAAAATAAATTCTTGTTCGAATCGGACTAATGTCTTGCGTCGATTCGATTTATAGGTTCTTCGAACCGATTCAATACTTTCTCTCGGGCCAACTTAACACTTGCATCGAACTTACTCGATGCATTCCTCGGGTCAACGTAACTCTTCGAGTCAACGACTCAACATAATGCACCGTACAGAGCGGGGCATTACAGACGCCATGACGCATAGCTGCCTGACTCATAGACGCCAAGACAAATAGCGCCGAGCCGTATAGCGTGTGGCCGCTTGTGTGCCTAGACGCATAGACACCTTGTCAATAGCGCCAACCGCATGCGCCTCGAGCAAGCATCCGTGCATGCAACTCGCGCATAAAGGAGCGCTCCAACGCCATGAGACGATGCTGATGTGCTAAGTGCGCCATCAAAATGCCACTTTGCGCTCTTAGTCTGAGCCCGAGTCCGAGTCACTAAGTCCCTACGGGGCTTAGCTCATATGGATTCCCAAAGAGAGTGACAAAACAATGGATTGCTCCTAGTGACTTGCACTTAACCCTTTAGAAAAATCAACCCACATGGGCCACCTCATCCCATGTGCATACAACAACACAAGCATAGTTATTATATGTGATATACGCCATGGTGGTTTCCCAATGTGGGACTAAAAGTTTCTAAAGCAAGTGAAAACAGTAACATATGTTTGGATACATGCAATGTAAGTTACATACATAAGTATGTAAATGAAAAATTCATATTTTCTTGTGCATTGTATATGCCAAAATTTGTTTGGATAGGATTTATTTTGTATTCTTGGAAATGTTCTTTCATTTTATTTTTTTTTACTCTCGCGCAAGTGAATGGTGGGAGGCATCCGTTCCCATTTGTTGGATTCATATTATTGTTTCTATTTCATAAATGATGGGAGTGAAGATAGTAAGTCCAAAAGAGACTTTGATGTAGCGAAGAAAGATTTGAGCAACTACTTCGGACAATAAAAAGAATTGTTTGGATAAAAATGAAAAGTGTAATCGTAAGTACAAGTACACTGCTTGTTTTGTACAATTAAAACTGAAAAAGAGTAATAATATTAAGTAAAAAATGCCAATTATAAATTAATATCCGCAACTATTTCACTTTTTCAACTTAATACCCTCAACTTTGATAGGTGCTAACTTGATACCCTGAGAATAGTTTTGACAAAATTGTCCCTTCCATCCTGCCACGACCCGCTCCCAAATAATTGGGACGAATCGAGTCATATCCGGCCTACGCTGTCGTTGACAACGGTAGTCAGCCGTCTAGTCTAGCCATCATCCAATAAGCATGTATCTCACCACATCGTCTATCATAATTTTATCTACTACTAACCATCACAGATCACTAAGTAGTTATTACAGCATTATACATGAATATCCGGGTACAAAATCGGTAAGATAAAGACTATCCAAGTCTGTGACATCCTCAATCTCAATACAACATATCATAAACTTATACGTCAATCTATATCTCAGAAATATCTGGAGTGATCTCTGCTGCTAGGCCCCTCTGCTGACCATAACACTCTAAGGTATTAATCTCACATGTAATCAACGATCCTGTCAGAAAAGGAGCAAAGCACAGTGTAACTCAATAATACTTACCAACATGATATCAAGAAAATAGGTAAAGCAAGAGAAACTAAAATACAGGTAAGCATGAGAAATGACAGAACATGCACTAGCTACGTTAACATGTGTAAATGGACATCAACATGTGGGGACTAATATTGTATCAGATATATTAAATGAATAATATGCTATCAGTCATGTAAAATCAGGCATGTCTAATGACAATGCTATCAGTCACGCAATAATCAAGCATGTCTGACGATAATGCTATCAGTCACGCAATAATCAGACATGACTGACGACAATGCTATCAGTCACACATGTAATGGACATCAGGCATATAAAATATGCTATCAGGCACGAGTTGTCCAATATTAGTCAATCACATGTCTTAGAATATCCTCCACCCGACACAAGAAACAATGCAAGCAAGCATAGGAAGTAAACGAGTAAAGCAGAATCATGATGACAAGTGTATGTGCTCATGCATGCAAGTGGCAGTAAAATCGAGATACATGTACTTGCCTTTTTTTTCGAGAAGTGACAATATCTTATAATCACCTAAAAAATAGAAATGATATTTAGACAACATCATTAAGAATTTCCTAATTAAATCTAACCACTAGTTCATCCTACTAACTTCCTTCTTAACTAATCCCTTGCTAATCTATGTATCACCATTCCTCACCTCAAAAGCCCACTTACTAGACTCAATATTAACTTATCAATGGCCCACCAATTATATGAGTTGAATGGCCCAGTTCAACGAAACACATGCATTAGGCTGAAAATAATACTATATTTACCCAGCAACGACTAGCCCACACATATTGCTACAAAGTACTAGTCTCAAAGTGTTCCAATTTGTAATACTTCAAATTTAAACAATCTCCCTTTATCATTCAACTCATATCATTCATGGCCCAAATCGAACACTCTCTTTATCATTCATGGCCCAAAATAATACTCTATTTACCCAGCAAGGACTAGCCCACACATATTGCAACAAAGTACTAGTCTCAAATTGTTCCAATTTGTAATATACTTCAAATTTAAACCATATCGGCCAAGGCCCAATCCATTCTAAAAATCGAACACTCTCTTTATCACTCATGGCCCAAAGACCCTGCATCCCTCCTGTGCAGCCCACAAAGCTACACCCAACTATCGAGCCCAGCTAATCTAATCTCTAACGGTCATCTGCAATTCAAATCGTTCACTGCCCTGTACAGAGAAAGAAGGTTGTACACATATTCAAATGATTCAAATCTAATGCACAGGAATTCAAATCTATCATACTCCTGAATACTGGAACAACAGTCGAATGATAGAGCCAGATACCAGTCTTGCATTTCATCCCTACTCGTCCGACTTCCACTGCATCGATACAACTCTGACACGATTCTTCTCAATCTAGACACGACACAATAACCGAACCCATAATAGAGAGGAGATACAGAGTAAAGGAGATTATACCTGAGCAGAGAGTACACTCAACAAGGTCTTCTGTATCGATCACTGTTGTGCGCGTCTCTGGAACTTGGTTAAGATCCGTTTCAGTCACTTCATCAAACAGAACACATACATAATTAAGAAACAATTCAGAAAGGATTCCTTCTGTTTTGTTGATCGAACTAACTGATCTTCCTTCACAGAGCACGACCAATAGTGATGATGGACGAGGATCGATACAAGAGGGTGATCGATGAGGCTTATGATCCAAGGAACCAGCCGGAGTCAATTTCCCTTCGGTGATGAAACCATCAACAACATGAACAATGGTTGGAAATCGATTAAAAATCAAAGCATGTGGCAAAGACAAGGATCGATCAACCGCAGAGAATTATTGGAAGGAAGAACTCACCGAGCCTCGCCTTCACTTCAAAACTGACTAAACGCCATGGCCACCAAATCTAGGGTTCTCTTCAGATCTGACGAGAATTTTGGGTGGAACAGAATCAATAAACCGATCAGGGGATTTAACAGAGAAATAAGAAGGGAATGAACTCACAACCGTCATTGTTCATTCGCGGCAGTCGAGAGACACTCCCGCACGTCGCTACTCAGAGAGGGAACTCTAGTCCTCGCGGAGAGCTTCAAGCATCGCCATGGCCGGAGCTCTGTGGAGAGCGGTTGAGCGATGAAGAAGGAGGAAGAAGAAAGGATCGGTGGAGAAAATTTGGCAGGGCTTCGCTGTGAGTGGAACTGCTGAAAGAAGAGGAGAAGGGGGTTGTATTTATAGCCGTGGCGGAGGTCGCCGACGGTTAGAGGTGGTCAGTGGAGATCGAGTGGAGTTAAGTCGGTGGTAGGGGACGGCGGTGATGATCCAGACTAGGTCGGTGGAAGAGAAGGCTCCGGAAGTCTCTGGAGTCGCCGGAAACTGATCGGCCTCGTCGCTGCGTACGGTGGACAGGCGCCGCTGCTACATCGTCGATTAGAAAAAGAGAGAGTTGGATCAGAATGAATTGTCCAAGGAGAAAGGATGGGGTCGCGTACCAAACGGATTGTCGAGTTACAGACCCGATAGGGGTTCGATAGTGTTAGGGCTAGTATTCGCAAAAGAATACTGGCTTTGTTTGGGAGTTTAATTGAATGGTTGTAACGAACTGTGGGCTAGGTTCATATGGTCTTGGCTGTGGCTTTAAAATTTAATAAGACAAGGCTAGGGCCCTAGTTTATCAGAACAAAAGGATATGAGCTTAGTTCACAGGGGTTGGCTTATAAAAAACTTGCCTAATACAGATGATTAATATGGTTTAGCTAACCAAAACAAATGCAAGAACCAATTGAGGGAATAATATTCAAATATAATATATCTTAACAAGTAATCATAGGAAGAGTGGCAAATAAGAAATAATTTAAATACTCTAAAAATAATATAGGAATATAAAATCATGATAGAGAATAATAACCAATTATTTTATTTAGGAAAGGTGGAGTTACACCTCCACACCCCCGCCTCCCGTAGGCGACACCCTCCTCCCTCCCGCTCGCGCCTGTGACCTCCCCTCCGCACCCCCCCCCCCCCCCCCTCCCGTTGTGGGCTAGCCCGTAGCCGTGATGGATAGCGGGGTCACCGGAGGGGGCACCCGCTGCAGTCGGAGGCCACGCAGGGCGGCGGGGCACACTACAAGATGTGGAAAGCGGCATGGGTCGGCCCGGAGGAAGCAGCCGAAGGCGGGAGCACGGGGCTGCGGGCTCGCGGGTGCCGCACGGGGTGACGGGGCGCAGGGTTCGTCGGGGGACGTGGGGGCGGTGTCGGGGGCGGTCGTGGAGGGGTAGGGCAACCGGAGGGGGTGCTGCCGGAGAAGAAGGGGGAGAGGGTGTTGTAGGTTAGGAATGGAGGGATAGTTTTGTCTTTTTTAAAATTTTGGGTATCAACATAATTTTTTTTTATTTGATGGTATTAAGTTAGCACCTATCAAAGTTGAATGTATCAAGTTGAATTTTTTGGATAGTTGAGGGTATTAAGTTCTAATTTAGCCTAAATAAAATGATATATGTTACGCAGTTTGTGCCAGCAGGATGACCGCGGGCCACATATTGCGATTACATTGGCCTTTCCTAATTGCTTTCACTTGCCATCTGTCACGACCCGCTCCCGAATAATCGGACACGAGTCGGACACGCCCAGCCTTCGTCGTTAGACACGACGAAGTAAGCTGTACCAATCTAGGAAAATCTAACCAGATAATCATGAACAAGTATGAAATCACAGCATCTATAAATGTAACCCAAATCCAAAGTAAAGTACAAGTCTCAGAATTTATTACATTCCAGCAAAATAAAAGATAGATTCTACTAGTCTCAAATACAAGGTAAAATATAAAGTGCTAATGGTAAGCTCTAGGCTTCTGCAGCCTCAAAGTCAAAAGCAGCCGCAGCTAGCTCTCCTGCATCAACTGGCTCTCGGCCATAGTAAGTGTCGCACAGGGCCTCCAACTCACCTGCAATATATCATATTCAGGAGTGGAGCAAGTACAGTTCTAGGTAATGAACAAGACATCATGATATGAAAGTACAAGGAAACATGGTAGGTAAAGTACAAGAAAGAACATGGTATATAAGCACATGAAAGAACATGGTATTTAAGAACATGAAAGAACATGGTATGTAAGAACATGAAAGAACATGGTATCTCAAGAATCATAGGAAACTAAGTACATGATATATCTCCTGAACATGTGTGTACAATGTTTGAAATATAACTAAGTATGTGACCGGCTAGGGGTAAGCACATGAAAGCACATGAAAGTACATGAAAGTACATGAATGGTACGACTTAGGACCCGCATGTACGATGCGGGGTCTAAGCTAAACACACCTGGTGGCGGCGGCGGCGGTGGTGGTGTTGATCAAGGAAGAGAAGGTGTGGAAGTCGGGAGGGACGCGGCGGCGGAGCATTTGGGAGTAGATGGAGAGTGGGTCGGTGGAGATGGCGATGACGGTGTTGAAGGAGAAGGGGTTAGGGTTGGTCATGACGGAGAAGAGGAAGGCGACAAAGGAAGGGTCGGCGTCGACGGTGCGGTGGATGAGGTTGCTTGTGACGAAGGGGTTGCGGAAGAGGTCGGCGACGACGGCGTGGGCGACGATGGAGCGGAGGGAGGGGCAGTGCAAGAGGAGCTGGAGGCGGGGGTGCCGTTGGAAAAACCGGTTGCTTCGCACCCAACATGGGACCTTCTCCTCTCTTATAGAGAGGGGGACAATTTATTCCTTTCATCATCGTTGAACCAAAGCACATGGGTCGGACCAAAAATCCACTGTGCTTTATATTATAGATCATGGATCTTGTATTCCTGCTCTCTGACATTCTTATTATATATAGTCTCTTACTTTCATGGAAACTACTTTACAAACGAAGATATCTACGCAACTGTTATCTCGTCGACTACGCGTGCTTTAAGCCCTCCGACGACCGCAACCCGAATCTCGGCCTCCCCGAGCACAAGTTCCTCCTCAAGATTACCATCAACTCCGGCATCGGCGAGGAGACCTACGCCCCCCGCAGCATCATCTCGGGAGCCGGCCAGTCCTTCTCCGGCGAGATGGCAGACATGGACGAGTTCTTCTACTTCACCATCGACCAACTCCTCCGCAAGTCGGACGTCGCCCCCATGGACATCGATATGGTCGTCGTCAACGACTCCATCTTCTCTCCCGCCCCCAGCTTCACGTCGAGGATAGTCAACCACTTCAGGATGAGGGAGGACGCCAGGGTCTTCAACTTCTCTGGCATGGGGTGCAACGCGAGCCTCGTCGTCAGCTCGAAAGCCACCGGCATGTGCTGGTACTCCGGCAACGAGAAGTCGATGATGCTCGCGAACTGCCTGTTCCGATCGAGGGGCTGCTGCATGCCCTTGACCAACATGCCGCTGCTCGTGCGCCGGGTGAAGCTGCACCTGAAGTGCCTAGTCCGCGTCCACCACGGGGCGAGGGACGAGTCCTACAGCTGCATGATGGATAAGGAGGACTCCAACGGCTACAAAGGAGTGCAGATCAGCAAGCTCTGCCCAAGGCTGCCACGGCCGCTCTCTTCCAGAACCTGCGGCTCCTGGAGCCGAGAATCCTCCCCATCAGCGAGATGTGTCAACCCCTTGATCAAATTTTTCCTCTCATAAATTATTTTTTTCTTTTATTTTACTTTAGTGATAGTTGTCTCATGCACTTATTATGTTTTAGTTGGAATAATAATAGAGGGTTCAATTTGTAATACAGAATAAATTCAGGGACCAAAGTGATAATAAGGGAATTGGCAGGGACTTTTATACAAATATCCTCATTCAAAATTTTTTCTTACAAGCCGAACCATGCATTCAAATTCAATTTGAACTTGAGATAAACTTCACCTAAACTTTAGATAAGAGCAAGATCAAATATTTCCGATCTTCTCCAAGAGATCGAACGAGTACATATATGGAAGATTGGTAGCCGACCCCAACCCCTCGGCAAACCCTAGAAACCAATTTGCCTCTCTGTCGCAAGAACAGCAAGGAAGAGGAGCAGTCCAGCCTCGACTCAACAGGTAATTCCTCACCCTTCCATCAATTGCCAATTTTTGGATTATTGGTAGAGTTTTCGTCCCTGTAAAGAATGGTAGCATAAGTGTTTGGGTTAATTCATGAGAGGAAACACATGTGTGTTCAATGTTCAGTTTAAGTGCAATAGTTTGGACCTTTCCTCCATAAAGTACAGAACATTCATAGTCATATTGCTCCCTGACAATTTTGAATGCAGGGTTATGGTTAAGAGTCATGTGTAAAGGGAAATAATCTCTAGCCTAGGCTTTAATGGCAGCAGGTTCTAAGTTGATAGGCTAACTAATTGGTATAGTAGCTTAGGCTAGTTCTTGTGTGTGTTCAGGAAAGTCAAGAATATCAGGGATACAAGCAAGGGTCATGTCAGTTCAAGTAAGGGGATATCGATCATATGTGCAGGACATCTTAATATACAATAAATATGATGAATTTTAATGAATGTATCTGTTAAATACATTAGGTCCATTAAACTGGATGTCCTGACTTGCCATTTTTTTCTGCCCATTCTATCTGAGTATCAATCCACTGTTTTGGGTTGTTGGTCAACCCTGTACACATGATATCAGATAATAGAGGGTTAGCCATACCCTTAGGTCAGCTCCCTGCCCTTCACAGATTCAATTGCAGCAGTAAGATTGTTATATCCTTCTTTCTTTTCGAATTTCCACATGTCCTGCATTCAATTGTATCAGTCCATGTCTAATTACTTAATGTCTAGCCATAGGTAAGTCCTATCCTACTTACTTCTTAGTTCAGTTCACTGACACTTGTGGTTCAGCCCTAAATCATCATGTTGATCAGCCACCTATATCAGGGCACTATCAGAACCAGAGATGGGGTGTCCTAGTGCATATGTGTATATTCTTAGAAAGTTCACATGGGTACATTGGGGCCAATTAATGTTTCAGTTATTCACAAACTTATATGGGATCAGGGCAGTCACAGGAAGTAGCAGGGGAGGATATATATGTATGTATCTTCTAGTGTATATATACTTGTATGTTCAAACAATTGTAGGTTTTCTTAAATTAGTATAAGAGAGTTTGGTGTTCAGTATAGACTGAACAAGAGTGAGAGCAAGGGTGCCCTGCATCTTGCCTAGAGCAGGGTATGTAGGAAATGGTGATTTGAGTAAGGGCTCGAGTATAGGGATCTTATCTTTAATTGAGATTCCTATAATCAATGCACATCCTCCCAATTGCCATCAACCTTCTTCACCAATGTCACGGGTGATGAGTAGGAACTACTACTTGATCTAATGACCCCAGTGGTAAGCATCTCTTGACTTGTCATTTAAATTTATGTAGATATGGATGCCTGTATGGCCTATTGTGCATTGGTTGTGATCCTGGAATGAGGGGAATATTATGGACACAGTTCCTTCTTGGTGGCAAGCCTTAGTTCTTCAAACAATTGGCCCCTTTTCATTACATTAGTTCACTGTACTATATCTAACCACTACACCGTGTTCTGACCTGATACCACTAGATATCGAAGATGAATTTGATGGTGTAAGCTTTGAGAGGGCTTGGAAATTCTTGGCTAGGTCCTTTACTCCCTTAGAGTACCTGACATTATATGGCCTGACTTGTCTACACCATCAGTCTAGGTGCTGATACCCCAATGCCTGGCAGTATGTGTAAGAGGGACACTAGGTAACAGTGAACCCTGGCTAGCACAGGCCTCACTCTCCTCCATGTCTATGCTCTGCACATGGGCAATGGCTCACCCTTTCAGTCCTGGAAATTCAGTACAGAGTGTGGTATGGTTGCATTACTGGTTACAGCTAGCTAGTAGTACCATTGTCAAGTGTCAGGTTAGATTTGCCCTGTATCAGTAAACACAGGTACCAGGTCAGATATATCAATCCCAAAGGAACTTCTTGTCTTTGTATCAATTCGTATACATTAGTAGCAGTTGAATGATGTGTATTGACTTGTTAGAGATAAACCAGGTTCCTATATTGGAACACCTGTTCCATTTTGGGTCGGGGATCTCCAAACCTGGTACAGGAAGAAATCTATCATATGGGGTGACTGCACATAAATTATGTAGCAGCAGGGAAGACCCAGGCTTGGAAACTTTAGATGAACTGTCAGTAAATGGATTATCCTTGTATAGAAGTGAAGCATCAGGGCCTGACCAGATCACTTATATGGCATAGCAGCTAGTTAATGGTATTAGAAGGGAAAATAACAATTTCACATTGTTGGGGTCAGAGCAGTTACCAAATATTTTTAACTTGAAAATTATTCCAAGAGGAGGCCAATGGGACTGGTCAGTAAATCAGCATTACAGTATAACTAGTTGATTGAGATTTGGTGTCACAGGAAAAAGAAAATCTACTTGGTTGAGTGGGTTCAAAATAAATGGAAGAAGAAGCAGCAAAAAAATCCATCATAGGGGGTGACAAACCTCATCACTTGATATGGGTTCACTCCACAGTTCAAGCCCTAATTCTAGTTTAGTCCAAATCGAATGATTAGTCCACTCTACCAATCTTAAGTCCCTATCCAGGCAATTGTCCTACATTTACTTAGTTGTGTTGTCCCAAGATTTCACACAAGTATTAGTTGATTACAATGTACCAGTTAGTCTTCTTAGAAGGAATGTGGGTCTTTGATTAATACAATATAAATAGGAATGTACATATGGGAGTACTTGGGTAGACAGGGTAGAAGTGATGCATTCCAGTAAAAAAATAGGATAAGAGAGCAAATAAAAGACCTAGAAAGTAAGTATATGCATATATCTTTATTAATGTATTGATTCATACAACAGGTTTCTTGGGACTCAAGAATTGAAATCAGAACCTTACCAACAGCTCAGGACCTAAGGCAAGTATACCTTGCCTTTCTACACAGCTTTATTTACATGCACTATCTTTTTATTATTATCCAGTTTTTCTCATATTATTGACATGAATCCTTCATATCCTGCTTGTATATTTGTATCATTGCTTTGTAGATCGTATTCACAGTTAGCTTCGTGTCTTATTGGACGTGTTCACTGGAGTCTTGATTGAGTCGTGTCGTGGGTCGAGAAGTCGTAAACTGAACTGCTTTTACTCTGTGTCTTGAAATCTTGAAGCTAATATGCGAGTCCACAATAGGGGCGAGGGTTAGTAGTTATCTGTGTCTTAAGCTAACCTGCGAGTCCACAATAGGGACGAGGGTTAGTAGTTATTGGTCCACACCTGCAAGCCCACACTAGGGGCGAGGGTGATGCTAACCTGCGAGTCCACATTAGGGACTAGGGTTAGTAGTATATGTTTCACACCTGCGAGTCCATACTAGGGACGAGGGTGATGCTAACCTGCGAGTCCATACTAGGGACGAGGGTTAGTAGTATATGTTTTACACCTGCGAGTCTACACTAGGGATGAGGGTGATGCTAGCCTGCGAGTCCACACTAAGGATGAGGGCGAGTAGTTGTTCAAACCCGCGAGTCCACACTAAGGACGAGGGTTTGAGTATTCGATTCGATTATCCGTTGACATCTTGACATGAGTTTCTCTCGTCCTCAGTCAGCAGTTCATTTACGTGTAGACAGTGTACAGATTTGTGTTTATTCATTGTTCAGTTTTACTTATTTATTCTGTATTTTTCTCCATGCATAATAAACTGTTAGAAAGGCTCGTTTTTATGTATCGTGCTAGTCCTCTGAGGACCTGATGATCTCTTCAGGTTTAGCCGAGTTTGAGTCAGGAGCAGTTGAGCAGGTTGAGTCAGCACCAGACCGCAGAGTTTTGCAGTTGAGGTTGCCTTGATTAGCAGGTTGTATTCAGTTAGTGTATTTCATGTATTTATTTCTCTTTCCGTCTATTGGTAGTGGATTTGTGTCCACCGGACGTGACATTGAATCTTGGATACATTCAGTTATACTATTAAGTTTCTTTGGTATTTCATTGATCTTGGTTGTGACATGATTATTCTGTGGATGAGATATAGTTTACCATGAGATTCTAGATTACCGTGACTTGTGTATAGACAGCGTACTACCGTCGACACTGCGGTGTAGGCTGGGCTTGGACACGTCTTGTATCCGAAAAGTGGGTGCGGGTCGTGACAAGATGGCTCTGTTGTTGCAGCTTTGATGCTGAAACAAGAAGTTGTTAGAAATTGCTTGTACTTCACTTTTGAGTTCTGCGAAGTTGAAAATGTCGTCGAGGCTTGAATCGTGCATTTAACAGCACTTTCCTTAAAGTGTTTCGGGCACTCCGGTAATGTCTTGGAGTCAACACGCCAGAACACCCAGGATAAGACAGCCTTCTGCCGGAGGTTCACCAGACGTTGTGAGACACCGGCGTAGGGAAGAACACCTTTCTGGAAAACTTTGGAAGAGAAAAGAAAGAGAGAATGAATACTGAGATTTTGTGTGTTTTAGACTCAGAGATCTGTAGTATATATAGATGGATTCGTGTTGTTTCGTGAAGTCGCGACCCTTCCGAAATAATATTCATTCACCTGTTCGCAGGTTCATTCACCCTTTCGTCTGTCTGGGCCACTGCAAAAATAAGAATTCTCGGGGCAAAAATCGTCGCGAGGAGCCCGAGGCCCGAGCCTACGCCGTTCGCCCGATGCCACGTTGCCTAAGTGCACAAGTGCGTCTACGCCGTTCGAGGATGAAATTTTTTCTAAGGTGGGTAGGATTGTAACACCCAGTTTTCCAAATGAGGGTATTTTGGTCATTTTCAAAATTTTGGGATTATTTTGGGATTATTATTATTAATTATAATTAATGTGATTTTTAGATAATTTTTAGTGTATTTGATTTGTGCCAGTTTAGATTTTGACTCATGTTGACTAGGAGACTGTCCTATAGGCTAAACTGGGTCAAGACACCTTGGTTAGGTTAAGAAACCCTAGTGTGACCTAAGTTAGTCATTTCAAGTTCATTAGAATTGGTTTGGGGTAATTAGGAGTTAGTGAAATCTAAGAATGGCTTGTGAAGTCACAAGTCATAACCATGACTTAAACCAATTAGGGCTCAACCAACTAGCCAAAACCCTAGCCTAGGGCCCTATGGCCAGCCACATGACAGCCCCCCTTCTATAAATACTCTCCTAGGGATTAGGGCTAGCCTCTCTCTTAGGGTTTATCAAGTTTTTAGAAAGAGGTAAGTTCCATCTTCATAAATTCATAATAAATTCGTTTCAAGTCCTTTTTCCTTCAAATAAATTCCAATAGGCTCTAAATATTGTGTTCTTGCTGTTGGAAATAAGTTTTGACAGGGAGCAAACAATTTGGAGAGCTTTTGGTGGTTTGAGAGATCCTTCTCTTTGGAGCTTTTGGGGGTTTGTACACCTATAGGTATAATCCTATTTAATGCCTTTAAATTCTATCAAAAATCATTTTAGGGATCCCCTAGCCCTCACCCAACTATAGGGTAGGCTAACCCTAGGTTTTGGGCTCGTTTCGTGTCCGTATCGGACACATATCAGAGCTATGGTGTAGGTGTTCGACGAAATGTCCCAAAGGACTTTTCAGTCAAGATTTTGAAATCCATTTGAATAGGAAGCTAGCCCTAGGTGTCGTCTAGGGATTCCTTGTGTCGTGTGCTGTTATTCGTGTCGTGTCGAGTCGTGGGGAACACGGGACACGCGAGTGCGGGTGCGAGCGCGCGGGCACAGTGCGTGCCCTGCTGCTCGGGGGCTATTGCGCACTCGTTTCTCCACGTGGACACGTGATTTTTGGCCTGAGGTTAGGGGCGGTGACTGACATGAGGCTCGCAAAGTTTTACGAGTCCTCGTGTCGTGTCGGACACGATTATTTCGTGTGCACTGGGCAGCTGTGTGTGCGTGCGTGTGCTGTGTGTGTTTTCTGTTGTTTAATCAATTTTAAATGTTTCTAAACTAGGTTTAAATGATTGAATGAATCCTAAATGAGATGTTTAATCCCTGTTTTACCATGTCATATAATTGTTTAGGTTTTAGATTGTGTTTGGCTCGAATTTTTGGGTCAAACAGTGCAAAGTCTGATACTGTCCAGATACTTAAATTCCAGTTTTTCAAACTATTTAATTTCCTGTATGAGATATGTTTTTTTAATTGATTTTAGGATCCTACATGTTGCATATTATGTTAACTAAGTTCTAAACTCAATTATAAGCTTTTGGGTAGTGAGTAGGAGATTTTGACTTGTGAGTTCATTTCGAAATGGCTTGAACCTGAGAATCAATTGCTAATCTGAGTTTTAGCTCAAACCTGAGAATGTATTTTCAAACTAAGATTTCCTCCTCATTTGTTTGTGTAGGCTGTTAACTGTTTGTTTGAGTGTGGGCTTAGTTTTGTTTCAGTTTGAAAAAAACCTGAGTTGGGTTTGTTTTGTTAACTGAGTTTTATTCCCAGTTTTCCTTCGAAAACCTGTGAATGGACCTAAGGTTAATTCTCCTTTATGTTGTTCACTGTGAACCTGAGAAGTCATCCCTAATAACTGTGAGGGGATGGTATCCAGTTAAGATTACATTTACCTATGTTAGTTAACCATATCCTGAAATTGAATGAGGAAGTTATGTTCATTGATTTCAATATCAGTCTTCTAAGCTATTGTTAAATCCTTTCATTGGTTTATTACCTGAGATTCCTTGTTGATAGCCTGTGATTCAAATTGTTGGTTGTCTTTTCCTTTTGTTTGACTGCTTTTGATATTGTTAAACTGAGTATTGGTTTTAAAAACCTGAAATGGAATAAACACCAACCTGAGTATTCCCTTTATTTCGAGAACAAACCTGAGAATAATCAACCCCTTTGTTGTAGTTGTTGAACTTGAGTTTAAGTCCTAAACAAAATCTGGGAACTAATGTGTTCACTGTCCCTTTCATTTAAAACTGATTTTTCCTGTTATTGTGAATTGATTTCCTCTCTTCACTGTTAATTGATAACTGAAATTTGAGTTGGATTTGTGCATAAGACTGAGTTTATTTCCTTGATTCAATATATTGTCTGGATGAGAGCTGTTTTCAGTTTTTACAAACCTGGGATGGTTTTCAAACCTTGTTGTGGTTTGAGTTCAATAGGTTAACTATGTTAAATTCCTAATCTGAATTCTGGAATAATATTTTTATATTATGAACTGAAATCTAGGAAATCATAGGACTGTTAAACTGTTGCCTATAACTGATACATGGGTTTCTCCCTATTTTAAAACTGAGTTTGGAAATGCTGTAATAACCTGAGATTCAAATGAATGGTTCTTTCCTAATGTAAACTAAGGTTTGATTTCCTTTCTTTTTTATGCTAGTAACTGAAATGATTTTTCTGTTTCTTTACCCATTGCACTGAATTTTGTGTTCTAAGTGAACTGAGATTTCTGGGTATGTGGGACTGAACTGAGTTTATTTGCACTGTTCTGATTTGTTGGCTGGTTTTCCTTTCTTTTGCCATTTGGTTAGCTCCCTTGTACTGCTTTCTGATTTCTATGGCTGCACTGTTTTTAGTTTCACACATATAAGTCACACACACACATGCTCTCATGAATATCTCTCACACACACACACACACACATACACATGCACATGAACTTGAGTTTTCCCTCCTTTTGTATTATTGATTGAACTTGTGTTTCATCATAAAAACCTGAATTGAATGCAACTGAATTCCCTTCCTCTTCCTTTCTGTCACAATGCACACACCCTGTTTTCCTTAAACATGTATACACTATTTTGTGCCTAATACAATCACTGTTTAGGTTTCACTCATAACACACACACTGTAGCACATTCTTGAGACACACCCACATAACACTTGTGTACTCTCTTTTGTATATATATATATATATTAATATACATACTTGTAGTGTTATTTAGTTCCTACATATATTAGTTATTCATATAATATGTGTAATGTATAGATATACTTGGTACTTGTGTTATAATATATATATATATATATATATATATATATATATATATATATATATATATATATATATATATATATATATATATATATATATATATATATATATATATATATATATATATATGGGTTAAGGTATTATGGATTATGACATAGAGTTTAGGAATAGTGTATAGATGGCTTGGTTATGAGTACCTCTCTAATTAGAGTACCTATATACCAATGTATGTATAGGCATGGCTTGACAAGGTATTGCCTAGATTAGCCTAGTGAACCTAGAATAGTTGGTTAGACCTAGATTAGACTATTTGACTTTGGTCTAATTTGACCTAGATTCATGTAGAACGCATTGTAGTGCATATTATTTACCATTCTGGACTTGTTGTGACTTGTGTTGTTCTAATAGGAGCCAGACACCACTCCTCGGACAGTATATATATTCTCCAGATTCTCAGGTTACAGGCGAGTACATTCTCTGATCATTTTATATCTTGTTTAGGATTGTATTCCTGCTTTAGATTACTTTACATGATGCTGACACGTTGGAAACACGGATTAGTACTATATGGATCTGGTTGTGTGATGTTATTCCCTTAGCGGATACATCGGGTATTCGTGTTCGTGTACTTTATCGGGAACATCGTGTACTCCTTGTATTTGTTACATTCGTGTACGAAACGTGTGAATCGTGTATAATCATGTTTTCACATGACCTTCGTGTACAATAACATAACGTAGCTGGATCCTTGTTTATTGATTGGGGCGGGGGAGTAGAAGTGGTTATATTTTCAATCCAGTAGATTACTCGTGTACAAACCTCTGTAGATTACTCGTGTACAACATCGTACCGTTTACATAACCATCTTGTGCTCTGAATCACTAGTCACTGATAGTTCTCTATATAGTGTAGCTATTTACTTACAGTCTCTCTCTTTTATCATATTATTCTTCAGATCCTGTATCTTACTCTCTAGCATGTTTATATTTCCTAACCGGTTATAATTTTGTTGAGATGTACTGTACTCGCTCCCGTCCTGATTGGACCTGTTGAAAATTTTACAGTGAATGATGAGGCTCTGGTGTCTATCCCTCTTGGTGCAGCATTAGACATCACTAGTGACTTGGAACTGCTAGCAGTGGATGATACTTTTCTAGATTAGGGTTGTCTTTACTTCTGGATCACTGTATTAGACTTGAGATATTCTGAGATGTATTTATTTTAGTTACTTAGAATTCTGGATTTGTATCTCGGTGATGTTACATTCCTGGTTGTTATCTATCTTTATCTTTCTATCTCATTCATGTTCTATCCTAGATGTGGTTGAGTTATATTGTGTTATGTCACCCCCATTCGGGGAGTATAACTGTATATTATCCTTATCTGTTAGATGTTATGACCTAGGACAGCGTTCTACCGCCGATACTGCGGCGTAGGCTGGACGTACCCACGTCACGTGCCCTTATTCTAGGGTGCGGGTCGTGACACGTTTTTAGTGGTGGCCCATGCAGGTCGAGTTTATGTAGTGGTATTCGAACTAGAGTATCACTACAGCCTGCAGTAGGATTAGGATATATTTTAAGGGTACTCAATCACGGTTAGGATTCCTTGAAAGATTCCTGGGACGACCCTTGAGAATCTTATTTAAACTTCAATTTGAATCATTTCCCTTGTTTTGTTGCTCTCACTCCTTGATTATTGAATTTGATTTTGTTGGATCGTTGTTGATTTGATATTCCTATCGAGATGAATTTTATAGCCTGAGTTATGATATTTTCTGATAACATATATTGACGGGAATACAAGGATGGTAAAACGTCTACATGATTATGGAACCTGTAGTTTATCGCAGCCATATTAGCTGGCGTGGCGGAAACATGGAGACCTGGCTTCGGATGTACGTATCTTGGTTATGAGATTTGGAAATTCTCGCAGCTATACTAGTCGGCACAGCGAGATTTCCAGACGACATGATTGTAGAGGTGCATACCCTAGTTATGGAATCTATCGTTATTCGCAGCCTTGCTTACTGGCATGGCGAGGACTCTGAGTAACATGATTTTGGACAGACACATATGATTATCAGATTGTATCTTGAGAAGGTTTTTAAATATATCATCTCTATCGTACCATTCTGTTGTATAAATTGTACCCCATCATCAAATAACTTAGGAGTAGGAGTATGAGTAGGAGTAGCCTAGATGTTACTATAACCTTGTGTAACTTCTTGCAATAAATTCTTTCTAATACAATGAATTGGTGATTTTGCTAGACCTTGACTTAGATTTGATATTGTAACTCTGGTTTCAAAATAGTTCCTTCTTTTAAACAGATAGGCAGAACAGATTTTATCATTATTTCTTCTTGCCATTGATTCTTGTATTACCCTAATATATATAGTGGACACAGATACTTGCCTGGCACGTATGCATACTACACTTGTTTACCAACCTATCTAAATGCATGTTAATATGATTAATGTTAAGTTCTCAAAATCCTAGTATTCTAATATAGTGCAGTATCAGTGACTAGTTCTATGTTTCTCCATATTAAATTTGTAATTTAAATTTAAATTTCATGTTATTAGTTTGCTTACATCACTACACATATATGTTATATACAGGGTTTATTTCAAAAATTTTGGTTGAGTTTTGTGTTGAATTGTCAAATCTGAGACTGTGTACATAGTAAAACCCTTAACCTTGGATTCTAAGAGTTTAGTTCAAATTGCAGTTTTAAATTGTAATATTTTGAGCCGTATACATGGTTGTGTGCAGGTATATAATGTTAGGTTCATACTCTTACATGTTAGGTTGTGGTTGTGGTAAACATTGAGTTGGTTTTGATGTTCGAATTCTCCAAAATTTTAAAAACTGAATTCATGTTAACATTTTACACTGCTATCAATATGTGTAGTTCAATTTCAGATCTAATATGTAATGATTAGCTAAACTGAATGA
The DNA here is from genome assembly GCA_029216955.1 of Iris pallida. Taxonomy (NCBI): domain Eukaryota; kingdom Viridiplantae; phylum Streptophyta; class Magnoliopsida; order Asparagales; family Iridaceae; genus Iris; species Iris pallida. The sequence goes on from JANAVB010006599.1 coordinate 34,965,746, forward strand.
TTGAACCCCTTTTATTTTAAGTTTTAACCCATGTACACTTAACACTCTACACTAATGTTCACAACTGCCATGAAAACCTAACCCTTCATCTCTATGTTATGTTCATGTAGCCATATGATATACTTATATATAGAGTTAGCCATGCATGTTGTGAGTAAATAGCTTGTGCCTTGTAGACTGCTTAACCAATATGCCATGAATAGTGTAACTTGATAGCTACAGTTGAGACTCAAATCCCCCTATACACTTTCATGTATATTTCATACTAACCATATCACCTTTACATAATGATAGCTTTTCCTCCTAACACTCTCTCTTCTATATATATTAGATTGTGATTGGATTCAATGCTATTGACTTTCGTTCCTTAAACTTTTGGTTTTGATTTTTTTTCTTAAATAGTACCCTTTATAGATGATTGGTAGTTGTCCTATTTTATTTTCTTGATAAATACCAGTTTTACAGATAGGATGGTAGACTGTCGTACAGCCTTAATGATTGTTGTGTTTTATCCTTTCCAGTATGGCACCCATGACCCGAGCCTGTCGCCTGAGAGCAGCTGCAGCTACTGACAGTGTGCTTCCACCTCCTATTGGTCAGGAGGTAGTGACCCCTCAGGCTGACCCAAGGGTAGTGGCACCTTCTGCCATCGAAGAGGTGTCAGCATCCTTACCAGAGAGTTTTCCTTCACCACCTGTTACTCAGGAGAGAGTGGCAGTCTCATCTGAGACCAAGAGTTCTTCCCCATCTCCTCTTCTGCCTCCAGGAGCAGTACCCATACCATACCCTCAGCAGGTTTGTTTCCTGACGGAGCTCAGATATCCAGACTTCTCCAGGATGTGTTGGAGACACAGAGAGTTCAGACTGAGATCCTGAAGGAGCAGGGTCGTGGAATCCAACTGCTGTGGGATTTGGTGCATTCAGGAGGGGAGCCTAGTTCTAAGAGGCCGAGGAGCAGTGTATACCCAGAGTCCCGTGAGCACCCAGACTATCAGCCTAGGCCAGCCTACCCAGTCCAGACTCATGTTCAACAGAGGCCAGCTGAGAGGGTGCCTACCTGCACCTTCTGTAAGAAGCCTAGACATGTGTGGGACATCTGTAGAAAGAGAAGAGGAGTGTGCCTGTTATGTGGGTCAGCTGCACACAGGCTGCGAGACTGTCCTGCTGCACTTATCCCAGCCAGGACTCCGCCTTCGGGAGGGAGTTCCAGCCACCAGACCTAGTTGGAGGTGAGTCCTTGACCTATATCTTAGCCAGTCTTTGAAAATTTATGTACTCTACCATATTGTTGTATGTTTTGATACCTTGTAATTAACTAGTACTGTAGTATGTTGGTGTAACTAGATGAGACCCCAGACTGATACTACATGCCATGACCCCATAGGTTACATTTTCCAACTGAATGATTAAATAGGTTCTGAGATTTTGATTGTGGGGGTTTGACCTAGAATGGGTACGATCATCTTAATTTTGAGGACGAAATTTTTTCTAAGGTGGGTAGGATTGTAACACCCAGTTTTCCAAATGAGGGTATTTTAGTCATTTTCAAAATTTTGGAATTATTTTGGGATTATTATTATTAATTATAATTAATGTGATTTTTAGATGATTTTTAGTGTATTTGATTTGTGCCAGTTTAGATTTTGACTCATGTTGACTAGGAGACTGTCCTATAGGCTAAACTGGGTCAAGACACCTTGGTTAGGTTAAGAAACCCTAGTGTGACCTAAGTTAGTCATTTCAAGTTCATTAGAATTGGTTTGGGGTAATTAGGAGTTAGTGAAATCTAAGAATGGCTTGTGAAGTCACAAGTCATAACCATGACTTAAACCAATTAGGGCTCAACCAACTTGCCAAAACCCTAGCCTAGGGCCCTATGGCCGGCTACATGACAGCCCCCCTTCTATAAATACTCTCCTAGGGATTAGGGCTAGCCTCTCTCTTAGGGTTTATCAAGTTTTTAGAAAGAGGTAAGTTCCATCTTCATAAATTCATAATAAATTCGTTTCAAGTCCTTTTTCCTTCAAACAAATTCCAATAGGCTCTAAATATTGTGTTCTTGCTGTTGGAAATAAGTTTTGACAGGGAGCAAACAATTTGGAGAGCTTTTGGTGGTTTGAGAGATCCTTCTCTTTGGAGCTTTTGAGGGTTTGTACACCTATAGGTATAATCCTATTTAATGCCTTTAAATTCTGTCAAAAATCATTTTAGGGATCCCCTAGCCCTCACCCAACTGTAGGGTAGGCTAATCCTAGGTTTTGGGCTCGTTTCGTGTCCGTATCGGACACATATCAGAGCTATGGTGTAGGTGTTCGACGAAATGTCCCAAAGGACTTTTCAGTCGAGATTTTAAAATCCATTTGAATAGGAAGCTAGCCCTAGGTGTCGTCTAGGGATTCCTTGTGTCGTGTGCTGTTATTCGTGTCGTGTCGAGTCGTGGGGAACACGGGACACGCGAGTGCGGGTGCGAGCGCGCGGGCACAGTGCGTGCCCTGCTGCTCGGGGGCTATTGCGCACTCGTTTCTCCACGTGGACACGTGATTTTTGGCCTGAGGTTAGGGGCGGTGACTGACACGAGGCTCGCAAAGTTTCACGAGTCCTCGTGTCGTGTCGGACACGATTATTTCGTGTGCACTGGGCAGCTGTGTGTGCGTGCGTGTGCTGTGTGTGTTTTCTGTTGTTTAATCGATTTTAAATGTTTCTAAACTAGGTTTAAATGATTGAATAAATCCTAAATGAGATGTTTAATCCCTGTTATACCATGTCACATAATTGTTTAGGTTTTAGATTGTGTTTGGCTCGAATTTTTGGGTCAAACAGTGCAAAGTCTGATACTGTCCAGATACTTGAATTCCAGTTTTTCAAACTATTTAATTTCCTGTATGAGATATGTTTTTTTAATTGATTTTAGGATCCTACATGTTGCATATTATGTTAACTAAGTTCTAAACTCAATTATAAGCTTTTGGGTAGTGAGTAGGAGATTTTGACTTGTGAGTTCATTTCGAAATGGCTTGAACCTGAGAATCAATTGCTAATCTGAGTTTTAGCTCAAACCTGAGAATGTATTTTCAAACTAAGATTTCCTCCTCATTTGTTTTGTGTAGGCTGTTAACTGTTTGTTTGAGTGTGGGCTTAGTTTTGTTTCAGTTTGAAAAAAACCTGAGTTGGGTTTGTTTTGTTAACTGAGTTTTATTCCCAGTTTTCCTTCGAAAACCTGTGAATGGACCTAAGGTTAATTCTCCTTTATGTTGTTCACTGTGAACCTGAGAAGTCATCCCTAATAACTGTGAGGGGATGGTATCCAGTTAAGATTACATTTACCTATGTTAGTTAACCATATCCTGAAATTGAATGAGGAAGTTATGTTCATTGATTTCAATATCAGTCTTCTAAGCTATTGTTAAATCCTTTTATTGGTTTATTACCTGAGATTCCTTGTTGATAGGCTGTGATTCAAATTGTTGGTTGTCTTTTCCTTTTGTTTGACTGCTTTTGATATTGTTAAACTGAGTATTGGTTTAAAAAACCTGAAATGGAATGAACACAAACCTGAGTATTCCCTTTATTTCGAGAACAAACCTGAGAATAATCAACCCCTTTGTTGTAGTTGTTGAACTTGAGTTTAAGTCCTAAACAAAATCTGGGAACTAATGTGTTCACTGTCCCTTTCATTTAAAACTAATTTTTTCTGTTATTGTGAATTGATTTCCTCTCTTCACTGTTAATTGATAACTGAAATTTGAGTTGGATTTGTGCATAAGACTGAGTTTATTTCCTTGATTCAATATATTGTCTGGATGAGAGCTGTTTTCAGTTTTTACAAACCTGGGATGGTTTTCAAACCTTGTTGTGGTTTGAGTTCAATAGGTTAACTATGTTAAATTCCTAATCTGAATTCTGGAATGATATTTTTATATTATGAACTGAAATCTAGGAAATCATAGGACTGTTAAACTGTTGCCTATAACTGATACATAGGTTTCTCCCTATTTTAAAACTGAGTTTGGAAATGCTGTAATAACCTGAGATTCAAATGAATGGTTCTTTCCTAATGTAAACTAAGGTTTGATTTCCTTTCTTTTTTATGCTAGTAACTGAAATGATTTTCCTGTTTCTTTACCCATTGCACTGAATTTTGTGTTCTAAGTGAACTGAGATTTCTGGGTATGTGGGACTGAACTGAGTTTATTTGCACTGTTCTGATTTGTTGGCTGGTTTTCCTTCCTTTTGCCATTTGGTTAGCTCCCTTGTACTGCTTTCTGATTTCTATGGCTGCACTGTTTTTAGTTTCACACATATAAGTCACACACACACATGCTCTCATGAATATCTCTCTCACACACACACACATACACATGCACATGAACTTGAGTTTTCCCTCCTTTTGTATTATTGATTGAACTTGTGTTTCATCATAAAAACCTGAATTGAATGCAACTGAATTCCCTTCCTCTTCCTTTCTGTCACAATGCACACACCCTGTTTTCCTTAAACATGTATACACTATTTTGTGCCTAATACAATCACTGTTTAGGTTTCACTCATGACACACACACACTGTAGCACATTCTTGAGACACACCCACACAACACTTGTGTACTCTCTCTTGTATATATATATATATATATATATATATATATATATATATATATATATATATATATATATATTAATATACATACTTGTAGTGTTATTTAGTTCCTACATATATTTGTTATATATATAATATGTGTAATGTATAGATATACTTGGTACTTGTGTTATAATATATATATATGGGTTAAGGTATTATGGATTATGACATAGAGTTTAGGAATAGTGTATAGATGGCTTGGTTATGAGTACCTCTCTAATTAGAGTACCTATATACCAATGTATGTATAGGCATGGCTTGACAAGGTATTGCCTAGATTAGCCTAGTGAACCTAGAATAGTTGGTTAGACCTAGATTAGACTATTTGACTTTGGTCTAATTTGACCTAGATTCATGTAGAACGCATTATAGTGCATGTTATTTACCATTCTGGACTTGTTGTGACTTGTGCTGTTCTAATATGAGCCAGACACCACTCCTCGGACAGTATATATATTCTCCAGATTCTCAGGTTACAGGCGAGTACATTCTCTGATCATTTCATATCTTGTTTAGGATTATATTCCTGCTTTAGATTACTTTACATGATGCTGACACGTTGGAAACACGGATTAGTACTATATGGATCTGGTTGTGCGATGTTATCCCCTTAGCGGATACATCGGGTATTCGTGTTCGTGTACTTTATCGGGAACATCGTGTACTCCTTGTATTTGTTACATTCGTGTACGAAACGTGTGAATCGTGTATAATCATGTTTTTACATGACCTTCGTGTACAATAACATAACGTAGCTGGATCCTTGTGTATTGATTGGGGCGGGAGAGTAGAAGTGGTTATGTTTTCAATCCAGTAGATTACTCGTGTACAAACCTCTGTAGATTACTCGTGTACAACATCGTACCGTTTACATAACCATCTTGTGCTCTGAATCACTAGTCACTGATAGTTCTCTATATAGTGTAGCTATTTACTTACAGTCTCTCTCTTTTATCATATTATTCTTCAGATCCTGTATCTTACTCTCTAGCATGTTTATATTTCCTAACCGGTTATGATTTTGTTGAGATGTACTGTACTCGCTCCCGTCCTGACTGGACCTGTTGAAAATTTTACAGTGAATGATGAGGCTCTGGTGTCTATCCCTCTTGGTGCAGCATTAGACATCACTAGTGACTTGGACCTGCTAGCAGTGGATGATACTTCTCTAGATTAGGGTTATCTTTACTTCTGGATCACTGTATTAGACTTGAGATATTCTGAGATGTATTTATTTTAGTCACTTAGAATTCTGGATTTGTATCTCGGTGATGTTACATTCCTGGTTGTTATCTATCTTTATCTTTCTATCTCATTCCTGTTTTATCCTAGATGTGGTTGAGTTATATTGTGTTATGTCACCCCCATTCGGGGAGTATAACTGTATATTACCCTTATCTATTAGATGTTATGACCTAGGACAGCGTTCTTCCGTCGATACTGCGGCGTAGGCTGGACGTACCCACGTCACGTGCCCTTATTCTAGGGTGCGGGTCGTGACAATTACTGAACTTCATTAAGAGTTTTATAAACACAACCCTCAAATTGCAACAGTCGACATTATCATGTCGTATACATCCAAATCAACAGTTTGTTGTTACCCATTGAATCTAAGGTTAAGGTTTTCTTAACATTAGATTGGGTTGCCACTGTTGTTGGAACTCTTACTCAAGGAGTTTCAATCCCATACCTCTCGAGGTAGATTTTACTAAATCCCTAGCTAGTGGTTTAGTAAAGGGATCAGCTAAGTTATAGCTGGTACGTACATACGTAAGAGAAATGATTCCATCTTTGATCAATTTTCTTATGTAGGTATGTCTTAGATTATATGTCTAGACTTCCCATTATACACTTCGTTGTAGGCTCTTGCTAGAGTAGCTTGACTATCACAATGTATTGACACTTTTGATACATTGTCCTTAGCCAGCGGAACTTCTAATAGAAGATCCCTCAACCACTCAGCTTCTTGTCCTGCAGAAGCTAGAGCCACAAACTCTGACTCCATAGTCGAATGGGTAATGCACGTTTGTTTTTTGCTCTTCCAAGAAACTGTCCCTCCGACAAGCGTAAATACCCAACCTGTCGTAGATTTGTTATCCCCGACACTTGATATCCAACTAGCGTCGGTATATCCTTCTAATACGGCAGAAAATCTACCATACTGTAATTCAAGATTCTTGGTTTTCAAAAGATAACCAAAAATTCTTCCGATAGCCCTCCAATGCTCATTATTAGGGTTGCTAGTAAATCTACTCATTTTACTAACTACAAATGCTATATCAGGTCTTATGCATTGCATCAAATACATAAGACATCCAATAGTACTTGCGTATTCTAATTGAGCGACGGCTCTTCCAAAATTCTTTTCTAGTTTAACACTTGGATCAAATGGAGTGTTTACTTCTTTGAACTTTAGGTGTTTGAACTTGTCTAGCACTTTCTCAACATAGTGCGACTGCGTAAGTTCAAAACTCCCACTGTTTTGTATTACTTTGATCCCTAAAATTGTGACAACTATTCCAAGATCCTTTATCTTGAATGTGGAAGTTAGAAACCTCTTCGTTTCTGTAATTCCACTCATCTCGTTGCTAATGATCAACATATCATCAACGTAGAGACAAAGAAATATCACGATATTTCTATATACTTTAGTGTATAAACACTTACCACAAATATTGTGAACAAAGCCATTAGAAATTATGACTGAGTCAAATTTCTGATGCCACTGCTTTGGTACTTGTTTTAATCCGTACAAGGATTTAACAAGTTTGCATACCTTTTGTTCATTTCCCGGGAGCACGAACCCTTCCGGTTGCTCCATGTAAATATGCTCATCGAGATCTCCATTTAAGAATGCCGTTTTGACATCCATCTGATGAACATTAAGATGATGCAATGAAGCTAACGCAAACAATATTCTAATTGTAGTCGTTCTTGCTACTGGTGCATATGTGTCAAAATAATCAATTCCTTCTCTTTGTCGAAATCCTTTGGCTACTAGTCTAGCCTTGTAGGTGTTTAAAGTACCATTACTATGATACTTTCTCCTGAACACCCACTTACATCCAATAGGTCTTGACCCTTTGGGCAGATCGACAATTTTTCAAGTGTGGTTAGATATTATCGAATCCATCTCATCTTGGATAGCATCTTTCCAAAAAGATGAGTCCCGGCGAAGCTATTGCTTCCTTAAAGGTTTTAGGATCATCTTCCACCTGAAGAATGATAGGAATCTTTCGAATAAATTTCTCTGCATTTCCTTCTACTAAGTAAAAAGAAATTAGTTGAGAATCTATTTCATCAGATCCTAGATCCTTAGCCTTTCGAACTCTCTTGCTGATCCGAAGCTCGGGTTGTTTTTCAACTAACCGTGAAGAGCTCTCCTCACGAGACTCTTCATTAGCAGGAATCTCAGAATCCTTATTCTTAGTAATAAGGTTCTCGAAAAATTCTACATCTCTGGATTCGACAATAATGTTAGACTCTAAGTTTAAAAGTCTATATGCCTTACTATTGGCAACATAACCTACAAAAACACTTTTGATTCCACGAGGACCTAATTTGGTCATTTTAGGATCCATGTTTTTGTAATAAGCTATGCACCCCCACACTCTAAAATAACTAATATTAGGCTTACGGCCTTTCCATATCTCATATGGTGAAATATCAGTTTTCTTCAAAGGAATTCGGTTTATTATATGACATGCAGTAAGTAAAGCTTCTCCCCACAAACTAAATGATAATTTAGAATGCATTAGCATTGCATTTATCAATTCTTGATATGTTTTATTTTTTCTTTCGGCTAGTCTGTTCTGTTGTGGTGTCTGTGGTGCAGAACATTCGTGAATAATGTCGTTCTCTTCACAGAAGGTATTAAATTCAAAAGAAAAGTATTCACCACCTCTATCACTTCTAAGTATTTTAATGTTTCTACCAAGTTGATTTTCAACCTATGATTTGTATATTTTAAAAGCATTAAAGGCTTCATCTTTATGTTTTAATAAATATACATATGTAAATCTAGAGCAATCATCAATGAAGGTAATAAAGTATTTATTACCTCCTCGAGATAATATCCCATTAAATTCACATAAATCAGAGTGAACTAAATCTAGTAGGTTGGTATTACGCTCTACACTGTGAAAAGGTTTTTTAATCATTTTGGATTTTGCACAAATTTCACACTTATCTAAGTCTTCAGAATTGTATGAAATTAATCCAGATTTAATTAATCTTTTCATAGTGCTAATACCTATATGCGCTAATCTACTATGCCATAAAGTAGAGAACTCAATCATGTAAGCAGAAGTAGAAACTTTATTGATATTATTTTCAATGATACAAAGTTTGATCATACCCTCATCGGTATATCCTTTTCCAACAAACATACCATTACGGGTCAAAATTAATTTGCCCGACTCAAAGACAGATTTTATTCCTGGTTTACCCAACAAGACTCCACTGACGAGGTTCCTACTCATATTCGGGACGTGAAGTACGTTAGTCAGAGTAACTTTCTTCCCGAAAGTGAATTGGATTTCCACATCACCTGTTCCCACGACCGTTGAGTGTCCTTTATTTCCCATCTGAACTTCTTGTCCATCATTGACTTCAGAATAGGTCTTGAATGCTGCTTTATCGTATGAAACATAAACGGTAGCACAAGTATCATACCACCATCCTGGAGCCTTCCCTTTGACCGCCATGAGTTTGCTCACCGTAGCAATTATGTCATCTGTCTCAGTGAGATTTACCTCGCTGTTTTGGGTCTTTCGAACCCGACAGTCTCTTGCATAATATCCTGTTTTGCCATATACAAAACAGCCGGTCTTAGGTCCTTTGGCGGTGCTGGAGTTCTTGAACTTTTGTTGGTCCTTCTTAGGACCGAGAAAGTTCTTCTTTCCTGCAGGCCTCTTGCCTTTCGCGCTCACCGCGTTAGTTTTAGAAACTCCGTTGTTCTCGGATTTCTGTCTTTCCTTCGATTCGAAGGTGTTTTTGAATCTGTTCTAGTGAGAAATCCTCAGAGCTGTGAAGTAGTTTCTTTCGATAACTATTCCAAGATGCTGGCAATTTAGTAATTATAGCACCAACTTGGAATGGTTCCAGAAGTTCTATCTTTACTACCCTGAGTTTATTGACTAGAACTTGTAGTTCGTGTACTTGGGCGAGTATAGGCTTTGTATCAATCATTTTGAAATCAAAATACTTTGATATAAGAAATTTCTTTCTACCTTCTTCTTCTGCTCTGAATTTGAAATCCAGAGCCTTCCAAATGTCAATCACCGAAGGATTTTCTGTATAGAGGTCGTACAGTCTGTCCGACAGGGTGTTCAGAATGTGACCACGGCACAACAGTTCGTCCTCTTTGCGCTTTTTGCGTTCTGCCTTGACTGTATCAGAATCTGCTGGTGTGGGTTCTGGAACAGGTGGCAGATCTGTGTCGAGGATGTAGTAGATCTTCAGCGCCGTCAGGAGGAAGATCATCTTGTCCTGCCAGCGTGTGAAGTTCGTCCCGTCGAAGCGATCCAGTTTGACTAGATCCTGATTCATGATTTTGATGCTCGAAATTGCAGCCTCGGACTCCATTATTTGTAACACTTTAAGATTGTTAGAAATTGTTTGTACTTTACTTTTGAGTTCTACGAAGTTGAAAATGTCGTCAAGGCTTGAATCGTGCATTTAGCAGCACTTTCCTTAAAGTGTTTCGGGCACTCCGGTAACGTCTTGGAGTCAGCACGCCAGAACACCCAGGATAAGACAGCTTTCTGCCGGAGGTTCACCAGACGTTGTGAGACACCGGCGTAGGAAAGAACACCTTTCTGAAAAACTTTGGAAGAGAAAAGAAAGAGAGAATGAATACTGAGATTCTGTGTGTTTTAGACTCAGAGATCTGTAGTATATATAGATGGATTCATGTTGTTTCATGAAGTCGCGACCCTTCCGAAACAACATTCATTCACCTGTTCGCAGATTTATTCACACTTTCGTCTGTCTGGGCCGCTGCAAAAATAGGAATTCTCGGGGCGAGAATCGCCGCGAGGAGCCCGAGGCCCGAGCCTACGCCCGATGCCACGTTGCCTAAGTGCACAAGTGCGTCTACAATGCGCCACTATCGCCTCTACGCCCGAGCCCGAGCCCGAGCCGGTGTTGCCAGCAACACCGGCTACATTTTCATGAAGAAGATAAAAAAACAACCAATGGCCACCGACTAGCAACCCTTTGGTTGTTGCACACTCCTCATGAGTGCACATACCTATTTAAGCATCCTCAAACCTTTCTCTCTTTCCGATGTGGGACTAAAGTCCCTTCTCTTTCCTTTTCATCCTTATGAACAATAAATGAAATTAATAATTCCAACATTGAACACAAACAAAAAAGAGAATGTTTTATTGCTGTGTTGTGCATTTTCTTTTGTTACTTGCATGAATTTATATACAGTGGATCAAACACAATTATAGCCACACATACAACGAGATCCACAATTCTAGCTACCACTTACAAATAGACATATTCTCATGCCACTCTAACATCATGGCCATGAGACACTACACGTGCAATAGGATTAAGTCAACAAATCACCCCATAATCATGTTGCATGGAATTTACCTCTACGACGTCGAGTTTCTGCCTCATCTCAATGAACTTTACTCGCCCAAGTGCCTTGGTAAGGATGTCGGCCAGCTGCCCGTTAGTGCCGACATGATCGACGTCCACTTTGCCATCTTTGATACACTGACGAATAAAGTGAAAACGAGTGTCAATATGCTTACTTCGTTCGTGATGCACCCAGTTCTTGCATAGTGCAATCGCTGATTTGTTGTCTACCATAAGCTTCACTTTCTTTGGCTCATGTCCCACCAGCTCGCCTAGCAGCCGACTCAGCCATACATCTCCGCACACTGTCGTCGTCGCTACTATGTACTCTGCATCACATGACGAAAGCACGATGATATTTTACTTTTGAGATGCCCATGTTATCAAGCTTGAGCCAAGGAAGAAAGCAATCCCTATGGTGCTCTTTCGGTCGTCGACGTCACCGGCAAGATCACTGTCGCTGAACCCCACCAACTCGGGCTCCAGCTCGCCGGTCTTCTTGTAACAACACACATACCTGACCGTCCTACTGATATACCTCAGAATGGGTTTGATGGCAACCCAGTGCGGTGCGGTAGGAGCCTCCATGAACCTGCCCACGATGCCCACTGCATAGGCAATGTCGGGCCTCATGTTCACCAAGTAGCGCAGGCTCCTGACGATACTCCGATACTTGGTTGCGTCCACAGCATCCCCGACATCCATCTTGCTCAGCTTCACACAGTTCTCCATAGGCATTTGGCATGGATTGCAGTCGGTCATGCGCAAGATTTTGAGCACCTTGCTCACGTAGCCACCTTGACACAAACTTATCTCGTCGGTGCCTTGCCTGACTTCGATCCCCAAGTAGTAGCTTAAGAGGCTGAGATCACTTATGCTGAAGAGTTCCTTCATCTAAGTCTTGAACTTGGCGATGTCATCAACGTAAGTTTCGGTGATGATCAAGTCGTCAACATACACGCCAATTAGCAGGTATGATTTTTTGCTAGCCCTCCAATACACGGCATGCTCCAATGGGCTATGCTCGAAATCGAGCGAGGCGAGCGACTTGTCCAGCTTTGCGTTCCATGCTCGCAGTGCTTGCCGCAGCCCTTACAGCACCTTGTGAAGCCTGAACAACTTGTGCTTGACGTCGATGAAGCCCGGGGGCTGGAGCAAGCGAGATCTCCGATCAAGAAAGCCGATTTGACTCCCTGTGGTGCACTTCCCAATTGTCGCGTGTGGCGACCGCAATCAGCAGTCGTATAGTCTCTATTTTTGCCACCGACGCGAAGACCTCGTCGAAGTCCACCCCCGGTCGCTGAGCATACCCTTTAGCAACTAAACGAGATTTGTGTTTGACGATGTTACCTGTGGAATCCTTTTTAACTTTGAACACCCACTTGAGCCCTACGGCCCTGTGTCCGTCAGGGAGATCGGTGAGCACCCATGTGTTGCTGTCGTAGATTAATTGTATCTCGTCGTCCATGGCACGCCTCCAGCATGCCTCCTTTAGTACTAGATCAACGCTCACGGGCTCCACAGCTGCAATCATGCATAGTCCTCTATACTCGCTGTCTAGCATCGTCGTAGTGTCGTAGATGTTCGACAGTTTGCGGTAGCAGTGCGGACTGCTGTCGGAGTCGAGCATCTCATCGGTGGTGAGTGTGTCACCCACTCGACGTCCTTCGGTGCAGCAGTGGGCGTGCGTGGCTCCGTTGCCTGCGGCGCCACTGGAGTCACCCTGGATGCGCTGGTCTCTACATCCGCCTTGTTGCTCGTGGAGTTCCAGTAGATGTCAGTGGTATACTCTACGGTGAAGGCTGTTGGGCCGAAAACATTACTGTTGTGCACTGTCTCCCAGTTCCAACCCCTGTGCTCCTCGAACACCATATCCCGTGTCACATGGAGCTTCTTTTCTCGCAGATCGTAGACGCGGTATGCCTTGGAGCCTTCCTCATATCCAACGAACACCATTTGTGCTGATATGTCCACTAGTTTGTTGATGCTAGGCCCGAGCTTCTTGACGTGCGCCACACAGCCGAAGGTTCGGAAGTGGTATACCTTCGGCTTTCTCTTGTGCTACGCCTCATATGGTGTTTTGTCGTCGAGGCTCCGTGTCAGTGCTCGGTTGAGGATGCACACTGTGGTCTTCACTGCTTCACCCCAGAACATGGCCGGCACTCCCATACTTTTCAGCAAGCATCTCACCATCTCCACGACCGTTTGATTGCAACGCTCGACTATGTCATTTTGTTTTGGTGTATAAGGTGCGGTGGTGCAGTGTTTGATGCCCAGCTTGTCGCAGTATTCTCGGAACTCGAGGGAGTTGAACTCGCCGCCATGATCCGAGCAGAATACCTTGAGCTTAGTGTTCTATTCATTTTCAACCAGAGACTTGATCTTCCTAAAGCACTTGAATGCACCATATATATCTGTTACGCTGTTCTATTCATTTTGAGCTTGGTGTTCTATTCATTTCAAGCCACATATATCTGCTATGGTCATCAACTACCAACAAAAAATATTTATTACCTCCTGGCCTAGTTGGTGTGATTGGGCCACAAAAATCGCTATGCACCAACTCTAGCCCCTGTTCGACGCGGTACATCGTGGCTTGCAAAAACGGAGCGTGATACTGCTTGCCGAGAGCGCAGTCATCGCAAAACTGCTCGACATGCTCTATGAGAGGGATGGCATCCACCATCTCCATGCGCGCCATGTTTCACAACGTACGAAGGTTGAGATACCCGTAACGTGCATGCCAGAGCCATGCCACATCGTCCATCTTCGCGAGCAGACATACGAGAGCGGTCAAATTCAGGGTAAGGGTATATAGCCGGATCCTACACCGCGCCACCCGAGCCAGCAGTTTGCATTCTTGGTCGAAGATGCTCAGTTGTCCAGACTCCATCTTCGATTATGATCTTGCACCCGTTATCATCCAATTTTTCGAGGAAGATGATGTTGCTGCGAAGATGAAGTATAAAATACACCTCGGAGAGTACCCGATGCCCCTCATTCTGGAACTGAAATGTGACATCGCCTTTGCCGCAAATGTCCACTACCGAGCCATCCCCGAACTTGATTCTCCCTTCTGCCGATTCGTCGAGTAACGTGAACATCGCTCTAGAACCGATCGTATGGCCACTGGCTCCCGTGTCAAGGTCCACATGTCGTCGTCGATGTCGACAGGGAATACCTTCTCCTCATTGAGGAGAACCGTCCGCGGCGCGTCGTTAGCAGTCGGCACAATATCGCAACATTGAGCCCTCAACAATGTCAGTTCGTCATCTTGAGCGTGCGTGGGGTTCGCTTTCTCACAGTGCTCGTGTCGCGGCTTACGGCACTCCTTGGCCCAGTAGCCGTAGATGCCATAATTATAACATTTGCCCTTTTCTTGGCATGCGTGCCACCGAATGTGTTATCGCTGTCATCGTATGTGTCGCCACGGCCACGACTCTTTTGCTTGTCGCGTCTGCGGTCACCGCCGTCGGAGGAGACCTCGCTTTGTTCCTTTCGCTTCATGTGCACGAGTCTTTCTTCTTCGGAAAGGAGTAGGCGGCCACCCGTGCTGCCAGAGTCGTCGTCGAGATCATATCACTCCTCGACGGCTAGAAGTCGACCGAAAAGCTCTTCAATGGACTATGTCTTGAGATCCAAAATGGTCTTAATGGAGATGGCGACTTGTGTGTACCTAGACGATCAAGTTCAAGGACGACGAGTCCGTAGAGGACTTCGTGCGCGAGGCCAAGGCACAGAAACTTCATCACCGAGTAGTTGCAGGTCGTTGACGAGCCCCGTGAGCCACATCACTATGTCCTTAACGGACTCGCTGTCCTTGAACTTGATAGTCCCAAATTTGGCACAAAGTTTCTGCGACTTGGCCTCATGCACACGTTTGACCCCCATCTGCATGGTATTTACAGTATCTCATGCTTCCTTGGCAGTGTCTTTCTCCGCCAGTATTTGCAGCATCTTCGACGGTACGGTGGACAAGGCCATCCTGTCGTCTCGGTATTCGATGATCCCGAGCTCGATTGCTTGCCACAACCCTTGAGCTTGCAGATTGACTCTCGTCAAGAGAGCCTAATCCCCGTAGTTCATTCGTATCGGCTGTAATGCCCCACTCCGCATCGGTGCATTATGATGAGTCGTTGACTCGAAGAGTTGCGTTGATCCGATAAAGTATCGATGCGAGAGCTGCGTTGGCCAAAGATAAGCTTTGAGTCGATTGGAATCTATGGATCGAATTGATGCAAAGGATAAGTTCCGTTGAGGAAGTGCTAATTTTAGTTGATCTGGTGTACAGGCTATGCCTTTATGCTGGATTACGGATCGTGGTATGGGCGCGATAGGCCAAATCAACCGAGTAGTTCAAAGGAATGGCTAAGTCCGAGAGTTAGCTATGCGACCAAGTTATGGAAGCGAGACGCTTCAATCGACGAGACGGCAAGGCGTATCAGCTCAAGGTGGGCGGGTTCTTGACTCTCTCTCCCTATTCCTTCACGTCTAATGAAATATATCATTGTATGCGTAAGTAGCTATTGAGTTAGCGTGCGTGGCTCGGCGATTAAGTGTCGTAGTATGTGTTGAACACTAAGATAGAACATTGAACAATCGAACAATTGAAGCGACGTGCATCAAGTGTACGAGTCGTGGTAGGGCGATGATGGTAGAACATTGAAAGACAATATCGAGATGTGCATCACGTGCACGCCTCCGAGAACATTGAATCCTAGGCGTAGAACATTGATTACGGCGCTGAGCGTGCCCTCGGGCACTTATGCTATGAAATGACTGAGTAACTACGGAATTAGGCTATGAGAATAACTTACGAATGGTACGCGCTGAATATGAGTACTAGACGACTAAGCCGTTGGGCGTCGTACATCAATATGGATGTGTTGGGGCATAACGCCGATGGAGCTCCCCATACGGATGGTGGATTATGTTATGAGACGCGAATATGCTTATGGCACGGGAAACCGTTTATGGATCGAGACTATGTTTATGTGACGGAGGATTTGGTTGGAATGTTATGTGTGTTTGCTATGGCGCGTATTGCATGGTCAATGGACTCGGATGGCCCGTGCACGGGTACGGCTTCCCTCGGACGATTTCGTCGGGGCACCGGGACCGTTCGGCCTAGGAGGGAATTATGTGTGGTATTTATGGTGCACATCATTCGGACGGATTACGACCGTCCAGTGCTGTGATAAGCTATGATATCCGTAAGTTTGGGATCCTTCGGATACTGGGCTAGCAACCCGTATCGAAGTGATTGTAGGCTTACGCATAAGAGATGCCAAGTCCATTACGGTACGAAACACCGTGACCTTCATATAGTTAGGGCCGGTGGGCTGAGATGAGAGCTGGGTGCAGGCGCAGGGCCTGCCACCCATTATGCATATGTTTATGTTTATGATTGGTCGGTTGCACGAATCGTATGTTTGCTTATGTTAAGTTCTAACCACTGCAGGCTAAGGAAAATGGGACGGGATGTGCACGATCACTATGTTTATGTTCCTATTATGCCTAACTGTATCTGCTGCAGGAACACGGAATATGGGACACAGTTATGATAAGTTGTTATATATGAAGATTGCCATGAAACCGATCCTAAGGCTAAATAAAAAGATCACAAATTAAGATGCATGTTCACTAAATGTATTTATTATTTGGTTTGTGTGCGAGCGGGTCTTGATCAGTGCGAAGCGAGGACGAAAGCACTAATCCCCCACTAGTTTATGTGCAGGCTCAGGTTATGATCGGCTCGGGGCGGAGCTTAGCTTGGACGTGCCGAGGTATGGAGTCCTTGGCGTTCAAGAGGAGCTTCCGCATAGGCGTTCGGACTTGCGACATGGAGATGTTCGGCCGAAGACTACTTGGTGGCTATAAAGAGGCATAATGTATGGAACAATATAATCCTTTTTGAGCTAGAGAGATCATGAGCGTTGTAGCTAATTGGCATATTATGTTGGGCTATTCAGAGCCTTGTAACCTTCAGTTCATTATGAATAAAAGAGATTCTTATGTTATACCTTGTTTCCCTTCCGCTGCTTATGATATCAATTGAGATAAAATACTATGTGAACTGTTATCTTGCCTTGCACGAGCACAACTCCAGGCTCGTACGGCATCACGCCCCAGCGAGGACGATGATTCGGGTGAAATCTAGCGAGGACGAGCGATTTCCCGGATCGGGGCGTGACATCGGCATAGGGGTACTTCACTTTACCCCCTCTCTCCTTTACTACCTGCTCCATGATGCAGTTGTCGCCGCTTCCTCCGCTGCCATCGTCGATCCGGGCTCGCGGTGAGGACTTGGGAGAAGAACTTGATTCAACCATCGTCACAGGAATGGATCACTTGACTCGCTTTGATACCACTTGTTGTAGCCTTGACGTTGAAACAAGTAGAACATGAACAGAAAGAAGAAAATGTTTTATTGTTGTGTTATGCATTTTCTTTTGTCACTTGCATGAATTTATATACAGTAGATGAAGCAACATTCTAGCCACACACCATAATTCTAGCCCCACACACACATACAATGAGATCCACAATTCTAACTACCACTAACAAATGGACCTATTCTCGTGCCACCCTAACATCATGTCCATGAGACGCTACACGTGCAATAGGATTAAGTCCAACATCTGTACGCGTGTCGTGCTATCCAATGGAGGCTGAGGTTTGCCGCCGCCCGTGCGGTTCAAGAGAGGGGCCGAGCACTTCTGCATCCACCTGGGGATAGCCACGGTGATCACCAGGTTCAGGAAGAGCCTTGGGCTGGCGGAGCGTGACCTGGAGCTGACGAGAATGATGCTGTACTGGTTTGGGAACACGTCGTCGAGCGAGATGTGGTACGTGCTGTAGTACCTGGAAGGGAAGGGTGTTGGTGTTTCTGCCTTTGGACTAGGAAAGATAGTCCCACATCGGCTACACCAAATGGTGAGTATCTCCATATAATGCATTGCTTGTGTTGAGGTGTGCACATGAGGTGTGGTGGGGCACAAGTGTGTGTCATATGGGAGTATTTTCCTAGAAGGAAAAAAAGGACTAATTCCAACAAAGATATAAGTTTATTTTTGTTGTGCGGACTCAGACTTGGATACGGATTCTAGGATGTCTCGTGCATGCACGAGAGTATTCGGGGGGTAGGCGTGGACTGTCACACTTCTATGCTGATTGTGGGATGATCTAAAATATCAAACTCTACTTTTGAGTATTGGTATTTTAGTCCCATATCAGATAGGAGAAGAGGTGAAGTCTCACTCCACTCTATAAATAGAGCCCCTTGGCCTTCGTTGAAAGAGTCACCAAGAAGAAAGTTAAAGGGAGTCTGTAAAGTCCAGGAAGTCCGTTCAAGTCTCAAATATTGACTTACGAGCGTTCCAAAAGTTCTTCGTGAACTTGCTGGTTCCTGAAAGCAGATCGTGTTGGGGCGAATCTTGCTTTGAGCAACGGTGATCTTAATCACCCCAGCAAAAAACTTTCATCTTCTTCTTTCTTCTTTCTTCTTTTTTCTCCTTCATCTAAGTTGTAACTCAGTTCTGTCCGTCAGCAACTACGATTGCGAGGAAGAATGTGAGATTTACTTTCTGATTATTGTTTCTTTTGTAATCAGATTCATACTATAGTGTTCCTCTTGGATCTCGAGAATTATAAGAAGGTGAAACGTTTGTATGAACCTCTGATCTCGACATCGAGTCTACCATCTTTGATCAAGCCCCGGGACAAACAATCTCAAAGTAAGATCCTTGTAGATGGAAAACTCTCGTGCTTCTCTCATCGATACCAGCTTTAACAAGTTGGAAAAATTCGACGGAGAACATTTCCAAATCTGGAAGAGGAAGGCCACCCTTAATCTTCAACTCGTAGACGTAGACCATGTGTTGATTGAGGATGAACCGACGATTCTAGAAGGAGAAACTGTCGATGCTATTGCTGCTGCACTCGTCAAGCAGAGCAAATGGAAGAGAGAAAACAGCATATGTAAACTGCTGATTCTCAATTTTATGGAAGACTCTCTGGCAGAGTTATATTCCAAGAAGGTGAAGGCCAAAGAGATCTGGGATTCTTTGGGTAAGCTATATGAAGATGATGAGAACAGGTCCAAAATCTTCATCGTCGAGAAGTACCACAAGTGGCTCTTCGAAGACGAGATGGCGATGCTACCTCAAGTGAAGGAATTCCTGAAGTTGCACCAGAAGTTAGATGACGAGAAGATACCCCTCGTCGACAAGTTTTTCATTGGAGGGATAGTGTCGAAACTTCCTGCTGGTTGGAGCAACTTCTATGCTAGAATGCATCGGAAGAAGCTGGACATTAGCTTGGAAGATCTTCTACAAGAGATCCACGTTGAGGATGAAATGCGATCTCAACAGAAGATGGACTCTCTGTCCAACCAACTAGCTAAGGCCAACATGGTGCAGACAAGAGAGTTCAAGGGGAAGCAGGTGGCTTCTCATCACAAGAAGAAGGACTCTACTAATCTAAAGTGAAGGGTCCTTCGTTCAAGCAACAAAAGTGTAAGTCCCACGTGACTTGCTTCAACTGTGGCAAGAAGGGCCACTATAAGAGTGAATGTAAATCCAAGACCAAACAAGCTGAGCAAGGTGAGCCTAGCAAGGTTTTCATGGTTTCTAACATTGTTGCTATGATTGCTCAGGTCACAGCTGTGGGGGCTGACTGTGACTGGTGGATAGACACTGGTGGGACCTGCCATGTCTGCTCTGGCAAGGAATGGTTCGTCACATACCAGCCAACTTCTGAGAAAGTTATCATGGCGAACCAAGCCCAAGCTGAAGTTCTGGGGATCGGAACTGTGGAGCTGAAACTCACATCCGGGAACACTCTGACGCTTCAAGGTGTGAAGCACGTTCCGGTGATTGCAAAGAACTTGATCTCTAGAAGCCTGCTTAGCAACGCAGGCTTGAGGATGGACATCAATGCTGGCCAGATTGTGATGTCCAAGAAGGGAACATACTTCGAAAAAGCTTTTCAAACCGAAGGGATGTTCAAAATTTAGCTTGTAAACCAGTCAAATGTAATCAATGCAATCGCTCTTTCTGATTATTCTCTTGAGTTGTGGCATAATAAGCTAGGATATGTTCACTGTAAAAGAATAAACAAAATATCCAGTCTATGACTTATCTCCAAATGTGGGGGTAAGGTAGAGAAGTGTAAAATATGTGCTCAGACAAAGATCACAAGAAAACCATTTCATCGGGTCAATCGAAGCACAAATCTTCTGGAGTTGGTGCACTCTGATATCTGTGACTTCAAGCAATTCTCTACAAAAGCTGGGATGAAGTATTTCATAACCTTCATCGATGACTTCTCAAAGTACGCATTTGTCTACTTGCTCAAGTCTAAAGACGAAGCATTCGAGAAGTTCAAGAAGTTCAGGGCCGAGGCTGAACGGCAAACTGGACAACAACTCAAGAGGCTAAGAAGTGATCGAGGCGGAGAGTATCGGTCTCATGAATTTATATTGTTCTACAAAGAACATGGAATCATAAACGAGACTACTGCTCCGTATTTTTCTCAATCTAACGGAGTAGCGGAGAGGAAAACCAGAACGTTGACAAAAATAATGTACTCAATGCTGCTAACTGCGGGTCTTCCTAAATGCTATTGGGGAGAAGCTGCATTGACGGCCACTTTTATTCTAAATAGAGTGTCGTATGCAACTTCGGACGTAACTCCTCATGAACTCTGGTTCAAAGTCAGACCTAACTTGAATGTCATTCGAGTGTGGGGGTGTCTGCTTATGTGAAGCTTCCAGATCTGAAGATTCAGAAGTGGGGGACAAGGACTACGAAGACGATCTTCTTGGGGTATGTCGAGAAGAGTGATGCTCGGAGATTTCTTGATATTGAGTCAAATCATATCATCGAATCTCGCGATGCTGAATATTTTGAAGACAAGTTTGTAAGACACAAGAACATTGTTCTAATGGATATTTCGAAGAATGATGAAGGTACAAAGGTGACTGAGATCTTCAATGAGCCAGTTGTCCAAGATGAAGTTGTTATTGAGGAGACAACGATTGAACCAGAACTCGCTCAGCCATCGTCGAAGCGAGCGAGGAGGCCGAAGAACTTCTGTAATGCCCCAAAACCAAAATACTGGAGAGCGGGGGCGGACATAGCCAGCTACGTATATTGAAGTGCAACCCACCTCGCTATACGGTCACGGCTGTCTAGATACATGAGGGTTTAACTACAAACCATCAGTCTCTTATGGTCATGATCAAGCCTATTGTCTCAATCTCAAGCAAGTAATAATAGTTACAAGATGTCAGAGCACCAAATATACAATAGTAAGGCGTTCCATATATTACATATTTGGATGATCATAAAGCTAGTCATACAAAATGTGAATACTAGCAAGAGTTTCAATCATACATGATCAATCCTAGGATTTGTTCATCATGCTACAGCCCGTAGGCAGACAGTAAGTAAAGTGCAATCGAGCTAACACGTGCTCGTCGGCTAAACACCTCAAAAGAATATTTTTACAATAGAGTGGAAGAGCAAAATAAAACCCACTCGTTGCCAGGGTTACGCCTGGTGGTCACCATCTGGCGGGAAGGTAGGAAGATCCTCTGGGGCCGCTCCAGTATCTGGCCATACAAAACCAGCTGGATCAGATCCCAGAAAGAGCAAGTGCCACAAAGGAGGCTTCACTTAAGAACTAAAACCAGCAATTAGCACAAAACATAACTTTATAATAAAATACTAGAAATATGGAAAATCATGATGATATACGATAAGATAACCATGGGACTATTCAGATAACCAAGTTACAACCCGTAAACCAAACAAGGACCGGGGTTGTAACCCTTCATCTGAACGGAACTTGGTTTCCTACCATTTATCGATAAAGTAAGCACACGCATTCAGGTCATGCCAACGATCTTGTACATGATCAGGACAAGACAAGACTGGGGTAGACTCCATCCAATCAATCACAGCCAAACAATGAGTACAGCTTGATACTTTAACTAACTAGGGTTATCACAGGCCTAATTACTAGCAAGATGCAATGAGATTGTTCCACAGCCACAAGCCCTGCAGACTATCCAGGTATCCGGACGCAAATTAGGGGTTAAATTCATGTTGGTACATCGTCCAGAAAATGCATGTACCTTTAAGTAGCTTGAAGGATGAAACACATGACAGTGTGCTGGAAATGTGTCCTACTCGGCGGCAGGCTACAGATCCCATGATGGGGCGCCCAGATAACAGGATTGCCTGTAGCTGGGAAATCTCTTCATGACTACTGGATTATTCTAGTCATTAGCCTTAGTCAGTTTAAGTAGGTACCCCTGACCGTGGTACTCAGGGGTCCCTACCCTAGACATGATGCGAGACAGTACTGGTTTATTGGTACAAACACAATCGTCAACGGTGTCCAGGTCATTCATTCTTGGCATATCATGCTAGCCGTCGCAACAGCATTCAATAGCTCCAATTATGCTTGCTTGCCATATCTTGTCATGTCAGTTACTTGTCATACCATGCCATGTACAATTACCATTCCAAACATATTAAATAAATTCGTGATTATCAAGTTCATGACAAAAGGCGTAAGAATATAAAAGGGCAACGGGGTAAGCCATAGGGACTCAAAGTCTCTACGCGAGCGAGACTACGCTAGGCCAAATAGACCTCGAGCGTAAAACAGCTCTACGCGGGCAAGACCTAAGGGTAGGCAGCTCTACGCGAGCAAGAGAGCAGGTGGGTGGGATTATACTCGAGCAAGTGCTTTACGCTAGCAAAGCAGTATACAGGCGAGACTCTACGCGGGCAAACGCTCTACGCGAGAGGAGCTCTACGCGAGCAAGCACTCCACCCAAGCGGAGTAGCCCCTACGTAGAGTTCGAATGAACTCGACGTAGAAGCGATTACACTGGCACGCAAATGCGTGTGCGTAAAGGGTAATTAATACGCGGTCACATAAAACGTGTGCGTAAAAACTAAATACTACGCTAGCACGTAAGAACGTGTGCGTAAAACTGCATCTTCTCCCCAAGGCCGGTACAAGCAGGCGTAAAAGCTCAAGAAAGGCTCATCTCGGTCGAGTCTCGGTGAAATCTAGCCATTCAAGAGCCAAACGTGCGTAAAATTGAAATTCCTACCACATGGAACTCCCCATTTCGAAAACAACCAAGTCCAGTAGATCAAAACCATAAAGATCAATAATACTAAAACTCAGATCTACATAAAATGAGCTACGAAAATTAAAAATGCTAAGTACTAAAGTGTCTTAGAATCTCTTGAGAAAGACAATGGAACAACAAAATTTGAGTTCCTCCATGAAGCAAGTTGCACTTGCCTACTGCGGGTGGTCGATGGAGGAAGGGAGAAGAAGAAGAGAGTTATGAGAAATGAATGAGGAGAGAGAAGGGTTGTTGGGTTAATAAAGGGGGATGGTGGTAGGTAGGGGTTTGCATACTAACCCAAACCAAACCCGAACCAAGCAAATGAAATGCCAAAATAAATCATGCAATGAGACATGCAATATGAGTCAAAATACGTACACGTATACCAAAAATGCAATACGACCTACGGGCATTACAATTTCGGAGATGACTTCATCACCTATCATGTGGAAGCAGATCCGCTTACCTATGATGAGGCGATGAAGACCAGAGATGCTGTTTTCTGGAAGGAGGTGATAGACAATAAAATTGAATCAATCACCTCCAATAACATTTGGGTGTTGGTTGATCTACCTGAAGGAGCAAAACCTATCGGATGCAAGTGGATCTTCAAGAAGAAGATGAAAGCTGATGGAACCATTGACAAGTTCAAGGCCAGGCTAGTGGCAAAAGGGTTTTCTCAGAAGCAAGGGATCGACTACTTTGACACGTATGCTCCAGTAGCCCGGATGACCACCATCATAATATTGATTACTCTCGCAGCGATACATAAGATGGTGATACATCAGATGGATATGAAAACG
This sequence comes from Iris pallida, assembly GCA_029216955.1. NCBI lineage: Eukaryota > Viridiplantae > Streptophyta > Magnoliopsida > Asparagales > Iridaceae > Iris > Iris pallida. Next base: position 34,989,936 of record JANAVB010006599.1, read on the forward strand.
ACATTCCTGAATGGCGAGTTGACCGAAGAGATCTACATACAACAGCCAGAAGGGTTTGTCATCAAAGGTATTGAAGACAAAGTCTGCAAGTTGGTAAAATCTCTGTACGGTTTAAAGCAAGCTCCCAAAATATGGCATGAGAAGTTTGACAAAGTCATAAGGTCAAATGGCTACAGGGTCAGTGAAACAGACAAGTGTGTCTATACGAAGTTTGCTGACGGAAGAGGAGTCATCGTTTGTCTATACGTGGATGACATGCTAATCCTAGGTACGGATATAAGCTGTGTCACAGAGACAAAGAAGCTCCTCTCGACGAAGTTCAGTCTGAAGGACTTGGGGGATGCTGATGTTATCTTGGAATTCAAGATCATCCGGACAGACACTGGACTAGCACTGTCATAGTCTCATTATGTTGAGAAGATGATCACTCGTTATGGGTATCAGGATCTTCCAGGGATCGATACACCGTACAAGTGTGATCTGAAGCTGAAGCCTAATTTAGGAGAAAGCGTCAGGCAGCTAGAGTATGCAAGCATAATCAGGAGTTTGATGTATGCTACTACTGCCACAAGGCCTAACACAACTTTTGTTGTAGGAATGCTGAGTCGTTTTACGAGCAACCCAGGCATATTGAGCACTGAAAAGCTGTGAAACGGGTTATGAGATATCTCAAGAAGACTAAACATATGCACTGTACTACAGCAGAGATCTACCGGTTGTGGAAGGCTTCAGTGATGCCAGTTGGTGCTCAGAAGTGGAGAGCGAGAGGTCCACAGGTGGATACATTTTCACAATAGATGAAGCTGCTATATCGTGGAAATCAAAGAAGCAGACTATGCTCTCACGGTCATCCATAGAATCTGAGTTCTTTAAACTTGATACCGCAGCGGAGGAAGCAGATTGGCTTCGGGAGCTTATGTATGATCTTCCAGTGGTTGGGACACAAATACCGGGGATACCGATATACTACGACAACCAGGCGACTGCGGTGGTGGCATCAAATGACCTCTTCAACGGGAAGATAAGGACTGTGCAGTTGAAGCACAGGGCAGTATACGATCTCATCAAGAGGGGTGTTATTGCAGTGATTGATGTTCGAAGTCAGGAGAACCTGGCGAATTCGTTCACCAAGGGCCTCAAGCACCAGCTGGTCAATGACACAGCTTGTAAAATGGGCTTGAAGGCATTCTGATATTGTATTATTACATTCCTACCATAAAGTTTTATGCTATTAGTTCAAAGAGAAATCTACTAGGCATCTAGTTTTTGGTTCAAGAGAGGACTATTAACCGGAAGAATATCAGGAACGGTGGGTACTTGTCCTCTGTGGCATGGAGAGGTTACGAACCTACAACCACTGTTGTCTACTGTTGTTTTCTACAGAAAACGGATCCTGTGGGAAGGTTGGCTTAAATGCCTTAATGAGTTCTCAGGCAGAGTGAATGCCTGGAGTGCTTTACAGGAAGCACGGTAGCGCAGCACTACAAGGAGTGTAACTCCATGCTATAGTGGGATGACTCCACCATGAGGTTCCCGGTTAGGGGTAATGCCTCGGCTTTGTGAGCCAAGTCACAGCGGAGTAGCACCGCAAATAGGCAGGTAGCCTAATGTTGTATAATAATCATAATAAAGAGAGGTAAACAGCACTACAATGAGGACGATGTCCTCATGTTATAGTGGCATGACACTACGAAGAGGTACTAGGTAGGGTAAAATCTCGGCTTTACGAGCCATGTCATAGCGGCATAACACCGTACGGAAGCGCAAGGCTTCATGCTGGGTAGTTTGGCACTACAAAAAGGCTTGTGACCTCATGCTATAGTAGTATGACACTACAATGAGGTACCCAGGTGGGGTAAAGCCTCGACTTTAAGCCATGTCATAGCTGCGTAGCACCGCAAAGAAGCGCAATGCTTCATGCCATGACTCTTTATAAAGAACTCACCTATGGTGTATGGACAGAGATATCAGGCCGTATCTTGAGGGTAAACTTGTAGACGCCCAAAAATTATACACTAAAATCAGGCTGGCACAAGGCCCTTAATGTGCAGCCAGAAGCACAGTTGATGTCATTATGTGAGTAGGAAGAATTGCAGTTATGGTGCAGAATTCAAGGCTTAATCCATTCTTGTATCATGTTATTATTTAACCTATGCGGAAAGATTCAAGTCGTAGCGACATTTCTCCTAATGCATGATGGTCATTCACTATGGGGAACGCTCAACCCATATATTGAGATATGTGGGAGATTTTTGGTATTTTTGCCTTTGGACTAGGAAAGATAGTCCCACATCAGCTACACCAAATGGTGAGTATCTCAATATAATGCATTACTTGTGTTGAGGTGTGCACATGAGGTGTGGTGGGGCACAAGTGTGTGTCATGTGGGAGTATTTTCCTAGAAGGAAAAAGGATTAATTCCAACAAAGATATAAGTTGATTTTTGTTGTGCGGACTCGGACACGGACTCCAGGATGTCTCGTGCATGCACGGGAGTGTTCGGAGGGTAGGCATGGACTGTCACACTTCTATGCTAATTGTGGGATGATCTAAAATTGTCACTTTCCGTTCCCAGAATACATATTTTAATACGTATACTGCTTGAATGAATTTATTTAATATTTATCATGCATTTATTATGTATTTAATTCCTTTAATTTTTACGCTAATTATTTTTCTGTACTTTATTTTTTGCTTTTGTTTTGCTCTTGGGTTCGGCTTGGGTTGGTTTGTTTTGTTGGTTCATCATGAACCCAGCCAACTCCCTACCTACCATCATCTCTATTTAAAGCCTAACCCTTTTTCTCTCTTCATTCATTCTCATTTGTACTCTCCTTCTTCTTCCTCATAACTCTCTCCACCTACCAAGAGCATAGGCAAGTACATCTTGCTTCCATATGAGAACCCATTTTTATGGTTCATTTAGCTTCCTCCCATGATTCTAAGATAGTTTAGAACTTGACATTTTTTGTTTTGAGAGTTTTATTTTTGTAGATCTAGAAATTGCTATTTTCGGATTTTAATGGTTTTGATCTTTCAAACTTCCTTATTTCCAAATTTTGAGCAGTCTAGGTTGTTGAGATTTGTGTTATACCCCAATTTGATCAATGGAAGTCCCATTTTTGGCTTCGATTGAAGGTTTCATGGAATTCGAGTTCGAGAGGTTCTCTACGCCCACGTTTTACGTGTCCGCATAATATCAAGCTCTACGTCCACGATCATTCGTGTCAGCGTGAATCTGGAATACGCAAGTCTACTCTGGCTTGGCATACTTCCTTTGCGCGTACAATATTTTATGCGTAATATTTTCCTTTACGCATATTCATTTACGCGTAACATTATTCTTTACACGTACAAGTTTACGCGCAATGTTATTCTTTTACATGTACAATGTTTCACGCGCAATGTTATTCTTTACGCGTACAATGGCTCACGCGTAATGTTAATTTTTGCGCGTACTTCTTTTACGCGTGCAATACTATTCTTTACGCATATTCATTCATGCGTAAACTTTAACTCTTTACACGTACAAGCTTTATGCATAACTCGACCCTTTACGCGTAAGCTTTATTCCTTCATGCATAAACTTCCCTCACGCATAAAGTTCCTTTACGCGTATTTCATTGGACGTACTCCTCTGGCTTGGCGCATTTCCTTAAGCGTACTCCTTAGGCGCATGGCACCCCTTATAATATCCTTACGCCTTTTGACATGAACTCGATAAAATCATGATATGTTAATATTTTTAATACCTATTATTGTGTGGAATGTGTCCGGTGTCTTGATTGATTTATGGATACCCAGAATGACTGGAACTTAACCCTGAGAGTTATAGACTCGATCATACCAAATGCTAGTTGACTTTCATGCCTTATCACGAATTGACATTAATTGTTATCTCGACTAATGATTGATCATGTGTTCCTAGTTGGAACTAAGAGGCTGACTAGTCGTCTTATTGAATTGAATGAGACACGTTCATATTAAACATGAACCATTGCGATCGACTAGTCGATCCCGAACATTGTACATTGGCATATGGATACATGTTGACTTCCATTTTTCTGTAAAAGCAGCATGTGCATCTTACAGTCAAGACATGATTATTCCGTGGCTAGGTTTGATTGTTACATTACGCTATGTAAGACCTACAACCTAACCGTACGGACATCGTTGTAGAGTTGTGCATATCGTATTATGTACGGAAGTACTCATTCTGAATGACCATGATCCACGGCATGAGATTTCGATCAACATAGGGACTATTAAGCTAAATAAAATAACGATTGTATGGAGAAAATGGATTCCCGAGTTCTTACATGGCAGCCATCTTTGGGATAATTAGTGTTCCGACATGCCGGCTGGTTCCCACAGATACTGTAAATCTGCCACACGGGCAGGAAGTGGTATCTGCTTATACTGTTATATATACTGATGACGGACGTTCCGTTGGGACTCGCCTAATTCATGATTGGCACAATTGATTATTGGACTAGCCTTGCTTGTACATAGTAAGAACTGAGGAATCCCTTATTGCATATTTCCAGGGCAACTTGGAACTTACAGTTAGCAAGCCGTAGTAGTTGTATTGTCGTTTAAATTGATTTATTTGTGTACCGTACCTATTCTGTTAACTACTGAGATGATCAGAATGTCAGGACATGACGGGTCAACTTCTGTCCTTGTTTGGTTGGGAAGTTGGTTCGAAGTGTCGTGATGCTGTGTGAATTCCAGTAGCAAGCGGAGACTTATTTATCATATTCTTAACTCTTATTACTGGTTTTAATTCTTATGTCGTGCTTCCTTGTGGTACTTGTTATTAGAGGTCTAACCTCTCTGGTTTTGCATGGCCAGATTTAGAGCCAGTTTCCGAGGACTCAGCGTACTTCTACCTCCAATATGGTCAATACTCGAGGGATGATCGCAGGAGGACACGAGTGGGTTCCTTGCTTCCCTACTCATTTTGCTACTTACTTTACATTTTGCCTCTTGGCACCGACATGTTAGTCGGATAGTCTTGCATTTACTTTTACATAATTGTAACTAAGTCAGACTGCAGCTGATAACGATTGTGTATACCTTGTTATATCATCTGGCTATGTCTTTTAAAGCCAGATCTCAAGAACATTTCAACTGAGCGTTTGGGATGCCTTACTGCTTTATCTTACATGTTCTCTATTACTGCTTCTTGATTGAATGATTGAGACATTAGAGATGTTGAGTAACCCTAGTGAGACTTTCATGTAGTATGCACCCCCTCGTCTTTTAGACAGCATTGATCGTATTATACGGTATTCATCTACCCGTAATACGTAGCTGGCTGAGTCACTCTTCCGCTCTCCGGTATTCTGGTTCTGGGACGTGACAAAAATATCAAACTCTATTTTTGAGTATTGGTATTTTAGTCCCACATCGGATAGGAGAAGAGGTGAAGTCTCACTCCACTCTATAAATAGAGCCCCTTGGCCTCCATTGAAAGAGTCACCAAGAAGAAAGTTAAAGGCAGTCCGTAAAGTCCAGAAAGCCCGTTCAAGTCTCAAATATTGACTTACGAGCGTTCTAGAAGTTCTTCGTGAACTTGCTGGTTCCTGGAAGCAGATCGTGTTGGGGCAAATCTTGCTTTGAGCAACGGTGATCTTAATCACCCCAGCAAGAACCTTTCCTCTTCTTCTTTCTTCTCCTTCATCTAAGTTGTAACTCACTTCTGTCCGTCAGCAACTGCGATTGCGAGGAAGAACGTGAGATTTATTTTCTGATTATTGTTGCTTTTGTAATCAGATTCATATTGTAGTGTTCCTCTTGGATCTTGAGAATTATCAGAAGGTAAAACGTTTGTATGAACCTCTGATCTCGACATCGAGTCTACCATCTTTGATCAAACCCCAGGACTAACAAAGGAAAGGTTGAGAAGGAAGGACACGGTTGTGATGCTTGGGTTCGGGAGTGGGTTCAAGTGCAACGGCTGCTTGTGGGAGGTGGAGAGGGACTTGAAGGAAGCCGGAGCTTGGGCTGACTGCATTGACAACTATCCTCTTCAAAACATAGTCAACCCTTACATGGAGAAGTATAGATCCATCTATGAAATGTAGAACAATTTTTTCTTTTAACTTTCCATTCTTCCTGGAGAGAGCATCAGTTATCAGTTTGTTTGTTCATTTATTATTACTTTTTTTGAAGGACCACAGTCACTTAATTTGTACTCCAACCATATAGAAACTGATATATATTTCTTATTTATGTTTGTCAAAGTATGAGTGTATTGCTCGTTAGCAATGTTGTAAAAATCCGACCGGACCGGTGGTTGAACTGGGTCCAACCGATTTATGCCAAGAAAATGGATTCGGTTCAACTAAAATCGGGTCTTTTAAAGAACCGTCGATTTTTTATCAAAACTGGGTACATCCGGCCGAACCGGTTCACAATTGAACCGGCCAAAAAAAATATCATATGAAATTTGGATCATTTGCTTCTTGGTTTGGTTTTGATTGACCTTTAGATTTGTAAAATTAAACCAAACCAACATACTTATGACTAAAGCAAACTAAACCTAGAAGTGAATATGGATATTTTACATATTTGAATTAAACCAAAAACAAGTCTATTTGAACCCCGGTTGAACCCCTGTCCGACCTATACCAAAAAAAATTGGTTCGATCATCGGTCTGATTTTTAAAACATTGCTTGTTAGAACTCTAAGAGTATGTTGTTAGTCCCGAGACATACCAAGATGAGAACAAAGGTTAGGAATAACAGAGCTTCATGCAAATTTTTCACTATGCGCTATGTTTAATCCTCAAGAAGTATTCAAAGGATTCATGCAAAAGACTTTCTCCCCAAACTACACGAATTCAACAACACATTGGAGACCCATAAATCAAACAGACAAAAGAGTAAAAGTCGTTCTTTCTTACAAATAAATCAAACAGACAAAAGAGTAAAAGTCTTTCTTTCTTGCAAAAGCAGTTGCAATTGAGATAGAACGTTCACATCATAGAAGGCTGAAGAAAAAATAAACAAAACCGTTCTTTTCTTTGTGTTCGCAGATGCTACAATGAGATAGAATGAAAAACAACAAGAGAAGAACAGAAATCAACTCTTTGCTGGGGTAAACAGGTCATTGTTGCTCAAAGCAAGATTCGTCCCATAGACGATCTGCTTCCAGGAACCAGCAAGTTCACGCAAGAACTTTTGGAACGATGTGGGTCACTTTCGCGAAGACTTGGAATGCATTTGAGCCGAAACTCACCGAGGCGCATAGGCCTCCAGTGGTAGGCGCATAAGCCTGCGCATGAGCAAGGCTATGCGCGCATAGGTGCTAGCTGGACCGCTATATAAATAGAAATCCACTCCTCTCATTTGATAGAGTTGGAAGAGAGAAAATATGAGAGCACTTGCTCATGCGCGCATATGCGCTAGTCGACCAACTTTTACGAAATTTGCTGCACAGAGTACTATGTACAGACACATCAACGCGCCGCACGCTGACAGCGTCGCCCGTGTCGAAAGCAGCGATAGCAGACAGTACTGACAGCGCCGAAAGCAGCCACCCACAACAAGGCACAGAGCCCCTGGACGCATAGCGCTTTGACTCATAGCGTCAGGACTTATAGTCCCAAGACGCATAGTTCCTTGACTCCTAGCTCCTGAACGCTTAATCGTCGAACCGCATAGACGCCATGAAGCATAGCCGCCTGATTCATAGACGCCAAGACACATAGCGACGTGCCGCATAGCGCGTGGCCACTTATGCGCCTAGATGCCTTTGATGTATAGACGTCTTGCCGCATAGCACCAACCGCATGAGCCTCGATACAAGCAACAGTGCATGCAACTCGTGCATAAAGGAGCGCTCGAGCGCTATGCGACGAAGCTGACGTGTGCTAAGTGCGCCATCAAAATGCCGCTTTATGCCCCTAGTCCGAGACCGAGCCCAAGCCCGAGTCCAAGTCGCTAAGTCCCTACGGGGCTTAGCTCTTATGAAGAGAGTGACAAAACAATGGATTGTTCATAGTGACTTACACTTAACCCTTTAGAAAAATTAACCCACATGGACCACCTCATCCCATGTGCATATTACAACACAAACATAGCTATTATATGTGATATACACCATGATGATTTTTCAATGTAGGACTAAAAGTTCCTAAAGGAAGTGAAAACACTAACATATGTTTGGATACATGCAATGCAAGTTATATATATAAGTATGAAAATGGAATTTTCATATTTGCTTGTGCATTGTATATGCCAAAATTTGTTTGGATATGATTTATTTTGTATTCTTGGAAATGTTCTTTTTCTTTTTTTTTTACTCTCGCGCAAGTGGATGGTGGGAGGCATTTGTTCCCATTTGTTGGATTCATATTATTGTTTCTATTTCATAAATGATGAGAGTGAAGATAGTAAGTCCATAAGAGACTTTGATGTAGCGAAGAAAGATTTGAACAGCTACTTCGGACAATAAAAAAAATGTTTGGATAAAATGAAAAGTGTAATCGGAAGTACAAGTATACTGCTTGTATTGTGCGATTAAAACTGAAAAAGAGTAATAATATTAAGTAAAATGATATATGTTACGCGCGGTCTGTGCCAGCAGGCTGACCGTGGGCCAAGTATCGTGATTACATTGGCCTTTCCTAATTGCTTTGACTTGCCATCAAAATCTCAACCAATAGGCTGACACGTGGCCAGCAGTCATAGTCCACGGTCACAAAAGATAGACAACGTAGCAGCGTTCTAATATTGATCTCTTCAAACCGTCCTTCCAAATCTTTCCTTCTTATGTGACAATTAACGTGGTAGCTGGCATGGCAAATTTCAATCCAAAAAATAATTTATCACATTTTAATCCAAAAAGCAATTTGTCCATTTTTTTATGTTAATGTTAATATTAATATTAACACTAGTATTAATGTTAGTTTTAATGTTAATTTTTAATTTTAATGTTAATTTTAATTTTAAATTTAAATTACCGACACCAGTGATAAATTTTAAATTTAATGTTAATTTTAATTTTAATACTTCAAGATTGGGTTCGTGTGGAAAAACGAACTCAAAACTCAAGAGATGAAAGTACCGACATCAGTGAGCTGGACTTTCAGTCTCTTACTTTGGATGACAGTACTGGAAAAGGAGCTGAGCAATAAAATATTGGACGAAAGATGAACGACAGAAAAGAAAAAAAAAACGTGTATATTTTATTACAAATTTTATGAAAATAAAATATCAACTTGCAACTTTCAATTTTGTTTATTAGTTAATGTTATAACAGATTTAAATTATATTGGCATTAATAAAAATTTATCAACTTTTCTTTAACAAATTTTTTAGTTACTTAATGCTATAATATATTTAAATTATAATAACATTAATAATTTTGTTTCCAATTATTTTTTTTAAATTATTTTCCAAACTTTTTTTTAGAAGAAATCGAACCGGTCAGGACCAGTCTGGTTCCGTCCGGCCCGCCCTCGACCGGATCATGGATGCGTGCTAGATTTTCAAAAAAAAAATTCCAACCCAGACGAGCCGTTCTGGTCCGTTTCCTCTGTCGGGTTGAGCCCGACTCGGCCCGGCCCGAATTTAATCACATCCAATTGACCTGGACAGTGGACTGGTCCGGACCGGCCCGAACACACCTTAAGTTCAAACGATACACGTAGCACTCAAGAATGAACACACGTCACATCCAACACACCAAAGATTTTAAAATCTAGGTCCTATTGGGTTTTAAAATCTGGGAGCTCTTACTCCACTGCAGGGCCCGGCAAACCATATGTTGCCTAAGGTTGAGGTTTGTTTCTAGTTCGTTCTCAGTTCTCCTATATATATATACTTGTCATTGCCAAGCTCCAAACCCATTCTTCCACACTCACACTCTCTCTCTCTTATATATTCAAGGCTATATATATCATGGATCTTATATTCCTGCTCTCTGTCATTCTTATTATATATAGTCTCTTACTATCATGTAAACTACTCTACAGACGAAGATATCTACGCAACTGCTATCTCGTCGACTACGCGTGCTTCAAGCCCTCCGACGACCGCAAGATCTCCACTCAGCTAGCCGGCGACATCGTCGACCGCAACCCGAACCTCAGCCTCCCCGAGCACAAGTTCCTTCTAAAGATCACCGTCAACTCCGGCATCGGCGAGGAGACCTACGCCCCCAGCAGCATCATCTCAGGAGCCGGCCCGTCCTTCTCCGGCGAGATGGCGGACATGGACGAGTTCTTCCACTCCACCATCGACCACCTCCTCCGCAAGTCGGACGTCGCCCCCTCGGACATCGACGTGGTCGTCGTCAACGTCTCCATCTTCTCCCCCGCCCCCAGCTTCGCGTCGAGGATAGTCAACCACTTCGGGATGAGGGAGGACGTCAGGGTCTTCAACCTATCCGGCATGGGGTGCAGCGCGAGCCTCGTCTCGATCGACCTCGTGCGCAACATCCTCAGGACCAGCCGGGACGTCCTCGCGCTCGTCGTCAGCTCGGAAGCCACCGGCATGTGCTGGTACTCCGGCACCGAGAAGTCGATGATGCTCGCGAACTGCCTGTTCCGGTCGGGGGGCTGCTGCATGCTCCTGACCAACAGGCCGTCGCTCGCGCGCCGGGCGAAGCTGAGCCTGAAGTGCCTCGTCCGCGTCCACCACGGGGCGAGGGACGAGTCCTACAGCTGCGCGATGGAGAAGGAGGACTCCAACGGCTACAAAGGAGTGCAGATCAGCAGAGCGCTGCCCAAGGCTGCCACGGCCGCTCTCTCCGCGAACCTGCGGCTCCTGGCGCCGAGGATCCTCCCCATAAGCGAGATGGCTCTGTACGCGTATCGTTTCGTCCGACGGAAGCTGAGGCCCGACGCCGCTGCCGCGGCGGCGGAAGAAGTGCCCGTGCGGTTCAAGAGAGGGGCCGAGCACTTCTGCATCCACCCTGGGGGCGCCGCGGTGGTCACCGGGGTCGGGAAGAGCCTGGGGCTTGCGGAGCACGACCTGGAGCCGGCGAGGATGACGCTACACCGGTTCGGGAACACGTCGTCGAGCGGGATGTGGTACGTGCTGCAGTACATGGAGGGGAAGGGGAGGTTGAGGAAGAAGGACAGGGTTGTGATGCTTGGGTTCGGGAGTGGGTTCAAGTGCAACAGCTGCTTGTGGAAGGTGGAGAGGGACTTGAAGGAAGCCGGGGCTTGGGCTGACTGCATTGACAAGTATCCTATTCAAAACATAGTCAACCCTTACATGGAGAAGTACAGATCCATCTACGAAATGTAGAGCAACGTTCTCTTTTAACTTTCCATTCTTCATGGAGAGGGCATCGGTCGTTCGTTTATTATTATTATTATTTGTAAAGGATCACTGTCACTTGGTACTCCAACAGCTGCTATGTTGTCCGTCCTTTGGACATTACCACAGTGGCCCGTGGGCCGAGGATGGGTACAAGCTAGCGGGGAACAGTAGCTGACTGCAACGTTGCTACTGACCAGCACGATCACCTTCGGGTTGGGCAAAATATGCTTTCCCGTTCTTCAACATATAAGAAAATGATATGTATTTTTTATTTATGTTTGTCAAATTATGTGTATCACTTGTTGCAACTCTAATAGTATGTTTGGATACATGCAATGTAAGTTTATATATACAAAAATACTATTTGACTTCCAAAATATTTGAATGATAATATCTTCCATTATATGACATATAATATAATTATTGACATTACAGCTGACATGACAAAATTTAACATTAAAATTAATATTAATATTAAATTAACATGATAATTAACATTAACCTTAATCTTAACATTAAAATTAACATTAATATTAAAATTAATGTTAATGTTAATATTAACATTATATTAATATTAATATTAATATTAACATTAACATTAACATTAAAAAAAATTGGATAATTAATGTTTTGGGATAAAATTTGTCATGTCAGCTGTTTTGCTAGTTGTCATGTCAGATACCACATAATGGGAGATAACATCACCCAAATATTTTGGGAGCTAAATAGCATAATTGTTATATATAAGTATGAAAATGGAAAATTCATATTTGCTTGTGCATTAATGAATATGCCTAAATTTGTTTGGATAGAAGGATTTATTTTGTCTTCCTATAAATGTTCTTTCATTTCTTTTTCTCTCCCGCGCAATGGAATGGTGGGAGGCATCCGTTTTCATTTTTCTTGGATCGTGGGAAGAATAGCGATATCTCCTTCCCTCTCTACCGATTCTCTATTCAACGGATCATGGGAAGAATAGCGATCGAGCAAGCCGCCGTCGATCCGGTGTGTTCAAGGTGCACCCCAAAGACCGAGGCACCGTGAACCCAGCTAATTAAGGATGAGACCATCAAGGTCAGAAAAATCTTGCATGCATGGAACATTACAGCTCCGTTACTGGCTCCAGAACCGCCGCTCGAGCTCCAAGCGTTGACAGAGCCAGTTGCAGCTTGGCTGCGGGCTGCCGCCACGGCAGCTGGTTTCCAAAATCAGGAGCCGACTTCCAGTTCCGACACTCCATCGACTTCCAGCTAATAGAGCATATTTTAGTAGTGGTCCACGGGGTGCGCGAGAAAGGAACATTGTCGCTATCGATTCAGTCGGGACCGATAGGTCGGGATCGATCGAATCGATCGAACGGGAACGGTTGAATTAAGATCCATTCCCCGTTTGTCACGACCCGCACCCTTATGAGGGGCACGAGCACGTGGGTACGTCCAGCCTATGCCACAGTATCGGCGGTAGAACGCTGTATATAACGTCTGTAAATACTACGACTAACAGTTTAAATGTACCTATACAGTATATACTCTCCGAATGGAGGTGACATAACAATACAGTCTCAATCATAGAATAAAACTAAGGTAGATAGCTCAGAAAGAAAGACATATGATAGATGAAGCAGGAAATAAGTCCACAGTCTAATACAAGCCCAGATATATACAACATCACAGGGTATCAAAATAGAATATAGAAACTACAATCTGATAATACTAGCTGGATCGCAGTCCAGTCAAACATAGCTAATCTACACTACTCTGGAAGTATAAAATCTAGTGGCTCTACTATAAGGCCATGATCCAAGGCTACTCCATCTGACTCGAACCCGTAATAGGTCGGGCAGTCCGACTCAGAATCATCTGTAATATATCATAACGGTATCCTGTCAGAAAAATGAGCAAGTACAAACACTAACAGCGGTTCCATGTGAATTGACAAGTTCTATAAGAGACAGTATAATAAAATACAAGACAAAGATATAGGCGACTTGGGAACCGTTCGGAAGCCGAGTTACAACCCTTAAACCAAACAAGGACCGGGGTTGTAACCCTTCTCCCGAACAGAACTTAGTCTCAAATCAAGGTACAATGTAAAGGCATGTAGAACATGTGAGTACTGCATATCATGCATGGTAAAAAAGTACTGAATATAGAACAGAACAGGATATATGACAAGAAAAGTAAATATAAAATGTGCCTCGAATATTATAGCCTAATATGATCGGTATGGGTCAAGAATCAGGCTTCCAACCGACCGGCTACAAGTACGTGGACTCGGCCCGGCCGGGATGGTAAGCTATGGAGCGAGAAGTAACACAGGTCAGGCTATACCCATCGTGAGGTGAGGGTATGGCTATGGTTCAAGGAGTAACTCAAGGGGGCATTGATCACACTATCTATAATATTCTCCATTTCCCCGAGTAGTATACGAATCCGGACATAGCACGTCATGGCACGAGATTCCATAAGAAGGTAGCTACTCCTTCTCAGGAATCGGTGTCAATACAAGTACAAGAACAAGATCGAGCAAGTACCAGCATCCCAAGAAATCTAGGAATAACATCTCATGACAGAAATCCGATAATACTAGTCCGTGAACTATCGTGTCTGAGAATCAAGTAAGACACTACGACTGAATCGGATATAGCAGATATCAAGACAATGAAAACTATCAGTGAATATACTCGCCTGCTGTCCTGAGCTGTAGGGTATATCAGTGCTCAGCGCGGAAATCAAAAACCTAAAGATGAGATATTGTATGTTAAATTAGGTTTAAACAAGTTTAAGAATGATTCACAATGAATGATATGCAATCTAGGTCAAACTAGGTCTCACTGAGTCACACTAAGTCCAGTCAAGTCAATCTAGGTCAAATCAAGTTATATCAAGTCAATCTAAGTCAGACCAAGTCAACTCTAGGTCATACCAGTCATCACAGGTCAAAACAAGTCGAAGAAAGTCAAACGGGGTCAAGAGTTGGCCTACAGTTGACTTTTGGTCAACTGGTCAACTCTGGTCAACTCTAGGTCAACTCTAGGTCCAACTGGTCAAATGTTGACCAACAGTTGACTTTTGGTCAACTGGTCAACTCTGGTTTGGATTTGGTCAAATCTAGACAAAGTATTGACTCACGGTTGACTTTTGGGTAAAAAGTCAACTCTGGGTCAACCGAGCCAAAATCGGTTCAAATATGACATTTGTAGGGTGTACCCAACCTGTCACCCAAGTTTCAAGTCAATCCGACTACCCGAACTCCGTATCTCGAAATTACCCGATTACCCCTAACTGGGAAAAGTGAGGGTGACAAGTCTATCCACCTTAAAAAAAAATTCGTCCTTGAAATTGAAGACAACAAGCACCGGAAATCACAAACAGAAAGACAAAAGAAATAGGTTTATACCTCAGGACGCGAAAAGATAAGGGAAACGCTCCCGCATGTCGTCCTCCCTCTCCCAGGTAGACTCACCTGGAGAGTGATGTCTCCATGCAACCCGAACCAAGGGTATGACCTGGTTTCGGAGCACCTTCTTCCTGCGATCCAGAATCTCCACCGGCTGTTCTGGATAGCTGAGAGTAGGTCCCACCTGTATCGCTGAATGGTCCAATACATGGCTAGGATCTGCCACGTACCGCCTCAGCTGAGATACATGAAACACGTTGTACACTCCCACGAGCCTGGTAGGCAAGTCCAGTCGGTAGGCTACTGCACCGATCCTCTCTAAGATGGTGAAAGGTCCGATGTAGCGTGGACTGAGCTTCCCACCGCCGCCAAAGCGAATAGTGCCACATGTCGGGGATATCCTCAGAAATACCATGTCACCAACCTAGACACAAGATAAAAACTCAACACACAACTAACAAACAATCACAACAAACACGACAAGAATTGAAACTAACCTCGAACTCTAACGGTCTCCGGTGACTATCGGCCCAATGCCGCTGCCTATCCTGAGCCACCCGAAGTCTGTCTCTAATCATCCTGACCTTCTCGGCCGCATCCACAACCATCTCCGGCCCAAGAAGCGCCCGCTCGTCGACATCGTCCCAAGACAAGGGATTACGGCATCTCCATCCATATAGAGTCTCAAATGGTGACATCTCTATACTGGCCTGGTAGCTGTTGTTGTAAGCAAACTCTACCAGGTGAAGATGGTCCTCCCAAGAACCCTCGAGATCTAGCACACATGTACGAAGCATATCCTCCAAAGTCTGGATGGTCCTCTCCGACTGCCCGTCTGTTTGATGATGATAAGCAGTACTAAACTTGAGCGAGGTGCCCAAGCTAGCCTGCAAACTCCTCCAAAAGTAGGAAGTGAATCGGCTATCCCGATCTGAAACTATGCTTACCGGAACTCCGTGCAATCTTACGATCTGACGAACATACAGCTCAGCCAGCCTCTCCGTAGACAAACCCACTTTGAAAGGCAAAAAGTAGGCCGATTTGGTCAATCTATCAACTATGACCCAAACTGCGTCCTTCCCTCCTGGCGACCGTGGAAGTCCAGATACAAAGTCCATGGTGATGTGCTCCCACTTCCACTCGGGAATGGGTAGCAGCTATAGCAATCCACCTGGTCTCTGCCTCTCGGCCTTCACCTGCTGACACACAAGGCAACGAGATACAAACTGAGCTACCTCGCGCTTCATGCCATACCACCACACGTGCTCTCTCAGGTCCCTATACATCTTGTTGGCTCCAGGATGCATAGAATACTGAGAGCGATGCGCCTCCTGAAGAACCTCCTCCCGAAGCTCTCCACGCGGAACGCACAGCCTAGTACCATGCCGCAACGACCCGTCTTCGGCTACAGAGAAATCGTCAAGCAAGCCCATCCTCACCTGCTCCCTGATGCTCTCCAGGGCAACATCATCATACTGCACTGATCTGACTCTATCCATCAGCTCAGACTGAATCTGCAAACCCTACATCAGGATCTCCATGCCCGGAATGATGACCTCGATACCCAAACTATCCAGGTCGGCCAACAAATGATGATCTGTCGTCAAGAACATAGCAACTGGATACCTGCTCAAGGCATCTGCAACTACGTTGGCCTTTCCCGGATGGTACTGTAAGGATATATCGAAGTCCTTCATCAGCTCTAACCACCGCCTCTGCCGCATGTTCAACTCCTTCTGAGTGAACGCGTACTTCAAGCTCTTGTGATCTGTGAAGATCTTAACTCGCTCTCCGTACAGGCAATGCTTCCATAACTTCAAAGCAAATATAACCGCGGCCAACTCCAGATCATGAGTAGGATAGTTCTTCTCATGAGGACGCAACTGCCTGGATGCATAGGCAATCACCTTCCCGTGCTGCTGAAGAACACACCCTAAACCCTTCCCGGAAGCATCGCTGAAGATCGAGAACCCTCCTGACCCAGATGGCAAGGTCAGGATCGGAGCTGAAGTCAACCTCCTCTTCAGCTCATCGAATGCAGCCTGACACTCAACAGTCCAGACGAACTCCACGTCCTTCCTGGTGAGTATAGTCATCGGCTCTGCAATCCGCGAGAAGTCCTGGACGAACTTCCGATAATAGCCAGCCAAACCCAGAAAGCTCCGAACCTCGACAACTGAACTGGGCGTAGACCAAGACTCCACTGCCAAAATCTTCCTCTGGTCTACTGAAATCCCATGCTCGGTCACAACATGACCTAGGAACTCCACCTGGTCTAAGAAGAACTCACACTTCGAAAGCTTTCCGTAGAGTTGCTCCCTCCTCAGAGTCTCTAAAACAACTCTCAAGTGCTCCTCATGCTCCTCCTGCGTCTTCGAATAGATCAAGATATCGTCTATGAAGACCACCACAAATTTGTCAAGGTACTGATGGAATACCTTGTTCATCAAGTTCATGAACACCGCGGGAGCATTGGTCAACCCAAATGGTATTACTGTAAACTCATACTGGCCGTATCGAGTCCGAAATGCCGTCTTGGGAATGTCATTCCGCCTCACCTTTAGCTGGTGATACCCGGGCCTCAAATCTATCTTCGAAAAGACCTTTGCCCTACTCAGCTGATCGAACAAGTCGTCGATCCTCGGCAAAGGGTACCTATTCTTGATGGTGAGGTTGTTGAGCGCCCGGTAATCAATGCACATGCGGGACGTACCGTCCTTCTTCGGTACGAACAGGACTGGCGCTCCCCAGGACGAAGAACTGGATCTGATGAACCCCTTGTCCTGCAGCTCGTCGACTTGCTTCTTCAGCTCTATCAACTCGCTGTTGTTCACCCTATAGACATGCTGCGAGATGGGCTCGGCGCCCGGCACCAAGTCTATGGAGAACTCAATGTCCCTGTCTAGCGGCATCTCCGACAACTCCTCGGAAAAGACATCCGAGAACTCAGCAATCAACGGATGTGGCAAATCCTGCCCCGCCAACAAAGCTCCACAGAATCCAGCCTCCGGCTCCGCTGCTCCTCGAGCAAACTCGATCTCTGGCTCACCCGGTGTCCTAAAAAGAACTCTTTCTCCTCTACAATCAATGCTAGCATGGTGCATGCTCAACCAATCCATACCGAGTACCATATCATACCTCGGTAGGGGCATTACGAGCAGACACGCACTCAAGTCCCGACCTCTCAAAGTGACTCTCCGCCCCTTGCAAATATTATTAACCAGGATAATACCTCCCTCGGTCATAATCTTGCAAGTCCTACATATATATTCAGCAATAATATTGTGTCTCAAAGCAAAAAAAAACAGACACAAAACTATGGGTCGCCCCAGAATCAAATAAGGCGAAAGCAGGGAAAGAATCTAGGAGAACATGACCTGCTACAACATCTTCCACGGGATCTGCCTCCTCCTCTGCTGCCAAAGTGAATACCCTGCCCGCAGGTGCTCCCCTCTGGTGCTGGACAATACGCTGCTGCTGGGTCTGGAGTGGAGGACCCCTCTGCTGAACCGCTGGTCCTCTAGCCGGCTGTACCCTGTCCTGGCCTCCCTTGGCTGCCCTAGCAGGGCAGCCCTTCAGCTGGTGGTCGGTTCCTCCACAGAATAGGCAAGCACCTAACCTCCTCCGGCATACGTCTCTGCTCTGCCCCGTCTTCCTGCAGTAAGCACACTGCTGGGCCTGCCTCTGGCCCTGACCCTGATGCTGCTGGGCACGTGCCAATGCCTGCTGAAACGGCCTCTTTTGCTGCTGCTGCTGAATGTGGGGGCGCTTGGCCAGTCCCGCACTGGAACTCGCCCCCATAGTATCTCCGCTTCTCTTCGGCTTGAGGCCGAAGTCCTTCTCTGCGATCTGCGCGTCCATCAATATCTGATCGAACGTCGCGTCACGGCGACCCGAGGTGCGGGTGCGCACTGCATGAATAAGTCCCCTGCGGAACTTACGAGCCTTCTGCCCCTCATCCTGGATCATATCGGGAGCGAACCTGCTAAGGCGGAAGAACTCAGCTGCATACTCGTCCACCGACGAGTTCCCCTGCACTAGACCCACGAACTGGCCCTCCAATGCTGTAAGAGCCACGTCCGGGAAGAACTTCTCCTTGAAGAGCCTCCGGAAGTTCTCCCAAGTCAGCCCTCTCACCGACGCACGAGGATCCGTGTGGTACCATGTCAGCGTAATATCGAAGAATCGGCTGGCTGCGGCCGAAACCCAAAGTGCTCTAGGAAGCTCTGCCATCTCCATGCTCCGCTGTACATCCTCTAGCCAGTCGTCTGCATAAAGGATGCCCTCCGTGCATGTGAAGTCCCCGGAGCTCATATTCCTAAAGTCTAACACTGTCCCCGGCCTGGACTGCTGCTGGCACGGCTGCTGGCCAGTAGGGCCCTGTACCGTACCCGGTGCTACTCTCTCTACTGCTGCCAGGGCAAGCTGATGCGAGTTCTCTATACTCTGCCTCAGCATCGCGATCTGACGGTGTGACACCTCCGACTGGCGCTGCGACGCCTCTGTCTGGGCCCGCTGTATCTCCATTATCTGCTGAAGGAGAAGGAACAAATGATGTGTATCCGTCGGTATCGGTGGTGGTGGCGGCAGTATCTTCGAAACGACGACTGAAACCCTCTGGGGTGGAGGTGGTAGACCTCCCTGTACAGCTGCCTGGGTCTCCGAAATTGTAGAATCACTGGGGGCAGTCTCATGAACCTCCTCCTCGATCGGGTCAGATTTCTCGGGCAAGCTCCTCGATCCAGAGGCCTGCGGATACGTCTTCGTCATCCTGGAGACGAATTAAAACAAGAGATCAATATGGCACATTAGTAGATTATCAAGGAAGGACAGTTAATTTAATACAAGGTGAATAATCATGATAATCAAAAGATCAGAAATTTCCTAGGTGTGATTGAGAAACTCCTATCATGTCCCAAGTCCTACGTCCTAATCGCAGGCTCGTAATTAGTACTCTAAGTCGAGCACCATTACGAGATCGCACTAATTGCGACACTGGACCTGCGTAGGCCACCACAAAAACGTGTTACGACCCGTACCCATATGAGGGGTACGAGCACGTGGGTACGTCCAGCCTACGCCGTATTATCGTCGGTAGAATGCTGTATATAACGTCTGTAAATACTACGACTAACAGTTTAAATGTACCTGTACAGTATATACTCTCCGAATGGAGGTGACATAACAATACAGTCTCAATCACAGAATAAAACTAAGGTAGAAAGCTCAGAAAGAAAGACATATGATAGATGAAGCAGGAAATAAGTCCACAGTCTAATACAAGCCCAGATATATACAACATCACAGGGTATCAAAATAGAATATAGAAACTACAGTCTGATAATACTAGCTGGATCGCAGTCTAGTCAAACCTAGCTAATCTACACTACTCTGGAAGTATAAAATCTAGTGGCTCTACTATAAGGCCACGATCCAAGGCTACTCCATCTGACTCGAACCCGTAATAGGTCGGGCAGTCTGACTCAGAGTCATCTGTAATATATCATAACGGTATCCTGTCAGGAAAATGAGCAAGTACAAACACTAACAGCAGTTCCATGTGAATTGACAAGTTCTATAAGAGACAGTATAATAAAATATAAGACAAAGATATAGGCGACTTGGAAACCGTTCGGAAGCCGAGTTACAACCCTTAAACCAAACAAGGACCGGGGTTGTAACCCTTCTCTCGAGCAAAACTTAGTCTCAAATCAAAGTACAATGTAAAGGCATGTAGAGCATGTGAGTACTGTATATCATGCATGGTAAAAAAGTACTGAATATAGAACAGAACAGGATATATGACAAGAAAAGTAAATATAAAATGTGCCTCGAATATTATAGCCTACTGTGATCGATATGGGTCAAGAATCAGGCTTCCAGCCGACCGGCTACAAGTACGTGGACTCGGCCCGGCCGGGATGGTAAGCTATGGAGCGAGAAGCAACACAGGTCAGGCTATACCCATCGTGAGGTGAGGGTATGGCTATGGTGCAAGGAGTAACTCAAGGGGGCATTGATCACACTATCTATAATATTTCCTATTTCCCCGAGTAGTATACGGATCCGAACATAGCACGTCATGGCACGAGATTCCATAAGAAGGTAGCTACTCCTTCTCAGGAATCGGTGTCAATACAAGTACAAGAACAAGATCGAGCAAGTACCAGTATCCCAAGAAATCTAGGAATGGCATCTCATGACAGGAATCCGATAATACTAGTCCGTAAACTATCGTGTCTGAGAATCAAGTAAGACACTACGACTGAATCGGATATAGCAGATATCAAGACAATGAAAACTATCAGTGAATGTACTCGCCTGCTGTCCTAAGCTGTAGGGTATATCAGTGCTCAGAGCGGAAGTCAGAAACCTAAAGATGAGATATTGTATGTTAAATTAGGTTTAAACAAGTTTAAGAATGATTCACAATGAATGATATGCAATCTAGGTCAAACTAGGTCTCACTGAGTCACACTAAGTCCTGTCAAGTCAGTCTAGGTCAAATCAAGTTATATCAAGTCAATCTAAGTCAGACCAAGTCAACTCTAGGTCATACCAGTCATCACAGGTCAAAACAAGTCGAAAAAAGTTAAACGGGGTCAAGAGTTGGCCTACAGTTGACTTTTGGTCAACTGGTCAACTCTGATCAACTCTGGTCAACTCTAGGTCAACTCTAGGTCCAACTGGTCAAATGTTGACCAATAGTTGACTTTTGGTCAACTGGTCAACTCTGGTTTGGATTTGGTCAAATCTAGACAAAGTGTTGACTCACGGTTGACTTTTGGGTAAAAAGTCAACTCTGGGTCAACCGAGCCAAAATCGGTTCAAATATGACATTTGTAGGGTGTACCCAACCTGCCACCCAAGTTTCAAGTCAATCCGACTACCCGAACTTCGTATCTCGAAATTACCCGATTATCCCTAACTGGGAAAAGTGAGGGTGACACCGTTATGGAATGGCTTCTTCGGAACCAAGTTCCATATTCAGCGGGTTGTGCCTCAAGGATTGACTCTGCGGTTGAGTCGGAAGAGACCTCCTGTTGCTCTATTTTTTATGCTGCTTGCGTTGGTTTTGGCTTTATTTTCTGAATCCGTGTTCGTGAATGTTTTCGATGGTTTTTATGGCTTGTATTTCAAACTCGTGTTTCCTATCAAACTTCTTGAATAATATAGTGTTCTAATCGGTTGCTTGTACGATTTTAGGCAATCGCGTATGCGACGTCTAGCGCGACCAATTCTCTCGCCTCAAGCAAACTCATTGTGAGTGGCTGACCTATCTCTTCTCGACCCCTTCTTAGGTCAATCAATAGTGTTTGTTGCGAATGAAAGGATAAATGCAAGGGCACGAACACGATAGAATGAGCAAGTTTTCAAAAAAAATGTAGGCTATATCTTAATAAATAAAAATATATCTTTGTACGGTCACAGACAACTTGTCGAGAAGGTGAGTGTTTCCCCGCACGGCAACCCGGGGCTACGGGACCGTTGCGGCCGAAAAAAAGGAAACATGTAATTAGCTGTACTGGGCATGGGTTAGGCGGGAACTTGCAGCGGGGCTCGCTACTCGCGCTGAAAGGACCCCATCTAACAAAAGTTAGAGGAGTACACGATGGCTCTGGGAGCCAGTGACCAATCACACGTAATATTGCACTTTGTATGAAAATGATAACAATTGACAGGGAAGAACATGGTAAGTTTTATAAGGCGCGGTACGGTCGGTCGTGGGTAAGTTCCAACATAATTTATATTATGCTTGTCATATGCTTGTTTGAAATTTATTATGATGGTTAGAAACATTCATACACTAAGTCATATAAACTCTTCAACCAAATGAGAACTTGGAACTTAAATAGCCATCCACCAGTACAAAGTATAATGTACTGATCCTCGCCCTCCACATTAGTACACCAAACCACGAAGGGCGTGCCACTTAAAGCTCAAGGCGGCGCGAACACTTTTGAAGCCTCGTCCGTGTTTTGAAGGCTTGTTTCTGAATCCTTTTGAAGACTCCGCACTCAGTACAAAAAAAGAAAAGATGACGACTCGACTTCCCTCGATTGCATGTGGAAAGTGTAATTGTTTTGCTTGTAAAAAGGGATGTAATGTGTGGAACGACTATCTCATCAGCGTTCGTTTTGTAATCGAGTCATGTTGTAGCCCGTACGGCAATGATTGTAATGGAGTTAATGTAAATGAAGTTTTATTATCAATAAAAAGTCTACTTCTATTTCAAATGTGTCAATCAATTTCTTTGCGTACTCTAACTTGATATTGTATTTCGGATAACCTTATGACTATGCCTTGTGCGATCGCAACTTAGGTTCGTACGACATCACGCCCGGGGGATGACTATCGATTCTACGGAATCGGGGCGTGACGTAATGGTATCAGAGCACGGCTTTACGTCCTTTGGCCACATGTCTAGAGTTTTAAACCTTTGACCTCGCGTCGATGAGATAAGTTGTTCCATACAATGAGTTCGTAATAATTTTGAGACTGATGCGTTTGCGTTCGTATTGCAGAAGTATCAGAACCCACGGCCGAGCAAGAGCAGAGCGCTTCTAGCGGCTCTAGTAGTTCGCGGGCCGGAGCTTATAACAATACCATCGAAAGGATGCTGTACATGATGGAGGTGCAGCAGAAACAGTCCAAGAACCGACATTAGCCGACAGAGGCACGACAGGCCCAGTTCTAAGCTCGCTTTGACGCACAAGCTAAGCTGCAACAAAAGCAACTAGATACGCTGCAGCAGATCGTCCAGACAATTGTGGCCAACGGAAATTCCACGACTGCGCCTACTGTCACCGTATCGACGGTCCAACCAATTGAAGTCGACACGGAGGAGCCCGAGCGTCAACCGACGGTACTGAAAAAACACAACTTTGAAGTGTCAGAATTCAAGAAAGCGTGTCGCACTTCCTTCAGCGGTATCGAAGGCCCTTCTATGGCAATCGACTGGTTGAAAGAGCTGAAAGATCACTTCAAACTTCTCGGCATTGAAGAATCAAAGCAAGTCACCTGCGCACAACTTCAACTACGGTTGAACGCGCACGACTGGTGGGCCGCACACAAGCGAGCGATCTGACGGGACAACAACTCAGCGCCGATCTCTTGGGCCACGTTCCGTAAAGCCTTTGAAGTCGAGTACCTTCCCTCAGCCGTTCGCCAAGCGAAGGAGAATAAATTCATGAAGTTGAGACAAGGGAACCGGACAATAGAACAGTATGCCGCAGAATTCAATAAATTGTCCAAATTTGCTGGTGTGTTTCTTCCTACAGAGGAGTGTCATGTGCAACGGTTCGAAGTGGATCTGCGACACTCTATCGGTGTGCATGTAGGGATTCAGGAGTACAAGACCACGAGCGATGCTCTGAATCATGCTCTCCGCCTTGAGAGCCAGTACCCTCCTGTTGCTGCAGACTTTGTGCACAATTCCAATCACAAACGTCCTAGCCATACGGGAGGCAACAACTACGCGTCAAAGCATCCAAATAACGGCGGCTACAAGGGTCAGAAAATGATACCTCAGTGCACAAATTGCAGGCGAGTTGGAAACCATGCCAGCCACTGCTTTTTCCGTAATATAAAATGTTTCCTTTGCGGACAGAAGGGTCACAGGCTCAAAATTGCCCAAGTTTTCGACTGAATCGTAATGCTCTACCACAAAAAAACCGTCAAGAGAATCGAGGACAGGCGCCCCGACCTCCTCAGCCCACTCAACCCGTACCGCAAAATGGCCAAGACCGTTGCCCCAATGCCCAGGACCGCGTCTACGCCATTGTTTGCCATAAAAATCAAAGACAGGTATTACAGAACACTGAACTTGATTGCAAACTCGCTTGTACAAAGGAAAGCCTAGAAAGAAATCATAGAAAACAATCTAAGTACAATTGTTTAGTTTTGATTCTGGGGTGAGGTGGAGGCTCGAAAAAGTTCTATCAACTTTGCCTTACTCCGTGGACTATCTGACGCAGTCTCTAGCTCGTGAAGAAATTGCTTCTCTCTTGAAGGTTGCCAGCCTTGGATTGCCAACCATCTTGCAGGGGTGTGGCACCCTGCTATTTATAGTGATTTCGGGATAAAGGATATTTTGAACCGCATAGATGACCACGTGGCAAATCCCTGGCCACATGGCTGTAATCATGCCTCGAGACTCGATCTGTGACTGATATCTGGGGATTTGTTAGGATTTGTTATGATTTGTTGTTGAGCAGTTAAGACCTGGCCAACTTTATCACGTGTATCAACTAATCTTTTGTGGCGAGCCGCATGAAGGATGTCTCCTGGCCGAGTCGCATGAGGAATATTTCATGACTAAGCCGCATGAAGGATATCTTTTGGCTGGATGGGTATGGGGGCCCTAGGAGAAGGTGTTGTTTTGAATGTCTTGATTTGAGAGAGTTTCGTTTGTCTCCCTCTTGACTGATCTCCTTGTTCGAAGAGGATTTGATGGTGGACTCCTTCAGAAGATTGTGATGCGCTTGACTAAGATAATGTACCTGATTGAGACATCTGAGTAATGCATCTAGTTGAGAGCAGGCCGTTACAATATCTTCAATTGGCATCATGTTTTTGAGATAATGTTGGAAGGGTGCAGTAGGTCGCAGTCGCTAGAACATAGACTGCCTTGATAGTGGAGCCACTGTCTTGTGGCAGCGGCAATTGATGATGGCTTGGGTGCAGCGATGTTCTGTAAAAGGCTCTCATCGCACGCCAAGGTTGCTTCTCTCTTCTTGCATTTGTGAATGACTACCTCTCACAAGTCGAGAGCAGATTGATCTACCTTTGTATCTGTTTTGTGGGCCCAGGTATCCCGAGCGCCCGGGTGCGTAGGTATCATATTTGCTCCCTGATCTGAGGCTACTAAAAGCACTTGCTCTCGATCGTTATAGGAAGACTTTTGGGACCATTATATTTGCTCCATGATCTGAGTAAAACAATGCACTCGATCGTTATAGGAAGACTTCTGAGACACATCCTGTCCGTTCCGCATGTGGGATTTGGACGCGGGTGGTTCTGTATAACTTTCCATCAGGAACATTTAATGGTGTCCGCTGACGGTCAGCAGCTTGGACAGTTGATTGGGCTTGTTGAGGCACTGCCCTAGACTTCTTTGACTTAGCACCCGAAGGTGCGTAGTAGTAAGAGTCCAAGTTGGAAGGAGGGAAGAGAAGTTGGTACCCTTTTCAAAGGAGGCAAGGGGGCTCTATTTATAGAATGGAGTGAGCCCTTTCTTCTTCTCCTTTCCGATGTGGGACTAGGCAATATTTTCCATGCTTCTACAAGACCCCCTTCAAAGTTTTCAAATTACAAATTTGGAATACTTTGAATAAGAAGCATGGAAAGTAGAGTTGTTTAGGTGTGGCAATCCTATCAGAGGTAGCATGGACGTGATAGGTTTGGGTACTCCCGCTGGGGATTTTATGTGGACTTATCATTGGTGTTGCAGAGGGCCTTGCATCTTCCTGTTTCCTTTGATTGGACTTTGGCAACCGGATCACCATTGGTCCTATGATAGGTTTTGGCTCTTGGATGGATCTCGGGAGACGGATGACCATTGGTCCCAACTGCGTAGGTGAGTGTTACGACCCGCACCCGCTTTTCGGACGCGAGCTCGTGAGCAAGCCAGCTACGTATCGAAGCGGACTCCAGCCCGACTCGAATACATAAACGCTGTCAAGGCTATGATATACTGCCAAATCATGGCAAAGGTAAATCTATATCTCAATCCACAATAAGAATAATTAAACAAGAATGAACAAGTATGGGTCGTGGTCTGCAGCCCACTAGCATATATGTCCGATAAGACTCTAAGAAAGTAACAAGAGTCTAAAACTGAATCAGGAAATAGGATATCTCATGATAAGGTATGAAAGCACGAGCTGATAATAAATGCAATACGATACCTGAATCCCGCAAGCGTATTACCCCATCTGCCATCCAGAACTAATAGCTAACGCCATGCTCTCACTAAACCTGAAGAGATCATCAGGTCCTCAGGGGACATAGCAAGATACATAAAAACATGCCTATCTAGCAGTTTATCATGCAATAAAGAAAATAAACGGAAAAAGACCAATCAACACGAAAACACGACTATCACGACTGGAAGAACCACTACGCATAGACGAACTGCTGGAGGAGAATAAGGGAACACGATATCACGATGTCAATAGATAACCAATCGAATACTCAAACCCTCGTCCCTAGTGTGGACTCGCAGGTTTGAATAACTACTATCCCTCGCCCCTAGTATGGACTCACAGGCTAGCATCACCCTCGTCTCTAGTGTGGACTCGCAGGTATGAACCATATACTACTAACCCTCACCCCTAATATGGACTCGTAGGCTAGCATCACCCTCGTCCCTAGTGTGGACTCGCAGGTGTGGACCAATAACTACTAACCCTCGTCCCTAATGTGGACTCGCGGATTAGCTTACTAACTCTCGCCCCTGGTGTGGGCTCGCAAGTTAGCTTAACTACTAACCCTCGCCCCTAATGTGGACTTGCAGATTAGCTTACTAACTCTCGCCCCTGGTGTGGGCTCGCAAGTTAGCTTAACTACTAACCCTCGTCCCTAATGTGGACTCGCAGGTTAGCTTCAAGAATTTCAAAGTACAGCAATTCCGATATGACTTATTCATCCTATGACACGATGCAACTGAGTCCAAGTACAAGAGATGACACGACACGACCCAATCATGATACACGAGAAAACCAATCCAATATGAACTACAAAGCTAATTATAAACAAGGCTATATATAAACTAGCAGGCATGATATACAAATCACATATAAATAATCAACTAGTAAAACTGTATAATAATATAAATATGCATGTAAATAAACTGTAGAGGGAGGCAAGGTATACTTGCCTGAGGGTTGCACGGAGAACCAATAAGATACCGTCAACTGGTACGCCATAAAGTCAAAGTCATCACCACTGTCTCTGAAAGCTGAAACAAACATTGCCAACATTCTCAGAATAGTCAAATTAGCTAGGATTGCCTGTCCTTAAGTCTAATTCTGGACACAGGGACAAAACGATAATTTCAGGCAAAAACGGTGTCCGCCGTTAGACCCACTTTGCATCGAAAAGCGTGCCAGAGTCAATGGTCTCTAAAATCGTCAAACTATATGTCTATGGATCTGGTTTTTCGATACGAACCCAACCGTATGTCCAAAGTTGGATTCCGGCGGGCCGTGCACAAAATCACCCGTTGAGTCGGACCGGGGGACCGCGATACGGCAATTTTATCAACTGTCTTAGAATCGGACCAAACTTGGCATACAGGATCAAAAAAATGATGCGGTCCTGATGGCGCAAGTTTCGTCTCGATCTGACGAACGTGCACAAAGTAATTAAAGTTTATGCAAAGTGGTCGATACAGTAAATTTTGACGGATACGCACCAAATTCGTCGCGCACACGCAACCAATTTGAATTTCGTCAAAGCCCACACGACCACGAAGCCGTTACGCATCTTTTGATGCTTTCGGTTCGTGACCACGTCGCCTGGTTTGGCGGGATGCACGTCGTATCGAAGAATTTTATTGATTTTAAAACAGGTTTTCGGTCAACTTCGGGATTCGATTTGACAACGCGTAGTCGATGATTTCCAAATCCACAAAAAGGGTTGTGAAGCCCTATATGTTGCCTATAACTGTGTTCAGATGGAATTTCTAAATGGTTACTGGATAGATCGAAAACGATCTTCCAAAACAGGTTCATGGATTTGAAATTCTGTCAGGTTTCGACAGTTTTTCTGCCATCTTTGGGTCGATCTTCTGGCCACTCTAGTATGTCTAAATTCGAACTAAATGAAGGGGAATAAACTCGTATAGGTTGTCTACATACGTGTGTAGTCGGTTCACAAAACGACGGATCATGGTGTCGGGAAATTGGCCATGAACAGGGCTCTGTCGCTGTTTGTTTCTGCTGTACTGCCGGTGCATCCGCGCGCTCCGGCGCGGCCATGACCGACCTGTGGCTGTGCACGGCGGCGCCGGAAAGGTCGCCCAGCCTCGAGCGGCCTCGGGGTGTGGTGGCGCGCGATCGTTTAGGGTTTTCATGGGAGTGCTCTCGATCTCTCTGGTATTTATGTGTACGAGTCGGCGCGGTTTCTACTGGAGAAGGATCGGGTCGGGGTCTAGCTGGGTATTGTGGTTGCTGGCCTGGCTTCGATGGGCTTGGGAGGATATGGCCTGAGGGTTGGCTTAGCACTGGCTGTGGGTCGGGCTGCTATGGGCTCAGGTCTTTGGGCCTGGGCTTGGTTTAGGGGATTGATTTTTTTGGGTTTTTCTGTTATTACTTCTTTTCTATTTATTATCTATATGTATATATGTACATATATACATGTATATACACTCCACCTATATATGTATTTTCATATACATACACATATACCTGTATATATTTATTTACACACATACACGTATACACCTATATAATATATATATATATATATATTTTTTATATATATATATATGTATTTACACTCACATATATATATATATATATATATATATATATATATATATATATATATATATATATATATATATATATATACGTTCACATACACACATAATTATATATATTTATATATACAGCCACTTATATACGTATATAATATCTATTTATATATATGTATATCCATACACACACGTATAATATATTTATATATATATATATATATATATATATATATATATATATATATATATATATATATATATATATATATATATATATATATACACATATACACGTATAATATATATATATTTATATATACATACGCCTACACACATAGATAATGTATATTTATTTATACATAACTTTCATGCATACCTACCATTACAACAATGAATATTCACAACAACCAAAATATATCCTAATAATATATATTCATAATATAGTATCTTATTTATATATATATATATATATATATATATATATATATATATATATATATATATATATATATATATATATATATATATATATATATACATATCATTATAATAAATGATTTAATAAATATAAATCGCCAATTCCTAAATATACACAAAAATATTTGCATTTACCAAACATGTCTACAAGGTCGTATTTGGTCCCACTACATGCCTACATGGGCTTGGATTTGCCTTGAGCCCAATCTGGTCAGGTTCGGTACAACCGGGTTCCCTAAAACTCAATAATATAATTAAATAATAAATAAAATCTTTGGTAAGGGTTAAGTCACAACTTTGCCTGGTTTGCCTAGTTACGATATCACTATAGCTCGACCTTCCCTATCAGGGCTAATATACTAGTCAAAGTATGCCACTGCACTATCCGTGCCATAATTCCTAGTCGTCTTGTACCCCAAACTCCACCATGGCTAAAGGCATCTACCGTAATAATTTACTAAAATAATTATTTATAAAATTCTAAAAATCACCATTTAAATTAATTAAATAATAATAAAATATTCTAAAAAATTTGGGAAGGGGAGCTACAGTGAGGCAGGAGAACCGATCACCTCTTTATGCAAGGTTGCAACAAGGGGTATGACCCTGTCCGGTTTGCAGGCTTGGAGATGAATTTTCAAGGGTTCTTCCAGCTCCGTGATGGCTTCCAGCTCGCCCATTATATGTTTCCTAGATTCTTCATATAGACAAGCCTCCGAAGAGTAATAAGATTCAACCCCTTTGAAGGGATCAATGTCGGCGAATTCAGTTTTCACAGAACCGTGCTTACTGACATATTTGAAACACTGGTGAAGGGTGGATGGCACGATCATATAGTCATGTATCCACGGACGTCCTAGGAGGATGTTGTAGGAGGTGTCTGCATCTACGAAGTAGCAGGTAACTTTCGTCTTCAGGTCACCAATCTGGCACTTCAACCGGATCTTCCCTAGGGGATAGCTTCTCCCCGAGTTAAAACCGCTAATGGCAGTGTTGGTTGCTGTTAGCCGATGCATAGGAATGCCAAGAAGTTGGAGCAGGCTTTTTGGGATGATGCTTATTGACGAGCCAGGGTCAATATACATCCGGTACACCTTGATGTCTCCTATGTATCAAGTGTAGTACAAGGGGCGATCATACAAATTGGACTTGATCAACATATCTGTAGAGTAAATATGATATTGGGCATTGCATCTGTGCTATCGCCGCCCTGTAGATCTGCTGGCGGGTCTTCCCCTGGAGGCTTGACCTGAGTTAAGTAGGCATCAGCATTCTGGAGTGCCTCGCTTAATGGGACACGAAGATCCTTGGAGAGCCTTAGGAGCTCGTATACCGACAACTTTGCTGGCGTATTGGCCAATTGTGCTAATATGTCGAAGTTGTAAGGTCTCTCCAGTCCTTGAGGTACATCATTGCGGAGTGGCCTGTCGAAGCAGGTTTCCTTTGTCTTGGATTTGTCCTCCACTGGAGGCTGCGATGACCTTGGAATATCAGAGGGAGACAACGTTGTTGGCTGAGGATCTTCGGCTGAATTCTCTAGTGTAGGCTGGACTTGTGCTCCGGACTGAGTAACAACATCTGCAGCTTCTTCAGCTTCAGCCGAAATTGTGTGGCAGGCTTTAGACTTCCTGCCCTTCTTCTTGTTCGTAGGAGATGACACCCCCTGGGTAACTTCGGACACCAAGTCTTGATGCACCCACATGATCTCTCATCGTGAGGTAGTGAGAGGTACCAGTCCAGATGTTTGGTTCCGGACAGGTGGAAGATTAGTAACCTCCATTATTGTCCGAGGGACAGGTAATACCCCGTCTGGAGTGCTTGTTGGAGGAAAGTTGCCGAACTTAATAGATACCATGTTCGTCGCCACGGTAACCTCTTCAAAGTCTATCGACAGAGCTTTTGAATAGATAAGGCTCTGAATGTATCGCTTCAATTTGAAGCAATCATGAGTGGCATGATGGACATAACGGTGGAAGTGACAGTATTTTGGATCCTCCATTTCTGCTGCTCGGGGCTCACGTCTTGGTGGAGGAAGATGGATTCTACCCCCTTTCAGAAGCATGTCGAAGATAGGTTTGACATGACTATCTTCAAATGAGTAGTTGATCTTAGGCCACGAACCTTCTGTCTGTTTTTGTTCAGGCTTCTGAGTCGCGTCAGTGACCAGGGCCTGCTTGCCCTTATTGTCCCGGTTGGTGGTGCCGCCACTGTTGTTGTTGCTGGCGGTGGACCCAGTGTATTGACCCGCTCCGCCCTAGCGGAACGCAGATTCAAACGGCAAGTGCGACGACTCAAACGAGCCGTCGACTCGAAGAGTTGCATCTACCCGATGAAGAATCGATGCAAGGCTTATATTGGCCCGTCAAAGAGGAATCCAGACTTAGACTTTCAAAGGTGCGCTCGGAGTATCGTTCGGCCGATGCGAACATCGCTAAGGTGGGTGGCTCCGATGAAGCCGTCTTTGCTTAGCCTAGACACATAACAATACGGACACTATCGCTAGAATCGCTAGGCGATAACACCGCGCATGCTAATAAATGACTCAATGCACCTAGCTAAGGAAATAATCCCATCTTGTATGCTTGTTTAGAACATGGAAAAGAACTCAAAAAATATAGGAACTCTCGTACCGCGCTCCACGCTCGTGCTAAGGCACAAGCTTACATTCAAGTTCCCTATGCGTTCAACAATGAAACAATGAATGGTTTTCAACAATGAAATGAAAGACTATCGACATAGTCATTCCGAGTAGAGTATAGCAACATTGGAAGACTTCGGGACCGATGGGTCACCAAGGCGACTCCCGCACGGGAAGTTGCATAATGTATCAACGAATGAATGAATGAATAAGTGAATGAATGAATCAACGAATGAATGAATGAATATGTGAATGAATCGATAAACGTACGAACAAGTGAAAGAAAGGAAAGAAAGAATGAATAAAAGATAAGAAAGAAAGGAATGGTTAGTGACAGGTATGACGGAGACGTGCATCGGGCTCGTTACCCCCGATGCACGGGCGCCGCCGCCAACCTGGTCGATAATGTATTATGGCTAAGGGTTAGCCTACGGCTCAGAGACAGTCGTTAAGTTAAAATGACAAACAAAACAAAATGGTCGTGGACAATCCCATCGTATATGGGAGGTAGGCAGAATAAGGGATTTCCAGCGGCACCATCAAAGGGAGGATCGTGGCCGGCCTAGGCGAAAATCAAAATAGCTTACTGTCCGGGCCTGGGTGCAGGCTTGGCCACCCAGGAGACGTAAGGCCGGGTATTTCAAGAGACTATCAAGGTGTACCAGCCGCACGCTATGATAGGTGAGAAATACCAAGGGTGAATATGTCCAAAATGGCTTGTGATGCCAGCGACCGGTGCATATAAATTTAAGTGGGCTTTACTGGTGGCAATCCACGTGCAAGTTCTTACATTGAAATAAAGTAGTCTAAGTTAACTGAATGAAGCACCTTCTGAACAGGCTTGAATAAAACACACCAAATGATTGAGAGTACTTCGTGAAATTGAGTTAGAAAATACGCCTACGTCGCGCTAGGACCTAAGGCAGGGACACGCACTTGACATTGAGTGTTTATATGAATTGTTGACTAACTTGGTTTACTTTGGACAGGGAATGTCGGCCGGTAAGTATGGGTAAGTCGTGCATGTATTTCCATGCAAACACTTTGATTCGATAACACGAGATAGGTTATGAAATATGCCATAAAACTGATCCTAAGGCAAGATTAGAAAGACAATAAATGATAGACGGTGCACAAAAGTAAATAGAACGTGCTTGGTAATGATAGCATTATGGGCGAGCTAGCCTCCCCACCAGTGCATAACAATGTACTGATAACCCCACAGTTTATTTGCAGGACGCAGGAGATGTCGTCGGGTACGGAGCTTTCTTCGAACGTGCTAAGACGCAGAGCTATCTCTGGAGCCTTGAAGCGTTGCAAGGAGCTGGAGCACCATATACAGGACATAATGTATCGGAACATCGCCATGAATCATTCCATCTTGTAAGCCACTTGGCACGCCTTTTATGTTTCAGAGAGAGAGGGCTTGAGAGATTTGTAAACTCGGCCTAGCGCCGCTTGTAAACTTCTTGAAAATCAATAAAGAGTTTAAATTCGCTTCAATTTGTGTTCATTTACTTTCTGCTGCAAATGGGGACACTCTGCGCGACTCTGTGGCCTAGCTCAAATCGACCATTTTTTGGACTTAGCCTTGCAGGGGCGCAACCTAGGTCCGTGCGGCATCACGCCTTAGCGAGGACGATCACTCCTGCGGGAGCGGGGCATGACACCCAGGACGTCTGCCCTTATCTTCTCCATCTGGGATGTGTAATCCCAACTGGCGAGCCTTCTTCAATTTTTCTTCCGCGTTGGTAGCGCTTATGATAAAAGTCGTCCAATCTCTGAACTGATCGTCAGCCATCCATAGGCTAATTGCAGGAAGCAGCTTCTTCTGGCATATTGTAATTAAGGAGCTCTCGGGATTGCCTTGGGGGAATCTCATTGCGGTTTGGCAGAACCGCTCGATATAGGTCCTTGTGAGCTCTCCCTCTCCCTGAACGACGTCCATGAGAGATGACATCGTCACATCATGCCCTACTTCGTAGAATCTCTCTAGAAACATGTGCTTGAAGCCGTCAAAAGAGTGAATGCAGTTGTCGGAGAGGTTGCGGAACCAGTCGAACGCGATCCCCTCCAATGCTCCGATGAATAGTCGTGAGAGGATGGCATCACTATGCGACAAGTGGTCGGTTGTGACTTTAAAGTAGGTCATATACCGACTAGCAGAGGTCTTTCCATCATAAGAATCGATATGGAACGGCTTGTACCGCGGTAGAAAAGGCACATCTCTCCATGCAACGGGGTATGGCTGCCGTATTCTGAGATCTCGAGAGGAGTCTCAGGTATTGACCATTGTCCGAAGCTCCTGAACTTCCCTCCTTGCCTCCTTGGCTTCATCAGCAGCTGAAGGAACGGATGGTGCCACGAGATCATCTCCCAAAGGAGGGGCGGTCGTGTTGGAGTCCGCGTTGACTGCGGGTCCCAGGCTTGTTTGTCCGGACGTTCTTGCTGGTTGAGCTGGCAAGGCGACTTTGATCTCGTCCACAGACTTGACTAAGGACAAGAGCATGGCTTCCAACACTTCTAGCCATTGTCGGTCGGAAGGTGTGTAGAAGCATGGAATTTCAGGACCAGAAATCCTATGCGCCAAACATTACATGTGCCAGGAAGCTCAGATGAAGTACTTGGCACAGCAAAGCATAGACATTCAAAGAAGATTTTTTATTTTCATATAAAAGTCTATTACATGTCTAAAAAAAGAGCTGTACAAAGGAGAATTTCTACAAAGAAAAGATCCTAAGTCTACAGCTAGGCGCAGTAACCACCATGCGCTCTCAAACAGGTGCATCTCGCCGTGCGCTCTCAAACAGGCGCATCTTGCCATGCGCTCTCAGCTAGACGCATCCCATCAGCAGCTCAGTTTTGTGCATCCTCAGTTATGTGCATCCCTCCAGTGGCTCAGTTATGTGCATCCCTTCAGCAGCTCAGTTATGTGCCGCCCTTCAGCGTCCTATTTAGGCGCATCATGAAGTGTCAGCATATGTGCCATCAAATGCTTCGACTAATGAAGCATTTATTGAGCAGAATGAGGGCGGACAATCAACCTTCTAGCTGGAGGAAGAGCTCTTCAAACCAAGGAAGAGGAGAGCACCGCAATCGACCCGCGGCTAAAGGAGCATCTTTCAACCCAACCAGAATGGACAACACCCACTCTAGCGGGAGGAGAAGCTCTCCCAAAGCCCAAGGAAGATGATCGGAGCACCGCAATTTTGATCTGTGGCTCTTCCAGCATAACGGAGACGAGGCTCGAGCATCCCGATCTTTGGATGCAACAGGCACCTTCTGCCTGCCTCAGAAGCCCTCGACTCCAACTTTTGGATGTAACAGTCACCTTCAAGTGCATCAATAAAGACAATGCGTCGCATCTTCACCCTCAGAAGCATCTCGTCAACAGAATGTGCTTGGGCAAAAAAAGTTCATTTCGGGAGGACATGAGAGAACGAGAAGCAAACTCTCTCCATGCCACTATTTATAGGCCGGGCAAATCAAACCCATGCGCCAAGTGGCTGGCTCTCCGAATCCCGTACAATGAATTTGCATAAATGGTGATGAGCCTGACGTTTCGAATTCAGCCAATTAAAAAACGGCTATTTAAATCACTCGAAGAACGTAACAGTCGAGTCCATATAGACGTATCATGCAAACGGATGCGCCGGCGAGACCGCGCATCATACTGATGCGCCCATCAGCACCAAGCACCATACGAGGATACGCCCCATACGTCCCTATGCGCCTAGTGGAATGCGGATCGACACGCCCACTCAACAGCCCATCACCTGTCAAAGAACATTAAATGCTGAAGTCTAACAGAGTTGGCAGCACGTCCCCCGAGGACTGAACAGTTGACAGCTTTTTCAGAAGACGAAGCGTCGTCGACGTCAGCATCATCATTACTCTCTTCCGACGGTTACAAGCCACGTGGCCGCCCAACCATCTCGCATGCGCCTCCGCAGTCATGCGCCTAAATCTCTGTATGTGCCTCAAAAGACGTGCGCCTCAGACTTTTCTCTGATCCCTAAAGACAGTAGTAAAGTCACTACTGAAGCCCCGTATGCACCTCAAAAGCTGTGCGCCCCGACTGGTTCGTGACTCCTAAAGGTTACGAGCCAAAGTCTCCTCATGCGCCCAATTTCAGGCGCATCCTATCAGATCACTCCCCACCAAATCCGAGACTTCGAGCCATGGACCTATAACACGTGTCCTTTGACTTGATTCAGCCTATGAAGGGGTACTAACCACCCAATATCTCAGCAACTGAAAGATCCTCTCCATTGCTACGTGTCAGCTCAGCTGCAGCCCACAAAGGCAACAGGAAGGGTTCAACTCCTCAATCAGAGCGCATCGTCCATACGCCTCCATCAGCAATCACCACGTGGCATCTTCATGTACAAGCGCATCCTACATATGTGCGCATGAGCAGCCAGCCTGCAAAACTATAAATAGAGGGATCATTTCCTTCTTACACCTACACATCACACAACCACCGACATACATATACAGAGAGGTAGATACAGACACTCAACGTCTTCTTCTTCTCCGTAAGCTCCAGCACCCATAGCAACTCAGACCTTCAGAGAACCGAGAACCGTCGTCAGATCGTCAACGGAGTCAACGCATTACCACTCGCTCCATCGGCACAAGAGACCCAGATAAATAAAAGTGTACTCCTAGGACTATGTCTAAGTCCTACATTGTAACACTGTTCTGTTTGTAATTAAAATTTGTATTCAAAAGATTTTAATGGCAAACAAGCTAGCCACTACAACAAAAAGGGCATATAATAGCAGTTTATCTATGGCGTTCAAGCCTCCCTGCTATAGAATGTCATCATCAATAGCGTGCATTAGTCTGTGCTATTAAAAGGTCATACAATAGCAGTTTATCTATAGCGTTTATGCCGCCCTGCTATTATAATACCATCATCCATAGCGTTTATTGGATATGCTATTAAAAGTTCATACAATAGCAGTTTATATATAGCGTTTATGCCTCCCCGCTATTAGAAGTGTCATTACAATAGCGTTCATTATGCTGTGCTGTTAAAGGTATAGTTGTTTTCTGAATAAGAGATCCAGTTCATTTGAAAACAAATTTGAAGTCCTACTTTTGATATATTTTTGACATATAACAATGTATAAATTCATTATGCAGTGAGGAAAAATGTATATATTTGAAAGCAACATATATATATATATATATATATATATATATATATATATATATATATATATATTGAAGTCCTACTTTTTTCTTTTTTTTTAAAAAAAAAAACCAAAGCCGGTGGACGACTCCACCCGACCATGGCCCGGAGGCCGTGGCCACCGCCACCCAGCCACCTCCGTGGGAGGGAGGGCTCAAACCCGGCCCTTACCTCCGGTGCACGGTGGTGTTACCAGTACACCACGACTCGATGTGCAAATAACAAAAAGTGTAGAAACTTATAATTTCTTTAATATAATTAAAATATGATTTCTATTTATTCGGTTTAACCGAATAAATCGATCAAATAACCGAATAATTTATAATTGGTTCGGTAATTCGGTTTTGGTTTTGGTTAATTTTGGTTCGATTTCGATTTTGGAGTTTTCGAATTTCGATTTTTCTGGTGTTGACTATTTCGTTTCGGTTGAAATCACGAATAAACAGAAGACACCCCTACATAGGTATCCCAGTTCGATTAGGAGTATCATCATATTGTATATATTTTACATGATTAAAAAAAATACTATAATATATTTTGGATGCTATATAAGTTACAACGTCGTAATGGGATTAAATCGCTACAGTAAAAAAATTTAGTAATATATATACGAAATATATCTTTGTGTATTTATTTAATATATATATTGCAAAAAAATTATAAATAAACTGAAATATTGGTTATAAACCAAATAAACTAAAAATCAAATTAACAGACTATATTCCATTCGGTTTGGTTCGGTACAGGATATTTCGGCTGGTTTTAATTTTTGTTATTCGATTTTTGGTCAAATTTGGTATTTGGTAATTCGGTTCGGTTAACCGAGTTAATCGAATGCTCACAATTGAACTATCTATTATTTCAATCATGGAAGAAGCAACACACTTTTCTATTTTATATTAAAAAAATAAGTTATAGGAGCGATTAGTTTGAACGACCAAAAGATTCTTTGCAAGACAAAACTAAGATGACCAGGAATTTTAACAATACTTCTACAGACATTTGAAAATGTCCTATAATATTATATACTAAATTCAACATGTTAACAGTGTCATATAATATTTTATACTATATTCAACACTTTAAAAGTGTTATCTAACATTTCATTTTCCACAATTTTTTTCACTGTCAAAAAATTGGCGTGAAAGCTCCCGCTTCTACCAAATATTTGGCGGCCAAAGAGCAGCACTCATACATCCGCTTTCCTCTTCCTTCTTATTCCTTTCTCTCTCTCTTTCCTTTTCTATTTTCCACTTTCAAAAAAATTGGGCCTTTTTCCTCTCTCCTTTTGCTCTCTTTCTTTCGGAGGGGAGGAACCGTGCCGTCGCCACCGAAAAAAGGTCATCTCTCGTACTCCTTCGCCTCCACCTCTTATTTTTCTGAATTTTTTTTCTTGATTTATTATCTAGGTTTAATAATTGGGGGTTTTGTAAGCATCATAATAGAATCAATGATATATAGGGTTATGCTTCTTAAATTGGGTTTAGAGGAAGAATCAACATCTAGGGTTTCTATTTCTCAATATTCAACCCTTTTATTTTCATGAAGTGAATTAACAACTCCAATTGGCCATCTTAAGGTTCAATTTTCTATGAATCTTCCATTACCTCTTAAATGTTCAAGCATTTTGCCTCTGAAATGCGTTCTTTCTAAAATTTATGTTTCTATACAAAATGATGTTTTTTTTTTACTTTCTGAAATAACTTTTTTTAATCTTGTGTTTCTGTGCATTGCGGCAGGGTTGTACACCAGGAATCATGTGGTCAGGTTCTCAATTCCCCCGCTTCTCGGCTAAAGGTGAGATCCTACTGACTTAACCTTGTAGAAAGCTCTGGTCCCGTAAGACATGGTGAACACGACATGGACACTCCCTAAAAATATACTGGTTTACACCAAAATACCAATACTAAGCCATTTCATATTTTGTCCATAAAAATGGAAGCATTCACTATTAAGGGAAGAAAATAATAATCTCTCTTTTACTTAATTTTGTTGCCCTTTACCTTCATCTTCTGTCCTAATCGCTTCTATGTGCAATTTAGTTGTTGAAGCACTAATGATTTAAAAAGGCAACATGGCGCTTTGTTCAATTGTGTCGTTTACAACATTAAGAGATTTATTGTGATTATAAGCTTTTCTTGTGTTATTAGAACGAGTACATTGCATCATGATTTGAGATGGCAATTGTTAAGATAATTATATGTTCAATTTTGTTTTTCAGAGCATTATATGGTTTTCTTATGTTGTTCTGTTATCATTTTATTATAAATTATTAGCTTTGTTGCAGGACAAGATACTTTAAATTATAAATTCCTTAGAAATTATTAGCTTTGTTGTTCTGTTATCTAAGGAATTCCTTTTCATTTTTTTATTATAAATTCTAAGGCATATATGTTTTTCAGAGCAAAAACGAAAAGGAATTCCTTAGAATTTTAAATTAGTTCTTGACTTCCTTTAATTCCTTTAAGGATACCTCGACTTTTAACACAATTTGTCTTGTGATTCATTATTACCCTAAAAGTTCAATTTTATAATATCAGTTCATTAATTTTCTTTAAATCGGCTTATGTTCTTGTTAATAGTGTCCTTTATATTTATTATTAGAGAACATGAACATTTTATCTGAACTCCTTAAGGTAAAATTTCTCCTTAAAGATGTGAGTTTTCTTCCATCTACTGCCTTGTTTAATGGCAAGGTTGCCGATTATACCTTATATTTATGTGTTTATAATTGAGTTTGGTTCAACATTCTTATCTGATTGTATTATATCTTGTTCTTCCCTTTATTGCTTTCTTGTATTTATTATACTTGTATTATACTTAATTGACTTGATTGTCTACATTGCTTCATGGTTTTTGTTTATTTCTATAATTTGGAGTCTGTGTCATGTATCAATGTATGGTAACATATGAAACAACGTGTTGCAGGAAAAATGAGTCAAGAGGAGGAGTATATTGATTGTGAAGGTTCTGAGTGAAAACTAAGTGAGAGCATGTCCTCCCAGCTAGCTGCAGTTTCCTTCCCTATCCAGCCGTCACCTCTAAAGCACCAAAGATGTTGCTGCCGCCACTAGCTCCCCTCTGCACAAGCCCCCTAGATCCATAGCCCTGGTGAGCTCTCTACCTCAACTTCATTAATTTGAATCATGTCTGTGCTTAGGGAGTCCCAAATGGTGGTGGAGGCTAAGAAGGGTTCTCTTGGAGGAATCCTTAGGTTATGAGATTGGGGGCCATGGTCTCAAATCATTGAAATAATTTGACAGCTCTAGGGAGAAGTCACATGGTTGGATGCTCCTCTAGAACCCTTTTGTTACATCCATGGAAAGAAGGCGAACAACAAAAATAAATATTATCAATATCAATATCAAACTCATATACTCTTTAAGTGTTTTTGTTTGGCTTCATTATATGGTACTGCAACTTGAGTGCCATATTCATGAATGTAAGTCAGTTACCATGTATATAAACCAGTGTCAAAATATATTAAATATAACACACATTATATATGGTTAAGTTTTGGATCAAGTAATTCATGTTTTTGTAAACTATGCAGTCGATGTTCATTGATATTCTGTACTATTTTGTCCATTAATGTCTTATTATTTTTCTTTTCTACTTAACCGGAGTCAATATGCTTAGGACTCGTAGCATGATGTAGACTGACGCTGGCTTATATGAGTTGGCCTGTGGCCAACACTTTCATCCTTACCAAAAAAATAAGTAGTTCCGTTAGCGGGATTCTTTTAAATTCTAGAAGCATAACTACAACAATTGTTTGTTCTTCTTTTCATTTCTTGGAATTAATTACTTCTTTGATAAAGGACTTCTAGCCACGGGAAATGTAAGTAAGTTTGTTCTTTATGTACATATCATTTCCTTTTCTGATCTATCTATTTATTCAATGTTAAGCTTACTCGACATCTTTCTTTTGTTTGTGTTTTCTCCTTTAGGGGTTCGTACTATCAGATCCCTTTCATATCATGGGTGATGCTAACTATAGGACTGAAAACACAGGTAGATATTTTGATTACACCCTAGTATTTGTTGATCATCTATTGATTTTTTTTTCTAGACCTTACAGTTAATTACTAAGTCATTATCAATTGTGATTTCTCTCTAGTTATACATAACTGACTTTGGGTACCTAATTCTGAATATGGAATATTTAGATTATATGTTATATTACATATTTGTTCCTAAATTGTTGAGGATAAACATAATGCATTCAAAATTTATACGGCATTACATATTTGCTGTATTTTTTTTGCACATTAGTTTCTTTATCCGAATGATAACCTTATTCTTAAAGACATATATCCATTATGAGAAACAAATATAAAATAGGATCGGGCAAATAAGAGTCAACAAATTAATATTGCACTCTACATTGTTTACACCCATTGAGATGTATATGTAATCTTTAGATTATTTGCAGGGAAGAGACCTCTATAAGGGCGGCAGAGAAAATAACCTCCAGGGATTTTCCCCTCTAGCAAATAGTCGTGAGGCATGACGAAAAGTCTTTAATAAGGTCCTTGGGTGAACTTGCAGAACCAACGATGATGGTTGTGATGTTGGACCATGGCAATACTTGTGCTACTTTATAGGGTAGAAATATTTGCATGTGTCTTAATAGTGGAGTGCCTAACTACTTTCTTGTGTGGATCTAGATAATGTTTATACAAACAGTAGGTAAAAAAGTATAGTATTATGAAGAACTTTAAAAGAACAAATTCAGAAAATTCAACAAACATAATTCACATGTCCAAGCATATTACCAACTTATTTGGTTCTTCTGTGGTCGACACACGAAGACGTGTGTTTCCGTTTTAGAAGCTTAAGAGACTAAAATATATACTTGGGAAATGAAATGAGTTGCTATATCACCTCACTCCCATATTTCTTCTTCACCTGCTGGTGTCAATGGCTGGTATTTGTGTGTGGGGGGGTGTCCTGCAAAGTCCTTGATACCATATACACTGACCAATAATTGATTGCCCACTTGTGGTTGTACTGGTGAAACTATTTTCCTTTTTGACCAGCTAAGGGAAAAGCTTAAGATTATGAGACATATATGCACCCTATCCTAATTGTCTGTATAGTAATTTTTTTGTATGGATTAAGGTGTGTGCCTTGTATTTTTTTATTAGCATTGCTTTTAATATAACTTCACCTTGTAGTTCATTGATAAATATTTGTCTTTGCTATAAGTGAATATTGCAAGAATTTTCCGTTTCCTTTGTATTATATCATTGTATCAGATTACTGCTATGAGGCATTCCTATATACCTCTCTCAACATATATTCATTTTCTATGCATATAATCTATGGCATTCTTTCTTTTGAAAAAGATATTTTTTTTGTATAATGAGAACAGTTCTGAAATGACTTCCATAAACTTGCAATATTTTTGTTATCTACCTCATTTGACAAAGCTGTCATGTAAGCACATAAGAGTCTCTAAGTAATGAGTTTTTTTACCGCCATCTGTTAAATGTTGAATATAAGACCATTCTTTCCTGAAGAAACAACCAATTTTTATAGATGACACTCCTTAAGACTTACTGGAGGCTTATGACTCGTTAAATTCTTATTGAAGCTAGTGAAGAAGCCAATTTCTTTCTACTCTCTTTACCTGCATTTCTAATCTTGTAGGCTGCATGTGTGTGAGGGTGGTGTTGAGGTGGAAGGAAGTACAACTTCAGCCACTCTCAAGTTGACAACCTAGGTATTGACTAATACACTATACATGACTATATATAAACACATAAGACTCAATTAGTGCACGGGTAAGACATCACTTTTTCGATCCCAATAATTTACTTTTCGTCAATTGTCTGGATCGGCTCGAGATGGTTTTTTTTACACTAATTATTTTTCTCCTATTTTTGTGTAGGTTGGATGAAGGAAGAGGATGCTTTCTGAGGGGTTTTGGTTGTGGATAGGCTCGAAGGGAGCTAAATGTTAGATAGTCAACATTTTGGGATATATGTAGCTGATACACTGTTAATGTTTAATATTTGGACATATGTTTGGTACTACTTCGTTGTTCTACATGGAGAAATTAAGGATTTTGAATGTTTGGTACTACTTTGTTGTTCTACATGGAGAAATTAAGCATTTTGAATGTTTGGTACTACTTCGTTGTTCTACATATGTTTGGTACTACTTCATTCTGTGATTGATTCGCATTTAAACATTTGAATACCTGCATTTTGTGTAACTGTGGGCTGCATTCTGCAAATTTTTGAACACAGAATTTTCACTCTGCAATAGCATTCTGACATGCTATTGTTGCAAATATAATAGCAGGAAGAAATGCAGATATATAGCATATATATAATGAAACGCTATTATAACTCAACAGCGTTCAGGAACGCCATAACACATTTATAGCGTCAACAAATGTTATTAATAAGCTATAGCGTTCATAAACGCTATAAAAGCTATACAACGTTTTCCAGTGCTATAAAAGGTTTATAGCGTTCATGAACGCTACAACTGATTAATAGCGTTC
The DNA here is from genome assembly GCA_029216955.1 of Iris pallida. Taxonomy (NCBI): domain Eukaryota; kingdom Viridiplantae; phylum Streptophyta; class Magnoliopsida; order Asparagales; family Iridaceae; genus Iris; species Iris pallida. The sequence continues at coordinate 35,033,929 of JANAVB010006599.1, forward strand.
ATGTATGCTATTAAAGATCTATAGCGTTCCCAAATGCTATAAGCAATTTATAGCGTTTCGAAACGCTATACATGCTCTATAGCGGCCGTAAACGCTATAAACCATCAACAGCATTTTGGAACGCTATACTTTTATAGCGTTCTTGTACATGGGGTTATTATAGCGGGGGCATTTATAGCGGACGCAATATGCTATAATAGACATTCTACAGCGTTCCACGCACGCTATTATAACCCATTTCTGTTGTAGTGAGCGACTCTGCTGGGGACCTCTTTATCCTCCACCGAGAAAGTTGTGTCGCAATCCGACGACGTGAAGGTGGGCTCCTCCCACAAGACGCTGGTTGAACGCTTCAATCAACAGACGTATGAGGAGTTCATCTCTGAAGGCAGTGCGAGTCCTTCGAAGCGGCTACCGAAGCCGAAGAAGACTCACCAAGTCTGAGTGTGCAAGGTCGACGCCGCTGGCACCACCACCGAAGGGGATACGCCGATACAGCCTACCCTTCCTGCTGACGTCCTCAGCAACCAAGATGCGTCCACCGGTGCAGCATATCTCTCGGGGAAACGTGCGGCTGACCACATTCCTCAGCCATCTCCCTCTCAGGCGAGGAAGATGCGTCGATGGAGCAGGGGCACAGCTAATGCCCCGTGCATCACCTCTGATACGTCACAGAAGGTCTCTGTCTTTGACAGACTCACACGCTGTAGTGGTGAGGAGAATTTGGACTCTGAGTACTATGCACCCCAGCGGGCTGGTACGAAGAAGTCTAAGGCAGCACGGGCCATGCGCCTCAAACGTGCTATGCCGGCAGCAAATCAGAAGCATGCGCTCATAATCATGCGCGCTGCTGATGGTAAGCTGTATAAGGTCGATTCGGGTGCTTCTGCGCCGAAAATGAGTCGACCTTCAAAGTCCTTGTCTTGTAGCACCAAGTTTTCCAAATGAGTATAATTTTGAAATTTCGTGTTTATAATTATTTTAATAATAATATTTAATTCATGATATGATTTTTGGTGATTTTAAATTATTTTAAAATTATTTAAATCAATGACTTGTGGTTTTGACGTTTTGCTAGTGAAACCCTAGAGACTGTTTGACCTAGAGCCTAACCATGTGATTATGATATTTTAATGTCATTTTTGGCCTAAGAATATTTTTTTGCATTTGACCTCTTTGAATTATTTTAATATTATTTTATTATTTATGATATTGTTTTGGGGTTATTTGAGTCGGGTTCGAATTTCAACTCAATCCGACTTGAAACGGGGACCCGGAGATAGTTTGACTCTAGTGGGACCCACACACTAGTTAGGCATGGCCCACATGATATTAATTTTAGTCCATATGATAGAAATATTTTAGTTAGAGGTTAGACTAATTATTATGGATAAGGTTAGTGTGATTAGAGACTTTAGAATGACTAATTTAGCCCCAACCAATTAGCCCTTTCCTAATACTCATAGAATAGGTTAGTAGGGGCTTTTGGAATTTTCTAATAGGACAAAACCACCTTTATGGCCAGCCACAATAAGGATAGGGTTGAGCCTCCCATTTGTCATTATCCATCTATTTTTCTCTCTCTTGTTCTTTCCCAAATTCATAGAGAGCAATCCCTAGCAATTTCTCCACCAAATATTCTTCCTTCCTTCTCCATTCTAGCCAAGGAGGAAGCTACCCAAGTTTGGGAGGATTCGGAGCTCGTTCGTGTCCTTTTGGAATCTCTACGTGTCGGTGTCGCTCCGGGAAGGTTTTTCTTCGATTCGATCTACCGGGAGGTATAAATCCCTTCTCCTTTTTATTCTCTCATGCATATAGGTCTATTTTGAACCCATAGGAATGACCCCCATGGTTGTATCTCCATTTGTGTCCATTTTGTGTCCATTTGGAGGTCATAGGAGTGTCCTTTGTATTGTGGATGTGTTCATGTTACGTATATAGATTTATATATATATATTGTAACGAGAGTGTATCTATATTTATATATGTAATAAATGGTTCATGATGATTATATAATCAAGTTTGTGAGTGTGGTTCCTCATATTATTATTGCTATTATTGTTGTGGATAATTAGGATATATATTGTGTATTCTTTTGGCTCAAACTATCTAAATCCGTCATAATTTTTATCCACATTTTTAATTTCAGCCCTAACTTAGAAATGTCATAACTTCTAGCTTAAAGATCGGTTTAATCTCCCTTTTTTTTAAAAGAAGCGTATTGAAGTTAGCTTTCCAAAAACATATATTAATAGGCCTAATTCTTTCTGTAACTTTCTAGAGAATTATTTGAGTGTCAGCTGTACGAAAGATAAACGCGTTCTCGGTGTTTTCGCGATTCCGGGAGTTTTCGGAAACGAAAATGCGATCCGTTTGAAGTTTCAGAAAGCTAACACATAGATCTATAACATACTTTAATCCTAAATTTTAATTCATACTGAGATGGTACAGTATTGATTATTAGTAGGAGTTACTAGTTGGCATATGCATTTTGTGCACCCTTGTGTGTAATACAATGTTCTATTTGATTTTAACCCATGTTAATGTATATATATTTTGTAACTAAATAGAGAATACAAGCACGAGTAAGTGGTTAAATAAATGATGTACGAGATGTAAGTATTCTATCTAATGTAAGCATGTATAAGTATGGCTTGTAATGAATATGTAGGTTCCATAGTATGTAATGTATGGTACATATAGTAGTGCAAGAGAATAAATGAATGATGAATGAATGCAAGCATGAATGTAATGTAATAATAGATGTAATGTATGAAATATACAAGTTAATGAGATATAATATTCTATGTTAACACAAATCCTATATTACCTCATGTACCCCCTTACACTACGTTGACACTATCACACTTGACACATTGTTCACTTACACTTTGACACTCTTTGATATATATATATACTATGTATGCCCATTTAACCCTCACTTGCCCTTTGCCATGTTCATATACACACACATAGCCTCTTAAATAAGTATTTATGAATATAGTTAACTTAGCTATGTATGTATATTATATATATGTTAGCATATTGTGTTGTAATATATAAGTTTATATAACCATTTGAAATGCCATGATTATAAAACTAATGTTGAATACCAATATATGCATATGTATATATGTGTAGACATATATAGCTTAAAGTAATAGATTACCTAGTGTATATCCAATGTGAATTCTTGCCTATTTGAGTATTGAATAATTGCATGCTATATAGAGTTGGGTGTATGTTGGCTTGTATAGCCTTGTATTGATGTGTGCTTGCTAGGATAGTCTTGGTTAGGCCTAGTAAGACTTATTGGATTAGGACATGACCTAGTTTGACCTAGATTCATGTAGAATGTATTGTAGTGCTTTATATTACCCTTCTGGACATGTTGTGACTTGTGCTGTTCTAATTAGGAGCCAGACACCTCTCCTCGGACAGTATCTTTACCTTGGACATTCAGATATCAGGCGAGTACATTCTCTGACCGTTTCATACTTGTATGGATTTACATTCTTGCTCTAGATTACTGTACTTGATGCTGATACGATCTTTATCACGGATTGGTACTATATGGATCTTCTTCTGAGATGTTATCTCCTTGTATTCACTAAGTACATATTGTGATGTGCGTTCCACTTACATGTTGTATTTATTGAATACCCTTATCATTGTAACATCATTGTGCATATTATACTCTCAGTATCACATTGAGCCATTGTACAAGCCATTGTACAAGTCATTGTACAAGCCATTGTATAAGGTAACGTAACTGAATTGGATCCTTGTGTATTGATTGGGGAGGGGGAGTAGAAATGGTTATGTGATCAATCGTATTGTATAAGAAATTGTATATGTCCATTGTACACCCACGTACAAAGGAGTCCCATTTTATTGTATAACCTAACCCGTTTACATAACCATATTGTGCTCTAAAATCACATGTTCCTTACAGTTCTTACTTATCATATTTAGATATTTCCTGTTATCAAATCTCTAATGTTTTTCATATATCTTCTTCTTTCAGCGTTTCATGTACTTTAATCTATTGCATGCTTTATATTTCCTAACTCGTTATGAACTGCGTGAGATGTTTTGTGCTCGCTCCTGTCCTGACTGGACCTATTGATAAATTTTACAGATAGCCTGGAGGTTGCCTGCTAGCCTAGAGGAGACAGTAGAGGTTGCATAGATAGCTAGGGTTTTTGCTTATAGTTTATTTTCAGTCATTTTGAGTTGTATTTATGGATTACTGTATTTGGGTTTTGAGATGTATTCTGAGTTTGTATCTTAGACACTTAGACTTCTATCTGTTGTATCTCTTTTCGATTTCATGTTTTATCTATCTTCCTTTATGCTCTACCTTAGATGTGATTGAGTTTACATTCTGCTATGTCACCCCCATTCGGGGAGTATAAACTGTTTAGTCTTATACTGTTAGATGCATTGAGACCTAGGACAGCGTTCTACCGCCGACACTGCGGCGTAGGCTGGGCGTTGTTACGTTCTCATATCCTAACTCTAGGGTGCGGGTCGTGACACGTCTCACTTGGGTGCATCTGTTGCGTTCGCAACCAAGTCGAGCAAGGCAAACTCTGTGGTCTTGAACTCCCGTGCCTCCACTGGTTGTGCGTCTGAGGTTCGTTCAAGTCACTGTAAATGTTGTTCCCCCACTACTGATCTGAGCGCATGTTTGGTGTTGGATCAGGGGGTACAGCATTCACTTGACCACCCCGGCGCTTGGCCTAGCCATGCGCCTGATGGGGGTGCGAAGGTGGCACTCTCCTCCAACGATCTGCGTAACGTGATCACTCACGAATGCCGATCAGGAGAGTCGATTGACAAGCACAATGCGCCCCTCACAGGGCACACCTGTGCTGTAGTCACCATCAACTGCTGTTGTAAGACAGCAGTCCCAACAAGACAGTCGGTGTTCCAGCAGCTACAATCATAAACACCCCTCCGACGTCGCCTCGGGAAGAAGGAGGAGCCAGAACTAAAGGTTGCTTCATGCAACGTAATCTCTAACTCCTCGTCAATCCGAAAGACGACTGGCAATTCATCGTCCTCGTCCAAGAGCCAGCCGAGGAAAACCAAGACAACTGTCCCGTCCTCCGGAGTGTTTGAAGGCACTCGGGGGAGAAAGAAGATCTTGGAGGAAGCTGGAGGTAGTCAAGCCCTTGTTGATCCTCCTTCTGAAGATGAAGATGTCCTCCAGAGCACAGCTGGGGTGGATCTTCATCCTGGAGACGAAGTCAGCCTCCTGGACGTAGCTAGGGGTGGTCTGGCCCCTGTGGACCCGCGTCTCGAAGATGAAGAAGTCCTCCAAGACAGAACAGGGGGTAATCAGGCCCTTGCGGATGCTCCTGAAGTCGAGGATGTCCTCCAGAATGTAGCTGGAGGTAGCCAAGACGAGGCTCCGGAAGAGGTTTCTCTTCTACAAGAGAGCGAGGCCGAGAGTGAAGCCTCAACTGATCCATCCGACTCCAGCCGTGTCATGATAGTATACATGACTGGGGGTGATGTCGAGCCTGATGCGCCGCCAGCAGACCTCGTCCAGCGCATGGATACCTTGGAGGGAGGACTCAAAACCCTCTCTGCCTCCATACAAACACTGACTCAAGCAGTGTTTGAGATACAGTCAGCTTTGGCCAGGGCACCGTCTACTGGTCCTGACCCTGGGGCCAATGGAGAATCAAGCGTACCCCTTCAACGGGTATCCTTGGATACAGATCGCCGTGAGGCACCTCGGACGTCGGAGCCCTCAAATGCTTATCTCCAGGCGGTACCACCTTCCCCGACTCCCAGCTCCACGAAAGACGTGGTCGAGATGATCAGGGACTTGCGCGAGCGCTTTGAGTCCAAGAATAGACAAAGGAGCGCCAAAAGATGGGCATCCCCTAACCTTATCCCCTCGAATGGAACAAAGTAGTTTTTCCTCCTAAGTATAAACCACAAATATTGATGCCATACGACGGGAAGGACTCTCCACGTCGTTATCTGACGTACTTCCAGTCTCAAACGGGACATTTTTCGAAGGAGGACGCACTACTCACCAGCATATTTGTCGGGGCACTGAAAGGAGTGGCGTACGACTGGTACTGTAGTCTCCCAGATAACTCCATATCTTCCTTCGATGACTTGACGCATCTCTTTCTCGACCGTTTCTACGACGGAGGAAAGGACATGACCATGGCATCCCTCATAGAGATACGCCTGAAGGAGAAGGAAACAGTTCGAGTATTCATCGAACGCTTTCGACAAGCCTGCTTCAGACTGCCCCCGGGTATGCCAGAACATGCACTTCTCTCCTCCTGCAGCATGAACATGCTGCCTGCAGTCAAACTCTGGCTCAACTCTACTCCACCTCCCGACTGGAGTTCCTTGATCATCGAAGCAGAAGCAGCAGAAAAGAAGGCGTCCAATGCTCGTCTTCTGGGAGTTAGTTTCCCTGCCTTTGAGGGCAAGGAGAAGCGGCCTGCAGCCAACAACCCCGGACGAGAGACGAAGGGAAAACAGGTGTTGACTGTCAATGCCTCCAAAGGTGCATCAGCACCTACTGAGAAGCCTCCACTTGCACCAAGGCCAAAGGAGGTTTATTCTTTCAATGATGAAGACACCCTGCAACTCTTTGAGATACTGAAGCAGGGTGACAGGATCAAATTACCGGACCCGAAGCGTCCCGATGAGGTTGGGAAAGTGGACAATCCGAGGTACTGTCACTACCATCGGTTTGTCGGATATCCAACTAAGGACTGCTACGTCCTCAAAAACTACATCCAGCGCATGATCAATGCGGATGTTATCTCCGTCGACTACGAGGAGAAAACAGTTTTGGCCAACCTGGTGTCACTCCAATTTGGCAGCTTGCCGCCAACCATAACACAAGATGGCGTCGTCCCCATCCCTAAGGCGACAATGGAGGTGGTTAACTTACCACATACTCGTGACAACGTGAGTGGACTCATCCCACTCACCATATCTCGGGGAGAGGTCTTGTAGGTTCACCCTGATCTCGTCTCCGAGGTTACTCAACCGGAGGTACGCTCTGCCTCCAAAACTAAGGGCAGAAAGATCAAGTCTTGCCGCATGGTCTCTTCCTCTGCGGAAGAGGCACTTCCTGTACAGACGCGTTCGCATCAGAACGCCCAACCTGACGAAGCTGCCGTCAAGGTGGTGCCTCCTTGCACCGTCCCTGCTGCCCAGAAAGAGGGACCATCCAAGCCTCCAGCAACCAATAAACAGAAGCATGCAGAGGCCCGTTTCGACAAGCCTCTGCTAAAGGAGAATGCTTCGGGGCTAGCCAAGCCCCACAACTTTGACATACTGGCACAACTTGCCAGTACTCCTGCCCGCCTATCTCTGTTTGAGCTCCTTCGTCTTTCCAAGGACACTCGTGAAGCTCTCTGTGAAGCCCTGAAGGATGCTGAGTCCTTCATCAGTCAGGTCAAGCAGCCTGAAGATCTCTCGACTACATGTGCGCGCTGTCATTGTGCGGATGAGATTATCTCCAACCTAACCTTCACCCAACAAGACATGCTTCTCAAGCACAACCGACACAACAGGCCGCTGTATTATACAGGGTATATCGGTTCCGTCAAGGTGAAGCAGATTCAGATCGATCCGGGATCTTCCCTCAGCAACATTCCGAAGACGCTGCTCTCAACACTGGGGATCTCAATGTACCGATTGGCGCCTTCCAACACAACAATCAGTGGCTTCAATGCTAGCAAAAGCGAGCCGCTGGGCAAAATACGGCTGAAGTGTCATGTTGGTAACCTCAGAATCGAGGTGACTTGCTATGTCGTAGACGCTGACGTCAACTACAACCTTCTACTGGGTCGTCCGTGGCTGCATGAGTACATGGTGGTGTCATCTACACTCCACCAATGTATGAAGTACGTGTCCACCAACGATGTCATCCGGACAGAGTTCGCAGACATTGACCCTTTCAAGCGAAGCCTACTTCACCGATTCTACTTTGTACAAGTCGCCCGACGAGGAGGAAGCCAATGATGCTGACGATGAAGCAGAAACGGCAGCAGAGCCTGACATGGAGCCAGAGATGATTCCCGATGCTCCTTTAAAAATTCGACTCAAAGGGAAGCCGCCTCAGACGTTGCCTCCCATGAACATTAAGCTACCTGGAAAAGCACCAACTGCTCTAGATAGAACACCTACTGAAGCTCCCTTGAAGATACGGCTCAAGGGAAAGCTGCCTCAAACATCGGCTCCCCTTGTGGCAAAACTACAGGGGAAGGCACCAATCACCGAAGGCGCAGTTGAGGCACCTCTGAACGTGCGTCTTAAGGGCAAGCCGCCGCAATCATCTGTCTCATCCAAGCTGCCGAAGAAGGCCCACATAGCCCTCTCGGACCCCAAGATCAAAGCTGTGGTGGACTCTCCCGATCCAATTCCAGTACTCACAGATGAAGAGTTAGGGGAATATATCTCTGCTGATGTAGATGCACCCTTTCTGGACAATGTAATCCCGCGGGACAAAATCTCGTGTTTCATCAATAATAGAGTGTCTTTTAATTATTCTAGTCTTCCATATTGGAATGCCATGTATACATTAGATAACGCTCTACGGTCGTTGCAAACACAAATAATGACCGTCCATCATGTAAATCGAGTTGTCCCGTCCGAAGGGGTCTGTTTTGTAGTCCCACCGCAGAATCGAGACGAAGAATCTATCATCTTCGGCAAAGTCGAGCGTCATAAAGACCTCCCGCCACTCGAGCAAGAACCAGATATCGGCAGAATACAAGTCTATCGGTGCACGGACAAAGCAAAGTACCTCATCCAAAAGATGGGTTACGACCTAAAAAGCAACAAAGGCCTGAACTACGGCAAGGGTCGACGTCTTTCTCTCCGTCTTCCAACACCAAAAGGAAAGCCGCAGGACTACTATCATCGAACTCGACGGGGGGTGGGCTATGTCACGCCGCCGTCAACTCCAGAGAGATCGGAGGCAGAAGAGGTAGAACATTCTTATTCATCCGAAGCATCAACTTGGGATTCCGATACCAGTATCGGATCTGTCTTCAAGAAAGTGCTATCAGTCAACATGACATCTGCACAACCTCAAAAAGATGAAGGCGAAGAACAAACGCCAGAATTCTTCGAAGAAGAACCCTGGGCTCAACGCCTAGGAGAACAGTGGGAGTCTCGTTTTGAATTACGCGAACCCCCTGCCGAAGACGAAGTCGAGCAGATCGACCTTGGGGATGGATCTTCTTCCAAACCCATCTTCATCAGCAAAAGCTTAAAAGAAGAAGACCGAGAATCTTTAATCCAGCTGGCTAAAGAATATATCGATGTCTTTGCCTGGAGCTATGAAGACATGCCGGGACTTGATCCCCAGATCGCGATGCATAGGCTTAACATCTTACCTGATGCCAAGCCTATAAAACAACAACAACAACGTTTTCGTCCTGACATCATGAACGCTATCGATCAGGAAGTAGACAAACTCCTGACCAGCGGATTTATCCGTGAAGAACAACACCCGGATTGGGTGGCCAACGTCGTCCCTGTCACCAAGAAGAATGGGAAGATACGAGTCTGTATCGACTTCAGGGATCTCAACACTGCTTGCCCGAAGGACGAATTCCTGCTTCCAATTACCGACGTGATGATCGACAACACATGTGGCTTCGAACGCATGTCTTTCATGGACGGGTATTCGGGCTACAACCAGTTCAAGAAGTTCCCCGATGACGCAAAACACACGTCATTCAGGACTCTGAAGGGGGTTTTCAGCTACACAGTGATGCCCTTCGGCTTGAAGAACGCCGGTATGACATACCAACGAGCTATGAGCACCATCTTTCGTCAGCATCTTCGCAAGACAGTCGAATGCTATGTTGATGACATTGCAGTCAAGAGCCGTCTCAAAGGAGATCACCTACAAGACCTTAAGACAGTCTTCGATCTCATGCGAGCACATCAACTCAAGATGAACCCTGCTAAATCCTTCCTTAGGGTTTCTAGCGGAAAGTTCTTGGGCTTCATTATCACGACAAAAGGCATTCATGTCGATCCCGAGAAGACCAAAGCCATCCTTGACATGGACCCTCTGAAGAACCTCCGAGAACTTCGAGGCCTGCAGGGGCGTTTGGCATACATCCGGAGGTTTATAGTAAACCTTTCCGAAAAATGTCAACCCATCATCCAGCTCATAAAGAAGGGAGTCTCTTACGTCTGGACAGAGGAATGCCAAAAAGCTTTTGACGATATCAAGGCTTACTTGACGAGCCCGCCAGTCCTGGTGGCACCCGTCGCCGGCAAACCTTTTCTCCTCTACGTCCGTGCCATGGATCATTCCCTCGGCGCTCTGCTGGCTCAGAACAGCGATACAGGCTATGAGCAAGCTATCTACTACCTTTGTAGAACACTGATCGGGGTCGAACACCGGTACAACCCCGTTGAAAAAGAGTGTTTGGCTTTGGTATTTGCCATCCAGAAGACTCGCCATTATGTCTCGGGCCAGACAATTCATGTCATCTTCCGAGTCAATCCACTCAGAGTTCTCATGACGAAGCCAGGGTCACTAAACTCCCGGCTAGCTACATGGGCGATCCTGCTAACACCATACAATATGGTGTTCGTTCCACAAAAAGTCGTTAAGGGTCAGGCTCTGGCCGACTTTTTAGCTGCACACCCCATCCCAGAGTCCTCAAGACTCTATGAAGACATCTCGGATGAGGTCCAAGAATCAAACGTCACCGAAAAAAGCTCCGTCTGGCGGATATTTTTTGATGGCGCTTCAAGAACAGGCCCCAAAGGCCAAATCATCGCAGGAGTCGGGGTAGTCCTAGTCTCCCCCGATCAGCTGGTCATACAGCGTGTCTACTCCCTTTCGAAGCCGTGCTCCAACAATGTTGCCGAGTACAACGCGCTCATCATGGGACTCCAGCTAGCGCAACAGCTGGGGGTGAATCATCTGGAAGCCTACGACGACTCAAAACTCGTCGTTAACCAGATTAGAGGGCAATACGAAGTTCGCCATGAAGATCTGATTCCTTACCATGAAGTTGCATTGAGCATCATTTCAACCTTTACCAAGTTCTTCATCGAACATGTACCTCGTTTACAAAATCTAGAGGCTGACGCTCTGGCTGGCCTCGCAGCCTCATTGGCAGTACCCCTCGGGACTCAACACTACATCACGGTAGTTGGTCAAGACTTGGTCTGTCCTAAAAATAACCTTTGCTCACAAATGGCCTATGCCATGTCAACAAGTGCTGGTGTTAATGTCCGAGACTGGAGGTTCCCATTCATCGACTTTGCTGTCTACGAAATTCTCCCAGAGGACCCGAAAGAAGCCGTCTCAGTCAGGAGGCGCTCCCTTCGATTCTATTACGATACAGCTACTAAAATGCTGTACCGACGCTCCTATGATGGACTTCTTCTTCGATGTTTGTCCAACGAAGAAGCAGCCGAAGCCCTTCGAGAAGCTCACGATGGAACCTACGGGGCCCATCAACCTAGCCCTAAGTTGCAGGATCGACTGCGACACATGGGCTACTACTGGCCAACCATGGCAGCCGACGCTGTCGACTATGCTAAAAAGTGTCATGCGTGCCAGCTTCATGCTGACTTCATCCATACACCGTCAGAACCACTACATCCTACTGTCGCCTCCTAGCCCTTTGAAGCTTGGGGCATGGACATTGTAGGACCAATCACGCCTCCTTCATCAAGGGTACACCGCTTCATCCTAGCCTTCACCGACTACTTCTCCAAATGGGCAGAAGCAGTTCCACTGGCGGAAGTGAAGAGCTCCCGGGTGGTCAGATTTATCAAGCACCATATCATCTACCGTTTCGGAGTACCTCGGAGGATTATCCATGATAACGGTCCTCAGTTCATCAGCCATATTTTCAACAGATTTTGTGACAAGAATCGTATTCAAAACGTGGCATCAACCGCCTACAATCCGACAGCAAACGGATTGGCCGAGGCATTTAACAAGACGATCGTCAGGCTACTCAAAAAGGTCGTGTCATCCAACAAACGCGACTGGGACGAAAAGCTCGGCGAATGCCTTTGGGCCTACCGCACAACGGTACGGACCCCGACGGGCAATACACCATTCTCCCTGGTCTACGGGAGCGAAGCGGTACTGCCTCTCGAGATCCAGATACCCTCGCTCCGTGTAGCGATCACAAATCAACTAACAGAGAAAGACAATCAACGTCGCCATCTGCGAAAATTGGAGGCACTTGACGAGAAACGTCTCCTAGCTCAACAGCGCATCGAACTCTATCAAGCCCGTATATCACAGGCTTTCAACAAGAAGGTCAAGCAGAGGACTTTCTAAGTAGGCGACCTGGTTCTGGCAGTCAGGAAGCCGATGGTGTTGACTCAAAAGACACCAGGAAAGTTCGAGCCCAAGTGGGAGGGACCTTTTATCATAGAGACGGTATACTCGAACGGTGCTTACCGCCTCGCCAAATCCAATGGGGACTTGTTCATGATGCCCATCAATGGCAAGTTCCTAAAGAAGTAGTACTCTTGACATCCTTCAGAAATGTACTTCTATCTTCACCCAACAAGGGAGTCTGTGGACCCAATCATCAGGGCTCACATACAATTCCCTTTCACAAAATCTTACGCTTCCGGAACCCAGTTGTTCCGTGGCATTCTCCAGTAGAAGGACAACCATGTCCACATTACCTCTGAGTTGTTCCCCTACACCCTACAAAGCAGAATCTTACACTCCGTAAGACTACGCTACCCATCATGTTTACCACGTCCATATTACCTCTGAGTAAACATCCCGTACAGACAACCCCTGCATTGCCGTACATTGATCGCAGAACTTCCACGTCCATATTACCTCTGAGTAGTTCCACGTATCCCCCAGAGTCATTCCTACCACGTCTATAACACCTCTGAGTAGGGAGATTCCATCATTTGAATCCCATATTTGCCACGTCCACATCACCTCCGAGCAAACATGTCGGTTCTCTCGAACTTATTATCTGTACCTAAAAACCAAGGTGCGCAAAAGATAATAGGCCCACACAAATCATCAAGTTCATGACAGCAAAAATGAACACACCATAAAAACTCTGCATTTTTTATTCAAAAATAAAGGATTATACCCCCAGCAAGAGTTGCAAATTACACAAAAAAAGATACTACAATCCTAAAACATCCCCGGGGTTGGCCGAAAGCTCTTCAATCCGACGCTTCAAGTCTACCGCCCGAGTCTCTACGGTCGCCAGGACCCGGCGTTCGGCTTCTTGACGCATCCTTTCTATGGCCTCAGGAGAAGTGTCATCCTAATGCTTCTCATCCAACTGTTGTCGTTGCTGGGCCAGGGTAAGAGCCCGACGGGTGAAAGCTGCTTCCTCCTCCTTAGATGCTACATGTTCAGCCTGGACTCGCTCAGCATCTAATAAAAGTTGGGCCCGCTGGTCTTCAAGGAGGTGAATCTTGGCATCAACCTCCGCTATACTAGTGCCTAACGCAGCTTGCAACTCCACCTTCTCCTGCGTGGACTGATATAACCTCTCCACCGCAGCCTCAGTTTCAGCCACCTTGCGTTCCCAGACACCCATGGTGTCCTGATAAGAGGACTCAGTCTCAGCGATCAACTTCTTCTTTTTCACGTTTATCAGGGCGGAGAGATCATTTCGCTGGATACACTGAAACTCGAAAAGCAGCTGGTCCAGCTCGGCCATCGAGGCCTCCAGAATCTCGACCATATGATCATGGCCCTGGTGGGAACGTATCAGACTGATATGAGGGAGTGCCAGGGTTTTTGCCGTCGCAAAACTCCCATTGGCATCCATCACTGCCGATACACCCCTCTGCAGTATCTTATACACCGCCTCAATAATAAACTTCACATACTCATCTGCATCCGCCAGCACCTGCGGCGTCATAGCAGGAGTTGGAGGAGCTGCTCTAGACAGCGGACCGGAAGAAGGCCCGCCAACTTCAATCTGCGAGGCTGAAACCTCGGCATCAACGGACTCTTCCTCAACAGGGACTTGACTACTAGCCCGAGGAGCCAAAAGAACAGAATAAGACGAGAGAGGCGTCGATATCGTACCCCAAGTAGAAGGAGCAACAGAGGGTTCCAGCAAACCCTTACCCTTCTCAAGCTCGGAAGGACCACCGGCGTCAGGGGCTACCGCATCCGTCTCCAGCACTCTATCAGCAGGCCATACGAGACATTCCTCCTCCGGCAGAGCAGCAAGATCAGCACTTGTTTCCTGACTCGGCTCCCTTGGAGTCAGGATCGGCGGACGAGTCTTATTTTCACCATCAAATCCCTCCGCAGGGATAGAATCTGTCGCTACCTCCCGGTCGACAGCCACCTCAGCCTCTGATGCTGAGTCTGGGGTAGGGCTCGGCAACGCTGCAGCCGACCTCCCCTCATCATGACAAGGAGGCGAATCAACCCTCTCCTCTGTTTCAATCACGTCTGTTGCCCTTGCAACATGCTCATGCATCTCTGGAGGAACGTCATCTGAAGACGACGAACTCCACTCCACTTCCTCATCTGGAAGCCCCGTTTCTGCTGGGCCCTCAATGTCCAAGGCCCCCACGGCGGCTTGCACCATCTCGGGAACTGCTGCATCCTCAGCTTCCCTCCCAACATAGTCTGGAGATACGGGAATCTCCATAACAATGACATCGTCTGGGTTCTCCTCCACGGGAGACATCACAATCGACAGAATGCGCTCTTCAGATGAGCCCGCCACCGCCTTTGGTCTGCTGGGCACCACATCTTGGAGTACGGGGTCTCCTTTTTAGCGGCTCCTACAAAAAAGAAAGCATAGGTCACAAGATGTTGAACCTAACTAGACTATATGGGACATTACTCCCGTAGGTGCTGAGTCTGATGACACTGTCGGTGACAATGCCTTCTTCTGTCTCTTTGGCGCTGAAGAGCCAGCCTCGGTATCAGCACGTCTTTTCGGTTGACCGAACGAGGGCTCTGTCTGACCCCCCGTGGATACGGCAGGGGTTCCTCGATAATCCACCTCTGGCGGACGGTACGATCGAGCCTTCGACAATGTGTTCCTAGTCGCCCCTAACTGGGTGCCGACAATAAAACTGGTCTCCCGATCATATCCGGGGGGTACGGCGTTCATGACACAGTAAAATTTGGCGGCCGAGAAAAGAATCGGCGGCCGCAGATTCTGAACAGGCAGCGTAAAGCGAGCTCCGGTACATCCGGTATTGTAGTAATACCAAGCTCGTGCACCATCCAGCAAACTTTCAGTATACCCCATGTTAATACTGGGGTTCTCCAACATCAACTGAGCATAGCCGAATTATCGTGCAAAACGGCTCGGCAAATACAGTTCCAGGTAACACTGGTTCCTATTTCGGTACACCAGATGGGACGGTCGGATACTTTGCAACCAACGGAATCCCCATGGAGGCAGAGTGGTGGCATCTTCACCCGAATCCATTAAGTCTTCGTTGGCCTCAAAACCCAAAAAGACGGGACCAATTTTGATGATCTCCCACCCCTGAAGGTGGGATAAAACTTTTCTGTAAATAGGAACACCAGTATGCGACCAGCTCCTCTGATGGAAACGGCGGAGGAATGCATCTCCTTCCCTGTGGTCTTCTTCCGAGCCCGGACTCATCACATTGGGATGGTGTAAAATTAACCACCCTATCAAATAATGAAACGGCAGTTCGACACGAGAGAAGTTGTCATTCCTACCTCGTTCATGAACCACATTTCTCGTAAATTCTCGTAAACCTCGCAGCAGGTTACACACCATCGCGGGGAGTAGAGCCAGGCGACGGCCAAAAACCAACTTCACAGCTGGCAGGATTAGGTTCCGGGTCACCCTCTCCACACAGCCTGACCCGCCCGAGACGATATAATCCCGAAGCCAAATCATCAGATACGCAGCTAACACTGCTTTTGATGACATCCCATGAGTAAGGTGCCAGAAACAACTATAGGAGCGCTCGTCCGACTGCCGGTCCTCGTTTTCTCGGGGATTTTTCTCACTTAATCTGCTCATTTCGGAGAGCACCACGCTACTAGAAAGAGCTGGAGGAGTGGTAAACTGAGAGGGATCCTCCTTGTCTTGCTTAAAGACGTAATCTCTCCAAGCAATCACATGAGGCTGTGACCCGCCCTTATCTCCCTTCTGCATATAATAATGATGACTCGCCACTTCCTTGAAGACGGCCATCATCTCCTCTGCTTTGTCCCCCAGGACTTGGAACTCCTCGTTGGTCGGGAAGTATTCCTCGTAAGGTTCTGATCCCCAAGGGAGCTTTGACACTTCGTACATTTCATGAAGTGCGAGTCCCAGCTCCCCCACCGGAGTCAAAAAAGTCCCGGTCTGGGTGTTAAACATCTCCAGAAGCACAAGAAACATATGTCTGTTGATGTCAACGCCTGTCTGAGTAGTACAGATTGCGGCAGTCAGTCCAATCTCTCGGAGTTCGGTTCGAAACCGCGACAGAATCCAGAGTGTCAGCTTGTCCCATTTGGAAACATAGTGACACCAACCCTCTACCCGAAATTCACCTTTCGGGTACGACCACTCCAACAACAGCATACAATTTGAAAAAGTCGAAGCGCTAAAAGCAAATGTGTTGATGGGAACGTCACTGTAAATGCTCCCAGGACGGAGAGTTAGCCAGGTGAAAGAAGGCCCAGCCCGCACGGCGGTCAAAGTATCCCTCTGATCGGAGGTAGCGTCGATCTTGATGGTGCCTGCCACCGCTCCCCCTGAGATGGGGTTAGCTCCCAAAACATCCTCCTCTTGGAAGCAAGATAACAGAAAGCCGTCAAAGGCCATTGACGCTCAAGTTGCTTAACAGTCATATGCACCCCCCTTGCCGTAAAGAACCAACCTTCCTTGACCTTTAACACCTTTGCTTCAATAGAAGTAAGGCGGTCCCCAAACAGGAACTCAGGCTTCAAGAAAGTCATATTATCAGAAGTGGCAGATTTCAAAACGCCACGCTCCATCATCCGTTGGAGGAACCCATACGGTTGTTCTCGGATTTGAGTCATTCCTTCGGGGGGCTGATCCATCATAATAGCAGCTTGGGTAGGGTTTATCACCTCCTCATTATAATCCACTCCCATCTGACAGAGGGCAGCATCCAGAAGCACTTCATTCAAGAGCAGGACAGTCATCGACACTGGTGGTCAACAAAAGAAGGCAAAGATTCAGATATGTTAGAAACAATAAAAGAATCTGAGCCACGTTCTCATCAAAAGCGCATACCCTGAACCAAGGCTCAGGCGCATCTAAAAAGAAGTTTCGGCGCATCATTAGGGTCTAAACCCATGCGCGTCAGCAGTGGAGCTTCGGCGCATCATCAGGGTCTAAATCCATGCGCGTCAGCAGTGGAGCTTCGGCGCATCATCAGGGTCTAAACCCATACACGTCAGCAGTGGAACTTCAGCGCATCATCAGGGTCTAAACCCATGCACGTCAGCAGTGGAGCTTCGGCCCATCATCAGGGTTTAAACCCATACGCGTCGGCGGAAAAACCTCAGCACATCATCAGGACTCAAGGTCCATGCGCGTCGGCGTATGTGAGTTCTAAAAATGGCAAAGAAAGATATGGTAACGAATGATGAAACCCACCAATCACCGCCGGCCGAACGTCGACAGGCGGCCGGGGGACATCATCCGTGGCAGCCTCTACAGGCTCTTTTCCTTTGCCTCGTCCTCGGCCAGCACTGCCGCGAGGAGTCTTGGGAGCCATTTCTTGCAAGAAGAAAGTTAGGGTTTTTCAAAAGAAGAACTCTAAAAAAAGAAGAAGAAAGCAAGGAGAGGAAGAACTCTCTCTCTCTCTCCATCTCACGCCTATTTATAGGCTCAGTCGTACGGGTGAACCGATGAAGTGTGACCTCAGCCGCCGCCTCGAGTTCTGTGAGGTGATAACTACAAATAAATCCAAAAAGATCATCATTAATCTTCTTGGTTATCGAAGCGTTATCATTTGCATTAACTGAGAGGAGCATACGCCCCATCACTGATGCGCGGAGTAATCATGCTCCCGAACAGTCATGCGCCCCGTTGAAAATGCCACCATGCTTCTTATTCAAAGTATTCCAAAACTTGACAAAAAGTTTTGAAAACTTTGAAGCGGGTCTTGTAGAAGCATGGAATTTTAGGACCAGAAATCCTATGCGCCAAACATTACATGCGCCAGGGAGCTCAGATGAAGTACTTGGCGCAGCAAAGCATAGACATTAAAAGAAGATTTTTTATTTTCATATAAAAGTCTATTACATGTCTAAGAAAGAGCTGTACAAAGGAGAATTTCTACAAAGAAAAGACCCTAAGTCTACAGCTAGGCGCAGCAACCACCATGCGCTCTCAAACATGCGCATCTCGCCATGCGCTCTCAAACAGGCGCATCTCGTCATGCGCTCTCAGCCAGACACATCCCTTCAGCAGCTCAGTTATGTGCATTCTTAGTTATGTGCATCCCTTCAGCGGCTCTGTTATGTGCATCCCTTCAGCAGCTCAGTTATGTGTCGCCCTTCAGCGTCCCAGTCAGGCGCATCATGAAGTGTCAGCATATGCGTCATCAAATGCTTCGACTAATGAAGCATTTATTAAACAGAACGAGGGCAGACAATCAACCCTCTAGCTGGAGGAAGAGCTCTTCAAACCAAGGAAGAGAAGAGCACCGTAATCGACCCGTGGCTAAAGGAGCAGCTTTCAACCCAACCAGAATGGGCAACACCCACTCTAGCGGGAGGAGGAGCTCTCCCAAAGCCCAAGGAAGATGATCGGAGCACCGCAATTTCGATCTGCGGCTCTTCCAGCATAACGGAGACGAGGCTCGAGCATCCCGATCTTTGGATGCAACAGGCACCTTCTGCCTGCCTCAGAAGCCCTCGACTCCAACTTTTGGATGTAACAGTCACCTTCAAGTGCATCAATGAAGACAATACGTCGCATCTTCACCCTCGGAAGCATCTCGTCAACAGAATGTGCTCGGGCAAAATAAATTCATTTCGGGAGGACGTGAGAGAACGAGAAGCAAACTCTCTCCATGCTACTATTTATAGGCCGGGCAAATCAAACCCATACGCCAAGTGGTTGGCTCTCCGAATCCCGTGCAATGAATTTGCATAAATGGTGATGAACCTGACGCTTCGAATTCAGCCAAGTCAAAAATGGCTATTTAAAGCACTCAAAGAACGTAACAGTCGGGCCCATAAAGACGTATCATACAAACGGATGCGCCAGCCAGACCGTGCATCATACTGATGCGCCCATCAGCACCAAGCGCCATACGAGGATGCGCCCCATGCGTCCCCATGCGCCTAGTGGAACGCGGATCGACACGCGCGCCCACTCAACAGCCCATCACCTGTCAAAGAACATTAAATACTGAAGTCTGACAGAGTTGGCAACACGTCCCCCGAGAACTGAACAGTTGACAGCTTTTTCAGAAGACGAAGCATCGCCGACGTCAGCATCATCATTACTCTCCTCCGGCGGTTACAAGCCACGTGGCTGCCCAACCATCTCGCATGCGCCTCCGCAACCATGCGCCTAAATCTCTGTATGCACCTCAAAAGTCGTGTGCCTCAGACTTTTTTCTGATCCCTAAAGACAGAAGTAAAGTCACTACTGAAGCCCCGTATGTGCCTCAAAAGCCGTGCGCCCCGACTGGTTCGTGACTCCTAAAGGTTACGAGCCAAAGTCTCCTCATGCGCCCAATCCCAGGCGCATCCTATCAGATCACTCTCCACCAAATCCGAAATATTCGAGCCATGGACCTACGACACGTGTCTTTTGACTTGATTCGACCTATGAAGGGGTGCTAACCACCCAAGATCTCAGCAACTGAAAGATCCTCTCCATTGCTATGTGTCAGCTCAGCCGCAGCCCACAAAGGCAATAGGAAGGGTTCAACTCCTCAATCAGAGCGCATCGTCCATGCGCCTCCATCAGCAATCACCACGTGGCGTCCCCACGTATAGGCGTATCCTACATATGCGTGCATGAGCAGCCAGCCTGCAAAACTATAAATAGAGGGATCATTTCCTTCTTATACCTACACATCACACAACTACCGACATACAAATACAGAGAGGCAGATACAGACACTCAACGTCTTCTTTCTCTCCGCAAGCTCCAGCACCCAGAGCAACTCAGACCTTCAGAGAATCGAGAACCGTCGTCAGATCGTCAATGGAGTCAACGTATTACTACTCGCTCCATCGGCACAAGGGACCCAGATAAACAAAAGTGTACTCCTAGGACTACGTCTAAGTCCTACATTGTAACACTGTTCTGTTTGTAATTGAAATTTGCAATCAAAAGATTTTAATGGCAAACAAGGTGCTTCATGATCATCATCAGCCATAAGACTGTCCTCACGTGGGTAGAAGTGGAAGAGATTATGGCGGACGTACTCTCGGTGCCATACCCTTGTATAGAGAAATTGTCAGAGAACGTCGAAATATCATCTTCCTCTGACTTAGAAGGGGTGCTACCCCCTGTGCAGGAAGCCGCATCGTCTTGGTGAGGGTGGAGGCCCTCAGGGAAATCTGATTCTGTTGCTGAGTTCTGGGGGATCTCTACCCCCTGTGTGTGCTCTCGGTACATCGGGTTGTCGTATACATTGAGGGGGCTGCTACCCCCAGCTTTATCTACTCTTAAAGAGGCCGACGTTGTACTCCCGGGTGCCGACAGCTTCTTCTCGGATCGAGTGCCTAAATAGACACCCCCTGTGGTTGATGGGAACCCTCCGGATGAGGGTCTCTTTGCAATACTGGCCGAGATGGCTGGGCTGGAAGAGCCTATCTTCTTTTCTCCATTGCCAGGAGGAACTTTTTGAGTTAAATTACAGGAGAAAAAAGGAAACTCTTCGTCCCCTGGAAGTTGCATAGGTGCTGGCTGCTGCAGTCGCTGGAAAACTGACTGCCGATCTTCAGGAACAGCTGATTTGTTACAACAGCAGTTGATGATGACTTGGGTGCAACGACGCCCCGAGAAGGACTCATTGCATTCTGATGCTGCCGTCTTACGTTTGTGAGTAATCATGTCACGTAAGTCGGCAGGAAGCTGCTCTACCTCGGCACCAAACTCGTGAACTCGGAAATCCTGAGTTCACGGGTGCTTAGGCATCATGTTTGCTCCCTGATCTGTGGCAGTAAAAGCGCTTGCTCTGGATCTTCAGAAAGAGACTTTAAAGACCCACCCTGTCCGTTAGTCCTGGGGACTGGACGCGGGTAGTTCTGTACAACTTTCAGTCAGGAGCCCGTGTAACAGTTAACGGGAACCACCGACAGTCAGCAACTTAGACAGTTGACTGGGCTGGTTGGGCCCGTACTGTCCTAGACTTTCTTAACTTAGCACCCGAAGGCGCATAGTAAAAGGAGTCCAGATTGATACATTTTGCATCTTTAGTGAGCCACATGGCGTCGGGCCCGCATGAGAGGCGGTCGAAAATAGAGCTTCTGACAGGGTCGCATGAGACATCCTGTTTGAGGCCAGGATTGGTCGTCGCGTGGACCATCTTTCTGCGGCTAGCGTTGGCTGCCGCATGGATCATTTTTCTGCGGCCAGAGTTGGCTGCCGCATGAGTCGTCTGCCTGTGGCCAAAGTTGGCTGCCGTATGGACAGACTGTCGATCTCATCTATGCGGCTTCGTCTTTGTCCGTATGGAGTTCTCTTGTGCCCCTAAAAACTCAACATCGTAGTATTTTTCTCTGCTCGTTTTGGGGACAGTGGGGTCCTCTGCGGTCGGAAGCAAAGCCGCAGGAGAGCTTTGGTTACCGTCTTGGGTTGCAGAAGGAGCTTCTTCGAGAACTTGGTCGGGGGTACAGTTTTGCGTGCCGACGCCTTGCAAGTCCTTTTTGGGTTAGCTCGCTTCTGAGACGGGCTGGCACTCCCTTCAGAGAGCAATTCTTCAAAGGCTTGTTGGTCGAAGCGAACCACGAGCATCTGCTGTGTAGAGCCGAGCTTGGACGCATCAGATTGCATCACCAACTTCTCATCGGAAGAGAAGGAAGTCCCCAGCAGAGTCGCCATCGTGTTTGCCATAAAAATCAAAGACAGGTATTACAAAACACTGAAGTTGATTGCAAACTCGCTTGTACAAAGAAAAGTCTAGAAAGAAATCCTAGGAAACAATCTAAGTACAATTATTTAGTTTTGATTCTGGGGGGTGACGGTGGAGGCTCGGGAAAGTGCTATCAACTCTGCCTTACTCCGTGGACTATCTGACGCAGTCTCTAGCTCGTAAAAAAATTGCTTCTCTCTTAAAGGTTTCCAGCCTTTGTAGGAGTATGGCACCCTGCTATTTATAATAAGATGTATTTTGAGCCGCATAGATGGCCTGCAGCCACGTGGCTGATTTGCACACGAAGGCCCGCTCTTGGGCTGCCATCTGTCGATTTGTTGGGATTTTGTTACAGCAAATCTGGATAGTTAGGAACTGGGTCTGTTTGCCACGTGTTCCGCTGCGTGTGGTGTTCTCAGTCTTCGATCATGTAGGGTCGCATGAGACTCATGCGGCTTGGATCACAGGCTGTATAATGTTTGGGAACTTTGGGGCCGCATAAGCTGGGCCGCATGAGGTTCATGCGGCTTGGGTGATACTCTTTTGGCCGCATGGAGGTGTACGAACCCTGCTTTTGGGCGACGTCTCACGTCTTATCTTTCTTGTCGAAGTGTCAGATCTGTCATATTTTTGTCAGGACTTATCAGCTTTATCAGTCCAACTACTCCTCTTGGCCGCATGTCTTCCCTTTACAGCTGTTTGTCGACGGGCCACATATGTCATGCGGCTTTCCTTCATGCGGACCTGTTCGGCCCGAAGTACCTATGCGGCAATTCGTAATCCGTATGAACTCCATATTTTTTTATGTTTCTACAGCCATGACTCGAGATGAAGTGCTTGCATCAGATACAGTAGTGTGAGGTATACTAAATTTCAATAATGTGCCTGCTCGTGTGTTATTTGATTCAGGCGCTTCGTATAGTTTTATATCGGCGGACTATGCCGTCGAGCACAAATTTCCTATAATATCATTAGATCTCGACCTTAGCGTAAGTACACCTTCGGATACACCACTACTCATAAATTTAGCCTGAGGCGACGGGATCATCTATATTGGGGGTCAAAAGATCGGTCTTGATGTAATAGTTCTAGATATAAAGGACTTCGACATCATACTGGGTATGGATTGGCTCGGTCCTTGCAACCCTACCATCGATTGCGCAGGAAAGAAGGTCACCTTCCGCATACCTGGAGTGCCTGAATTCTGTTATACGTGTGGTAAAGCATCGCCGGCCTGCATGGTGATCTCTGCAATTTCTGCTCGGAAGCTGCCTCATTCCGGGTGCGAAGGCTACTTAGCGTCCGTTCGTGACATGATACAGGATGGTGCAAACACGGGTCAGACCGACGTTATGGCAGAATTCCCAGACGTGTTCCCGGACGAGCTATCCAGCATGCCGTCCGATCGAGAAATAGAGTTCACTATCGACACATTTCCTGACACCCAGCCGATCTCGAAAGCTCCGTACAGAATTGACCCTACAGAATTGAAAGAACTGAAGGAACAACTACAGGAATTACTCGACAAAGGGTTTATCTATCCGGGTGTCTCGTCTTGGGGTGCGCCCGTGCTATTTGTGAAAAAGAAGGATGGATCGATGCGGCTATGCGTCGACTATTGGGAATTGAATAAGGCTACCGTCCGGAAAAAATATCCCATGTCCCGCATCGACGACTTGTTTGACCAGCTCCAAGGTACAACGGTGTTTTCGAAGATTGATCTGCGATCAGGTTACCACCAACTCAAAGTCAAGCCAGATGACGTACCGAAGTCTGTCTTTCGTACTCGCTACGGCCACTACGAGTTCTTAGAAATGTCGTTCGGTCTGACAAATGCCCCTACCATCTTCATGGATTTAATGAATCGGGTGTTCCGTCCGTTCGTTGACAAATTCGTAGTAGTCTTCATCGACGACATCCTCGTCTACTCGAAGGATCAAGCGCAACATGCAGAACACCTGCGGATGGTACTCCAAACCCTTCGAGAGAATCAGTTGTATGCGAAGAAGAGCAAGTGCAAATTTTGGCTAAACAGTGTCTCATTCCTTGGACACATCATCTCCGTCGCGGGCATCGCAGTCGATCCGAAGAAAGTCAAGGCAGTTGCTGATTGGAAATGGCCCGCATCAGTTAGCAAAATTCGAAGCTTCCTAGTCTTGGCAGGATACTATCGACGCTTCGTGAAGGACTTCGCGAAGATTACATCACCGTTGACTCGCCTCACCCAGAAAGGAGTCGCATTCGAGTGGTCAGACGACTGTGAAGCTTCCTTCCAAGAGCTCAAACAACGGCTCGTTTCGTCCCCAATACTTGCACTTCCTGAAGGGACGAAGGGATTTCAATTCTTCAGTGATGCTTCTGGCCAGGGCTTGGGGTATGTGCTCATGCAGCGGGATAAGGTGATATCATTTGCTTTCCGGCAGTTGAAGCCAAACGAGAAGAATTACCCCACGTATGACCTAGAACTAGTGGCGATTGTGTTTGCGTTGAAGCTGTGGCGTCACTATCTTTACGGCGTGGCATGCAGGATTTATACAGACCACAAAAGCCTCAAGTATCTCTTCACCCAGAAAGAACTGAATTTGCGACAGAGGCGATGGCTCGAACTGATCAAAGACTACGACTTATCAATCGACTACACGCCGGGCAAAGGAAATGTTCTAGCGGATGCACTGAGCCGGAAGTACTTAGTTTCGTTATGCATCAACGATCGACTATTGCCTGACTTGGAAGGAATGGGCATTGAACTCCGAGTTCATTTTAGAGACGTGAAACTGGCGCAACTGCAGCTGGAACCGAGCCTATTGGAGAGAATCAAATCTGATCAGAAGGATGACCCATACCTGGAGAAGATGCGAAAGCTGATATCGACGGGAAAAGCATCCGACTTTGCAGAGGACGAGTCGGGAGTGTTGCGAGTGAAGGGTCGGCTTGCGTTCTGGATGACGCAGAACTTAGAAAGGAGATAATGTCGGAGGCGCATTATGCAAAATATTCCTTGCATCCTAGTAGCACCAAGATGTATAAAAACCTCTGCATTGTCTTTTGGTGGCACGGCACGAAGAGGGACGTAGCGCTCTTTGTGTCAAAGTACCGTCAGCAAGTTAAAGCCGAGCACCAGCGACCGGGCGGGGAGATGCAGAACCTTGCCATTCCAGAGTGGAAATGGGATCACGTCACTATGGACTTTGTTGTTGGCTTGCTGAGGACGCCGCGGGGAATCGACACCGTCTGGGTCATCGTCGATCGACTAACCAAGTCAGCGCACTTCATAGCCATTAAAGTTACTTGAAGCGTCGACCGCCTTGCTCAGATATACCTTGATGAAATAGTTCGGATGCACGGAATCCCAGTATCTATAGTCTCGGATCGGGATGGACGGTTCATGGCACGCTTCTGGAGTAGTCTTCATTCAGCATTGGGGACCAAGTTGAAGTTTAGCTCAGCTTATCATCCTCAGACTGACGGCCAAACAGAGCGGGTGAACCAGATTCTCGAGGACATGTTACGACTCTGTGCGATCGACTTGAAATCAAGCTAGGACGTTCATCTACCGTTGGCCGAGTTTGCATACAACAATAGCTATCAGTCCAGCATCCAAATGGCACCGTATGAAGCTTTGTACGGCCGGAAGTGCAGATCGCCCATTTGCTGGAATGAAGACAATGAACGGTAGATACTCGGTCCGGAGCTGGTGGAGTAGACTGTGCAGAAGGTCAAGTTAATACGGAAGAGATTGAAGATAGCACAAAACCGACAGAAGAGATATGCCGACATGCACCGACGCCCCCTCGAGTTCTCGGAAGGCGACCATATATTCTTGAAAGTAATGCCCATGTGTGGAGTTTCCAGGTTCGGTGCGAAAAGGAAGTTGAGCCCAAGATTTGTTTGCCCGTTCGAAATATTGAAGCGAGTCGCCCTGGTAGCTTGCCAAATCGCCTTGCTGCCTGCATTGTTGGAGGTACACGACGTCTTCCACGTCTCACAATTACAGAAGTACGTGCACGATCCGAGCCATGTAGTAGATTTGGGTCAGCTGGATCTGAAGGCGGACTTGTCATATGTTGAAGAGCCTATGCAAATCTTGGACTCAAAGATAAACTTCTCCACAACCATGCTATTCCTCTCGTCCGTGTCCTCTGGAGAAACCATTCGGTCGAGAAATCGACATGGGAGCTTGAGTCAGAAATGAAAGAAAAATTTCCTTCATTGTTCTCGTAGAGGTAGGTTCTATTCTTAAGTTTCAAGGACGAAACTCTTTTTTAGTTGGTTATGGTGTAGTGCCCCGTCCCTATATCGTCCCCGTTCTCCATCTACGGGGTGCGCGAGAAAGGAACACTGTCGTTATCGATTCGGTCGGGACCGATAGGTCGGGATCGATCGAATCGATCGAACGGGAACGGTTGAATTAAGATCCATTCCCCGTTATGGAATGGCTTCTTCGAAACCAAGTCCCATATTCAGCGGGTTGCGCCTCAAGGATTGACTCTGCGACTGAGTCGGGAGAGACCTCACGTTGCTCTGTTTTTCACGCCGCTTGCGTTGGTTTTGGCTTTGTTTTCTGAATGCATTTTCGTGAATGTTTTCGATGGTTTTCATGGCTTGCATTTCGAACTCGTATTTTCTATCGAACTTCTTGAATAATACAGTATTCTAATCGGTTGCTTGTACGATTTCAGGTAATCGTGTAGGCGACGTCGAGCGCGACCAACAAGTTCTCTTGCCTCAAGCAAACTCAAGGTGAGTGGCTGACCTTTCTCTTCTCGACCCCTTCTTATGTCAATCAATAATGTTTGTTGCGAATGAAAGGATAAATGCAAGGGCGCGAACACGATAGAATGAGCAAGTTTTCAAAAAAATGTAGGCTATATCTTAATAACTAAAAATATGTCTTTGCACGGTCACGGACAACTTGTCGACAAGGTGAGCGTTTCCCCGCACGGTAACCTGGAGCCAAGGGACCGTTGCGGCCGAAAAAAAAGAAACAAGTAATTAGCTGTGCTGGGCACGGGTTAGGCGGGACTTGCAGCGGGGCTCGCTACTCGTGCTGAAAGGACCCCCTCTAACAAAAGCTAGAGGAGTCCACGATGGCTCTGGAAGCCAGTGACCAATCACACGTAATATTGCACTTGGTATGAAAATGATAACAATTGACAGGGAAGAACATGGTAAGTTTCATAAGGTACGGCACGGTCCCCCGTGGGTAAGTTCCAACGTAATTTACATTATGCTTGTCATATGCTTGTTTGAAATTCATTAGGATGGTTAGAAACATTCATACACTAAGTCATATAAACTTTTCAACCAAATGAGAGCTTGGAACTTAAATAGCCACGCACCAGTACAAAGTGTAATGTACTGATCCTCGCTCTCCACGCAGGTACCCCGAACCACGAAGGGCGTGCCACTTAAAGCTCAAGGCGGCGCGAACACTTTTGAAGCCTCGTCCGTGTTTTGAAGGCTTGTTTCAAAATCCTTTTGAAGACTCCGCACTCAGTACAAAAGAAGAAAAGATGACGCATCGACTTCCCTCGATAGCAGGTGGAAAGTGTAATTATTTTGCTTGTAAAAAGGGATGTAATGTATGGAACGACTATCTCATCAGCGTTCGTTTTGTAATCGAGTCATGCTATAGCCCGCGCGTCAATGATTGTAATGGAGTCAATGTAAATGAAGTTTTATTATCAATGAAAAGTATACTTCTATTTCAAATGTGTCAATCAATTTTTCTGTGTACTCTAACTTGATGTTGTGTTTCGGATAACCTTATGACTATGCCTTATGCGATCGCAACTTAGGTTCGCACGGCATCGTGCCCGGGGGACGACTATCGATTCTACAGAATCAGAGCGTGACACCCCCCCCCTCCCCACCCCGGCCAGCCCAGCACCCCTCCTCCTTCTTCCCGCCCCGGACAGCCCCCCCCCCCCCCCTCCTCCCTCCTCCCTCCTCCCCGTCCCCCCTCATTACTGCGGCGAGCACCCCCCCCCCCCCACCCCTCCTCCCCGTCCCGGCCAACCCAACCCCCCTCCTCCTCCTCCCCGTCCTGGGCAGCCCCCACTCCTCCTCCCTCCTTCCCGCCCCCCTCAGCTCCCCTCATTACTCCGGCGAGCACCCCCCCCCCTCCCGGCCCCGACCAGCCCACTCCCCCTCCTCCTCCTCCTCTCCGCCCCGGCCAGCCCCGTCCCCCTCCTCCTCCTCCCCGCACCACCGAAGAGAGAGAGGGGGGAGAGTGGAGGGGTAAAATGGTCATTACACACCCCACTTAACATCAGTTAACGAAAAGGGTGCAAAATGAGCAGATTTCATACTTTCATGAATTTTAAGAGCATGGGATCTTTTAGGACAAAAAACAGAAATCTAACGAGATTTTTGTTTTTTTGCACTTTATCCAAGTTTCTATATAAAAATTACACAAACAAAAAAAATAGTCTTCAATTGTTCTCCATTTCTATTCTATGTGGCAATAAATAAACGGATCACTTTAATGGTGTGGGACCCAATATTAATTGGTATGAGAGATGGAGAATTTCTATGAGAGTTTGTACATGTAGAAACCCTTAGGCCTCGTTTGGTTCACGGATTTAAGGAACCAAAAAAGGAAAGTTGTCCCTTTCCTTTGTTTGGTAGCCATAAACTTGAGAATCAATTTCCTGACAATTGGTGGGAATATGGTTCCACTCAAGATCCATGAGATTAATTTTTTCTCCTCTTTTTCCAACATTTATTACAAAAGTTATAACAAAAGTAACCATGTGTCATTGCTTATTTTACCATTAATGTTATTTTTTATAATATTATTTTTATTTTAAAAGGTAAGGATATTATTGGAACATTATTATATTTTGCTTTTCTTTCCTATTTAGTTTTCTTGTTTTACCAAACAATGGAAAAGAAATGTGACAGGAATCCTACTTTTTCATTTTCATGGAAAATACAAGGGAATTCATTTCCTTTCCGTGAACCAAACGAGGCCTAAAAACTCTCCATCCTACATCAATGTCACCTAGGATAGAAATTTGGATAGAAATCTCCATGGAATGTTTTTTTTTCTAAAGTTAATTTTTATCATAGAAACAAGAGAGAAATCCCTATTGGAGATGGTAAAACAGTACTATAAAGGTTCAGAATCATCTAGGCCTACAGATACAGGCGCATGATCGGGTTTCTCAAAAAGCTTCTTCTTCGACCAATCAAAGGGTCGTAAGATCACAAATAATTTCGTTTTAATCAAAAATTATGGATTTGGTACATTCCATTGTTCCCGACTATTCGGGCATGAACCAATTGCATGAAAGACGCATACGGTTATTACCAACTTGAGAAAATTGGCAGAATTCGAATTTGTCAACTATGCGTGACAAATTTGATCTTTATCTGCCAAATTTTATGGTAATGTTATTTTTCGAAAATTTGTAATTACTTTTCATGCGTTCTTCGGAACGCAACGGGACAAATTTGATATTGCACATTCAATGACGGAATTTCAGGACAACAAGTTCTTACTTGATTCCAACAAAATTTTAAGAACAATTGGAATCAGGCTTTCTCTAGTAATATGCGTTATTAATTGCAATTGTTCTTAAATTTTCTCATGTGTATTTTATAAAACAATGTGCACTTAAAAAAATCTGGTTAAATTTTTTCTTCTAGATACATATAAGAGACTACAGTGGGCACTTGAAGACTACAGTGGGCACTTGTCCATACTTGAAAATTGCTAGAAAGTTAAGAGACTCCAGATTTGGAGCGTGTGCTAGCTCAACTACATTAGTTTTCGGGCCCATCAATATCAACCAATTTTACCAAACATGGAAGAAAAATAAAGGAAAAAATAAGGGGGAAAAAATTTTCCAAACATGGAAGAAAAATAAAAAGGAAAGATTAGAATATGTTAATTTAGAGTATTTGTTTGCAGTGTACCATTATGTGCCAATATCAAGGAGACACTCCAAAAGTAATAATTTACACAATTTCTAATAATTTGGAGTACATATTTGGAGTGTCTCCACTGTGGATGCTCTTACAATTGATCTGATCAAAAGTTTTGAATTATTGTTGAAAAACGTATATAGTTGGCACGTACGTATATCCTCATGTAACTAAAATTTATAAGAAAAAAGTATAACTAATTTTTAACTACATGATATTATCTAGCTAACTACACATATATCTACAACAAATTAAAATTAAAATATAAATAATATTTGAAACAAATCATAATTAAATATAAATGATATTTATATGAAATTATAATTAAAACATATTCAGATGATATCTATAACAAATTATAATTTAAATTATTTTTCAACAAAATAAGAAAATAATAATAAGGTACAACTCACTTGAAAGTGACTCGTCATATAGTTAAGCACTAGTATTCTTTTGTATACAAGTAACGTGCACGTACATTGCACATAAATAGTACATTATAGGTATAAAAAAAAATTGTTGAAACGAAAATAAATTAATTTTTTTTTATAAATACCGTTACTCCAGGAAATCAAACCCACACAATTAAGAAAAGTGTCTTCCACCTTAACATGAGTTAGATATATTTTGCTATAATAAGATAATCTTAGATAGTTAAACAATTAGTTAATTTTTTTTAAAATTTTTAATTATTAATTATATAAAAATATACATACCACTTGTACGGTTCATTTTAACAGTTTTCAAGCCTCTAGCAGCTGCTGCCAAATGTCATGATACATAATATGAATATGTTGGTACAATTCAATTTCTTCAATTTATAGATTGAAAGCCATAAGCCAACTGCACTATGGCGTTAGAAGTAGGACTAGAATATTAATATTACAGGTAGCAGTCTATATAAGCTAATGTGGTCCATCAGCAGAACTGTGGTCCTTTACAAAGACACGTAACAGCATGCCATGCTAAATTAGATTACATAGAAGAATTAACTAAAAATTATAGATTGATAAGCACGTAGTTACTCTGAATTGATATGTCCCCGTGCATGATGGCAGTTGTTTGTGGCTTTCAACCTATAAATGAAATTGTACCATCCATTTCCTATCACAGTACTGCTACAGGAGATGGGTCCGACACGTGAACCGACGTCCGTGTCGGATCTCCATTGGTCGGAGTCTTTACCAAGTTAGCAGAGGAAACTGTTTTTTGGGGGATCGACGTGCCAACCAATTCCGGCCTGTCACGTGGCATTTCCGTCTGTTTCTAGGCCCAAATTTTCGGATCGAGTATCATTTTCCCTTTCCCTGTCAATGTATAGTGACATTTTGGAACAGCTGCTGGTGGTCGAGTGGTGGCATTTCTTTTTCCATTGAGGTGGATCTTGTCTTCTCTCTGTACGTATGTACGTTGCTGTATTGGCATTAATTTTTTATTTTCTATATTGGAAAATTATCCATACTCGAATAGAGATTGCAACGTGGTTAGCAGGATTATTGACGACTTCTTCTTTTTTTCTCCGGACTAAGTTAAATCGTGTGTCTTTCGTACACGATTTTTAGCCGGTCGTCAGTTTATTTCGTATTCTTTGTACGAATCTTGTATGCATGACTTTGTCATCATCGTCCTGTATGCACACCCCGCGCACTCTGCGCGCTCCAGAGCTCCACGAGAGGGCCACGACGTCTTGCGACGTCCGCAACTTAACGCCTCGTTTCGTCCACGACATCTAAGGCGCCTCCGACGTCTTCACGACGTCTACGACAGCCGATGCCGTCCATCCACCCGTTCTATGCGCACGACGTCTTCTCGACGTTCTTACGACGCCGCACGACGGACCGCGTGGTTGGCCGTCGTTTATACCCATAGTAGAATGGTGTCGGTCCCCGACCTCCCGCGCGACACTCTATCAGTTGAGTTATCATGAACAGACACTCCTAAGACCCAAAAAATATTGTGCTTACAATCAATTTTGGTTTTAAACTTTACAATCGCCTACGTGATATTTTTTGATTAGGGAGAGGAGGGACCGTATGGGACTATGTTAGCGAGAGATGGGTGCCAGATTATAAAAAATTTGAAATTTTTTTATAATAAACTTAGCATTTTCCTGACCTAGCTCTCTGACCCACCTTTCGTTTTTAGTCAATTTACTTTCTCTATAGAACACTTTGTGCAACATTGTTGCATTGCAAAAATAGCTAGGCAATGTTGAGCCACAAACCTGAGCCCTGACCTGCATCGAAACCTTGGGAAGTGGAATGGGTTGTAATTCTGGGAGCACCCCAAAATGGATATCCTAACATTGTCTCCCTTTCTATTTCTATACATACAATTGTTTGTATTCATCACTATTTAATTTTTTAAATAAAAAATATAAACATTGCATATATATGAACTTGGACATGACTTGGACACATATTTTAAAAATAGCAGATTTGTTCGTAATATTGATCGAGAGACCATTTTGGAAACAACAGATTTGCTATCGTAATTTTGATCGTGGGTGCATGTTGTATATGCTAAAAGAAATTTAAAATAATTAGAGTGGGGAATGAGATCTCATCAATATATTAATATTAATAATGTTTAGAAAAAATTGTATATTATTTTACAAAAAACTTTAAAAAAGAGTAAGCTAAAATAAAAAATAAACAAAAGAGCAAAATTAAGTTAATTTAGTGTGGCTGCTGGGATTCGAGCCCAGGTCTCCACGGCCACAACGTGGAATTCTAACCACTAAACTACAGCCACATTTGTTTTTGTGAATAGTATATAATGAACAAGTTCTACTTGAGGTAAAAAATAGGGTTTTCTCACATACATATGGATATTATGGTTTGGGTCTCGAAATTGACTGATATTAGGATTTGGTTCTCGAAATTATTGTTCATTAGCCTATGTGAACAGTGATTTCGAGACTCAAATCCTAATATTCATGTATATATGAGATTCTAAGCTAAATATCCCTAAAAAATATAGGTGCCGTTATTGACACTCCTAGAATGTCATTCTAGACTCCTCTTCTAATTTTATTCATCAAACTCTATATTTGTCCATGTATTAAATATGACATTAATTTGTGAATATCGGACTTCAAGAAGTGAATGCATCAATGTCAGATTTAATGCAGGAGCACATTTAGAATTTGAATGAATAAAATTGGAAAAGAGTGCAAAATAACACTTTAGAAGTATCAATAACAGTATCCAAAAATATTGCTCCAAAAATATCTTTATCTATAAATATTAATTAAAATTGTTTAACAAATTTAAAATGAATAGTTAGGTAATTTCATATAGGGAAAAAAGAATTCCAAGTATTAGAAAATTAAAAAAGTTTGCACTTCTCTAATGAAAAAATTAAAAGTGGTCTTTTCAAATAATATAAAATATGTACATTCTACGTGCATATTTTCTTTTTCTTTTCTTTTCACACGTGCATGCGCACGCGCACACACACACGCATATGCAAATGATCACTAGCCTAGTGGTTAAGAGAGATGTATGCGGTCCAAGTGGTCGGGAGTTCGAGCAGGCGAGTTTGTCACAATTATCCATTGCTTCAATATATATATATATATATATATATATATATATATATATATATATATATATATATATATATATATATACACACACACACGATTCGGTCAAATTCGATCTGGGCCGCCTGGAGCCCGATCAACAACCCGGACCGACTCGACTCGAGTCCCCCGCGGGTCCGGACTCCGGACTGGGTTGGAGTTTTGGATCCGGTAGCCCGGATCGGCCCTGTATGGTTATACACGGTAAAACCGGTTGGGACGGCACGGACCGGCCCGGTTCAGGCCTGATCTGGACCCTTTCTTTTAGATGATCGTTTAGCCCAAAAAAGACAAAAAAATGCCCTTATTTGGAGGACTATTTTTATATTTTAAGGATATTTTTGGTTATTTCGGTTATTTTGCTGAAAATAACCAAAAATATCCTTATAACAACTATATTTTGAGAGTATTAGAGATAATTTTGCACCCAAAAATTTCTAAAAATAGGCCATAAAACTTCAAAATTAACCACACCAAGATTTCTTCTCTCTTACAATATTTACAATCACTCCAGTGTGAAGAACCTATTTAATATCATAGATAATAATCAACTTCCACAGCAACCACAAGATCAGCAACCCGCATCGCAACAGAAGTTTGAAGCTGAATCGAAAAATTGGCATCATTTTAGCAGAGTTTACAATGAGCGCGAACGTGACGATACATGAAGAATATACTCGACTAAAGTTTTTGTTAAAATGCTTGCATTGTAGGAAACAAATCAAATGAGACCATCGGTACATGGAAGCTACGTAGATATCTAAAAATTTGTATGGATATCTAGTAATAAGTATAAGTCATTAATTGCAACTTATGTACTAGTAATATTATTAGAGTCATTGATAAAATCAAACATGTCTGTATGGATATTTAGTAATATTATTGTTAAAATTAATTAATACGCAGTTGTTGATCATTACTGCTTTGGTAAGAATTGTCACCCCCGTTTTTCGTTCTACGTATTTCCAGTATACGTATACGGGATCCTGACATGCATTTTATTTTTCTGCCTGGCTAGCTAATTTCAGTTTAATCTTGATTAGGTTCGTCATGGCATGTAATGGTTTAACTTGGTTTATTTTGGGTTGGCTTAGTTTA
This sequence comes from Iris pallida, assembly GCA_029216955.1. NCBI lineage: Eukaryota > Viridiplantae > Streptophyta > Magnoliopsida > Asparagales > Iridaceae > Iris > Iris pallida. The sequence goes on from JANAVB010006599.1 coordinate 35,068,595, forward strand.
TTCTTTGGTTCATCATGTTAAACCCACCCTTTATAACCCACCTAACTTTTCTCTCTCCTCCACTTTCTCATTAACTCTTCTTCCTTCTCCATTAAACCCACCACCAACCAAGAACACCCCTTAGGCAAGTGCAATTTGCTTCCACAAGAGAGCCCATTTTTATTGTTCCATTAGCTTCTCCTCATGTTTCTAAGACACATTAGAACTTGTCATTTTCCATTTTGAGGCTTTAATTTTTGTAGATCTAAAAATTAATTATTTTCGGATTTTGGTGGTTTTGATCTATCAAACTTCTTTGTTTTCAAGTTTTGATGGTTCCATGTTGTAGAGAATTTTATTCTACCCAATTTTGACCTTTGAAAAGTTGGATTTGGACTTGTTTTGACCAAGTTATGGACTTTTGAAGCTTTGGGTTCAAACCATGGAGTTCTTGCTGATTTGGAGAAGACAGTGAGCAGTGTGCGCGAGCTTTTTAGCTTGCGCTACTGAGTTGCGCGTGCTCTTTAGTGCAGCGCAGTCTGACTCATATGCTGCCTTGATGAGGAGTCGTATGGACCTCATACGCTGCCTTGATGAGGAGTCGTATGGACCTCATACGCTGCCTTGATGAGGAGTCGTATGTCTTGCATACGCTGCCTTGATGAGGAGTCGTATGGACCTCATACGCTGCCTTGATGAGGAGTCGTATGGACTCATACGCTGCCTTGATGAGGAGTCGTATGGACCTCATACGCTGCCTTGATGAGGAGTCGTATGGACTCATACGCTGCCTTGATGAGGAGTCGTATGGACCTCATACGCTGCCTTGATGAGGAGTCGTATGGACCTCATACGCTGCCTTGATGAGGAGTCATATGGACCTCATACGCTGCCTTGATGAAGAGTCGTATGGACCTCATACGCTGCCTTTTGGAGACGTATGTCTTGCATACGCTGACTTGAGCGCAGCCCGACTTGAGCGCAGCCTGACTTGAGCGCAGCCTGACTTGAGCGCAGTCTGACTCAGGCGCAACCTGATGTTTAGGCGCAACTGGACCTGACCCTACTTACCCTGGCGCAACTTGGCTAATGCCACTTGTTGGCCATAGTACCCCTTGCTCCCCCCTTGGGCGCATTATGTCCCCATATTCTCCTTTTTATGATTTTTGCACCCATTTTATATCCTTACGCCTTTTGATGTAAACTCGACATGAACCCGATGTGATCATGACATTATTTATGAATGTTAATCGAAACAAGGCTTAGTGATAGAACTGTATGATTAGTGACCCGCCGTGGTGCACTCTTGACAAGTAATTTGACATGATAATTCTTGATGGTGGTCTGTGTGACGCACCCTTGCCTTGATAAGTAATCTTGATAAGCAACCCGACATGATAACCTTGATACGCTGTTGCGACGGCTAACCTGACATGCTAAGTGAATTCTTGACACCGTGGGTGATTGTATTGAATATGCTTGTATAAGCAACCAGTCTTGTCTCGCATCATGTCTAGGACATGTATTCCTGGTTACCACGGTCAGGGATTCATACCGAATCTGACTAGGTTAATGACTAGATTGATCAAGTAGAGCATATAGAGAGGTATTCCGGCTACAAGCAATCCCGTTATCTGGGCGCCTTCCTTGATGGACTTGTATCCTGCCGACGAGTAGGGCACATTTTCAGCTCACTATTATGTGGGGCACTACATGAAACGATTACTATGCACACTGTCATGTGTTGCATCCAAGTCACCTAACAAGGCATGATAACTCTAAGCTTGAACCTTGCGTCTGGATAACCTAGATAGTCTGCAGGACTTGTGGTCGTAGGCGTACCTCATTGCATCTTGCTAGTAACTAAGCTTGTGATAACCCTAGTTAGTTAAGTATCAAGTCGTACTCTTTGTTTGGCCGTGAATGATGGATGGAGTCCTATCTTGTTTAGTCTTGCCTAGATCCAGTGCATGGATATCTCCGGACATGCTTGTTTATGCTTTACTTTATCGATAATTGGTTCGAGGCTAAGTTCTGTTCAGGTGAAGGGTTACAACCCCGGTCCTTGTTTGGTTTACGGGTTGTAACTTGGTTACCGGAATAGTCCTTTAGTTATCTTATCGTTTATCATCATATTTTCTTTAACTCATGTCTTATGTTATTTCACCTATGACCTTATGTGCTGACATGCTGGTTTTAGTTCTTAAGTGAAGCCTCCTTTGTGGCACTTGCTCTTTCTGGGGTCTGACCCAGCTGGTTTTGTATGGCCAGATTTCGGAGCAGCTACCGAGGATCTCCCAACTTTTCTGCCAGATGGTGAACACTAGAAGGAATCCCGGCAACGAGTGGATTTTTATTTTGCTCTCCCACTCCCTTGTAAAAATATTCTTTTGAGGCGTTTAGCCGTCGAGCAAGTGTTAGCTCGTTTGCAACTTTACTTACTGTCTGCCTACGGGCTGTAGCATGATTGACAAATCCTAGGGTTGATCATGTATGAATTAAACTCTTGCTAGTCTTCGTATTTTGTATGACTAGCTTCATGATCATCTGAATATGTAATGTATGGGACGCCTTACCTTGTATGTCTGATGATCTACCATCTTGTTATATTTACTCGCTTGCTTGAGATTGAGACACTAGGCTTGTTATTGACCCTAAGAGACTAATGGCTTGTAGTAAACCCTCATGCATCTAGACAGCCGTGACCGTATTGCGAGGTGAGAATTACTTCAATGTACGTAGCTGGCTGTGTCTGTCCCCCGCTCTCCAGTATTCTGGTTCTGGGACGTGACAAGAATGCCGCGTGGAATTCAAATATTTCTGATGGATCCCACACTAGAACGGACAGCTAGACACAAAATCTCTTCTGATTTTCTGAATCTTCAAAGTTCATCATGGCATCTCAGACTTTCCCCTACTGCTACATACTTCCAATGGCTACATACTCCTCCGATTTTCTGAATCTTCAAACTTCATCATGTCACCTTCTTTTTATGTTTTAGCATATTTAAATTATAATAATATTTATATTTTTTCAATTATTCTTTTTTTTCAAGTTATTTAAAAAAAACGGTTCGATCCAGGCCAACCCTCAACCGGCTCGAGCCTGTCCAAGACTGGACCATGGGTCCGAACTGGATTTGAATTTTTTTTTCAACTCTGGCCGACCCGGTCTGTCCCACTTCTCCATCCAGCCTAAACCCGATCCGATCCAGATCTGGTCAAACTCGATCAACACTGGATCCGACCCCGGCCCGGCCCGCCCAGCCCATCTCACGCCATGACACTGACGTCTTCCCCCTCAGTCAAGCAGAAACCTCCAGGCTCCAATGCACCAACACATCGATTAAACAGGAAACAGGTTTGTACTAATGGCTCCCGATTAGGCAAGCTTATATACATAATACATCTGCCAGGTGTCTTCCAAACTTGAAAATAACATGCCATAGCTAAAGCAAAAAGCGAATGAAGAAAGGAAGGAAGAAAAAGGAATGCAGTGTTATTCATCTACAGTTCATAGGACAAAAGAAGTACACAACTGTTTCATTTTAAATCATGTCAAAAAAAACAAAAAAAAAACTGTTTCATTTAAAAAAATATATGAATAACCCTAGCTAGGTGGACTCATGTTTTCAAATCTATGCATCGGTGATATACAAGGCAGTGTTGTCAGATACAGACTGGACTTGCGATTGAACCAGATCTGATCAAATTTTGTCAAAAAATCGGACCACTAGAACTTGAATCGAGATTTTTTTAGAACCGACAGTTTTTTAAAACCAAAATTTAACCGTTGAACCGACCGAACCTGTACACAATTGAATCGGCCGATTCTGATTTTTAAAAGAAAATTCAAAAAAATATCACGTGAGATTTAGACCATTTGGTCCTTGGTTTGATTTTGAGAGATCTTATAGTTGTAAAGCCAAATCAACCAAACATATTAAGAACCAAACCAAGAAGTAAATGTTGATATCTTACCTATTTGAAACAAATCAAGCCTATTTGAACCCTGGTCAGACCTGTACCAAAGATTTTCGGTTCAATCCTCGATCCGATTTTTAAAACATTGCTAAAAAGTTTATATTCAACTTGATACCCTAAACTATTTAAAATTTTCAAGTTGATACCCTAAATTTTAATAGACAATTTTTGACTTGCCTCTCACTTTGTTTACCATATTTCAAAGTGCATCCCACTGTTTTGCAATAATGTAAGAATCCTCCACATTTGACGGAAACTATCCATGACTAGCGGTCAACTGCTTTGACCCAAAATTTTTGACTAAAAAACCCTTTCCCTCATTGTCTTCTTCCTTCCCCCCTCCCCTCTCCCCCCTCCCCGTCCCGCCGTGCTGACCACCTCCCTGCCTCTTTGTTACTTGTCGCAGTAGTCGCCGCCACTCATCGCCGCCGCCGCTCCTCGCTGCAGCCGCTTCTACCGCTAATGCTTGCTGCTGGCTGCAACCGCTGCTCCTCGATGCCGTTGGTGCTCGTCGCTGCTGCCGTTGCACGCCGTAGAAGAGAGGGAGTCGTCGGAGGTGGGGACGAGTGCAGCGGGCATGCGCACGCCTGGGATGGGGGTAGCAGCGAGCAGCGGCACCGACGGCGGCTTGCAGTGACGGTAAGTGCAGCGGTAGCGAGCCCCCGCTCCCCCCCCCCGTCCCCGACGACCGAGAAGACCGGGTGGGCCTCCACCCAGTCGCGCAGGGCGTCCCTCTCTGCTTCGGGGGCCTCGAGGTCGAGGTGGACGACGTAGGCATTGTGGGGGTGGTAGAGGGCGACGAGAGTCCTCTTGAGGGAGTCCGCGTCGCCGACGGAGCCAGAGACGAGGTAGGCCAGGCGCGGAGGAAGAGAAGGAGGGGTGGTGGTACCAATGGGGATTATGTGGAGCTTGGATTCGACGAAGACGGAGGAGCGGGTGAGGAAGGAAGGGAGGAGGGAGAGCGAAGGGGTGAGGGTGAGGGAGAGGAGGAGGAGGATGGAGACGACAAGTCCGAGCGCGAGGGGGAGGATCCACTTCCGATCCATGCCGATGCCAAAGCGGTAATGCTGATGGTGGGTGCTTTGGATCAGAGCCAGCTGCTTCATTGCTAATGCTGCTGATTGGGATGAGGAGTGGTTGGGCAAACTATGTTCATGTAGGAGACAGCGAGGATCCAGCGATCTATGCAGAGACACTACCAAAATATGTCAAATTAGCGACTCCAGTTAAAAACGTCGCTATATTTTGTGTATTTAGCGACGTATGAAAATGACGTCGCTGAACGTCACTATCAGCGACGTTTAGCGACTAATAGTGACTAGAATTATAGTTTGGAAAGACCAAGTCGCTATTTAGTCGCAAAACGTCGCTGATTTATTTTATTTAGCGATATTTTGCGATATTTAATGAAGTCTGTCGCTATCCTATTACTGAACAGCGACGTCTAAAGGCGTCTCTCTCAGACGTCGCTAAAAACTTTCATATAGGGTTCTGGGAACCCGATCGATTTCATTTTTTTCACCAAAATTTCATTCTCCTGCCTCGAGCCCTAAATCTCTCCCCCTCTCGTCTCCGGCGACCGCTCACCCCGACGAGCTCCTCCCCTCCGGCGAGGCCTCCCCCCGGCGACCCCTCCCTCCGTCCCCTTCCCCCTCGTCCCTGCCCTGGCGACCCACCTCGTCCCCTGGTGATCTCGTCGTCGCTCATGTCATTTCTGGGTTTGTTTTAACTTGAATTTATTATTAGCAACTAAGAATGCTATGCTATATGGAATCCTGTCATTTCTGGGTTTGTTTTAACTTGAATCTGGTCGAAATTTGACCTAAACTGGCCGACATTCCAAAATTTGGGAAAGGCTTCCCAAAATTGCCTGGATATTAGCTTGAGATCAGCCTACATGTATAGTTGATTTGGTTCAAATTTCATGTCCATGTTTTGAAGTGATTTTTTAAAAATTTAGACTGATTTAGCAATTGAATTATGAAAATTTTGATGTAGTTATGCAATTATTCATGGTGTGTTGCCAAGCGGGAAACGACAAGCTTGCATCTTGGAGGATGCAGGTTCGGGTCACGGAAATAACCATTCCATATATATATATATATATATATATATATATATATATATATATATATATATATATATATATATATATATATATATATATATATATGTGTGTGTGGGGGGGGGGGGGGGGGGGGGTAAGGCTGCGTATATTTTGACGATCCCCAAATCCAACCTTTTGTAAGTGGGAGCCTCGTGGCACTAGGACGCCCTTTAGTTACACAATTATTTACCGAAACCAATATGTTTCTATATTACCAATTTACAAATTATCTTTTCACTGTAATATTCCAATTCATATATTTTATAAAAGCTTTGGTATTCCATCCTGAACTTGTCACGCCCCAGAACCAGAATACTGGAGAGCGGGGGCAGACATAGCCAGCTACGTATATTGAAATGGATTCCATCTCGCTATACGGTCACGGCTGTCTAGATACATGAGGGTTTGTCTACAAGCCAGCAGTCTCACTAAAGAGCAGCGTACGAAGGCTAGCGTACGCTCGCTAAAGAGCAGCGTACGAAGGCTAACGTACGCTCGCTAAAGAACAGCGTACGAAGGCTAGCGTACGCTCGCTAAAGAGCAGCGTACGAAGGCTAGCGTACGCTCGCTAAAGAACATCGTACGAAGGCTAGCGTACGCTCGCTAAAGAGCAGCGTACGAAGGCTAGCGTACGCTCGCTAAAGAGCAGCGTACGACTCAGCGGCATAAGCTAAAAAGCTAGCTCACTGTTCACTGTCTTCTCCAAATGACAAGAACAGCAAGAACTCTAAAGTTGAATCAAAGCTTCAATTGTCCAAATCTTGGTCAAAACAAGTCCGAATCCAACTTTCTAAAGGTCAAAATTGGGTAGAATAAAATTCTCTAAAATATGAAACCATCAAAACTTGAAAACAAGCAAGTTTAATAGATCAAAACACCAAAAATCCGAAAATAGCAAAACTCTAGATCTACAAGAATTAAAGCCTCAAAATGGAAAATGACAAGTTCTAATGTGGTTTAGAATCATGAGGAGAAGCTAATGAAACCATCAAAAGGAGTTCTCTTGTGGAAGCAAGTTGCACTTGCCTATGGTGTTCTTGGTTGGTGGAGAAGAGTGATGGTAGGGGAAGGAGAAGTAAATGAGAATTATGGAGGAGAGAGAAGGTTGGTGGGGATAATAAAGAGGGGGGTTGTGGTGGAAATGAAAGAGAAGCATAGGCTAAGGTGTTCCACCCTTGGCCCATGATGAACCAAGCATTGGGCCGGACGAACCAAGCCAACCCAAACCGAGAGTTAAACCAAGCCGAGAGCTAAACAAGGAATAACACAAGAAAAGACACGTACACGTATTTCCAAAATACGTAATACGAATCACAGGCATTACAACTCTACCCACCTTAAAAGAATTCCGTCCTCGGAATTTAATTAAGAGGCTAGAGGGACAAGAACAAGCTACATTAATCACATGTAAGCTATAACTAGGCAGACAATCACTCATTCAAGCAAGAAATCGAAGGCATGAGGTATAAGAAAGACATTATACCTCACGAGTCAAACAAGTCGGGATATCGCGATCGGATATCATCCTCACGCTCCCACATTGACTCACCCGAAGAGTGATGACCCCAAGCAACTCGGACTAACCTGATAGTCTTGTTCTTGAGTATCTTCTCTCTCCGGTCCAATATAGACACGGGCCTCTCCTCATACGAAAGGTTGGTACCAACAACCAATTCCGAATGATCCAGGATGTGGCTCGGGTCCGGAATATACCGTCGTAATTGGGATACATGGAACACGTCATGCACCTCGCTTAGCGACGGCGGAAGAGCGAGACGATAGGATACATCTCCTACTCGCTCCAGAATGTCGAACGGTCCTATATACCTAGGACTAAGCTTTCCCCGGATGCCGAAACGAATGACGCCACGGTTAGGCGAAATCCTCAGGAATACATGATCGCCGACCGAAAACTCGAGAGGGCGCCGATAAGAATCGGCCCAATGGCGCTGGCGATCTTGGGCAACTCTAAGATGATCTCGGACTCTCCTGACCACCTCAACTGTGTGAGCGATCATTTCTGGACCAAGCATTTGTCTCTCTCCAACATCATCCCAGGCTAGCGGGGATCTGCACTTCCTACCATACAGTGCCTCGAACGGTGCCATCTGGATACTGGCCTGGAAACTGTTGTTGTATGAGAACAACACCAGGTGCAGGTGATCTTCCCATGAACCACCGAAGTCAAGTGTGCATGATCTCAACATATCTTCAAGAGTCTGGATCGTACACTCCGACTGGCCATCCATCTGCAGGTGATATGCTGAACTGAACTGGAGATGAGTTCCCAAACTCTCTTGCAAGCTACGCCAAAAGTGCGACGTAAATCTTGAATCTCGGTCCGAGGTGATACTGACTGGCACACCGTGCAATCTGATGATCTGCCTGAGATACATCTCTGCTAACTGAGCCGTCGACTGACCAACTCTGAATGGAAGAAAGTGAGCCACTTTCATGAGCCGGTCAACTATAACCCAAATAGCATCTCTACCAGCTGGGGATCTAGGTAATCCAGTCACGAAATCCATGGTCACATGCTCCCACTTCCATTCTGGAATCGGTAAGGGCTGAAGAAGTCCAGCCGGTCTCTGATGTTCGGCTTTAACTTGTTGGCAAACCAAACATCGAGAGACAAACCGAGCTATCTCCCGCTTCATGCCATTCCACCAGAAGTGCTGACGGATATCATGGTACATCTTCGTACTGCCAGGATCGATGGAATACTGAGAACTGTGCGCCTCTGACATGATCTCATGTCTGATATCTCCATTCGGTACACAAAGACGCTTACCATGTCGAAGTGTACCATCCTCATGAATGTATAACTCTGGTCTTCGTCCTGCCTCGCACTCTGCTCTGATTCGCTGAAGCTTGGAATCTGCCGATTGCGCCATCCGGATCCTCTCAACTATGGTGGACTGAACTTGCATACTGGCCATCAAGGCCACACTGGAAGGAAGAACGACTTCAATACCCATCTTCTGAAGATCTGCTAACAGCTCTGGTTGCGCTGTTAGGAAATAAGCTCCGGCCCTCCTGCTCAATGCATCTGCTACGACATTGGCCTTTCCAGGATGATACAGCAGGTTGACATCATAATCCACAAGAAGCTCCAGCCATCTCCTCTGACGCATGTTAAGATCCTTCTGGGTGAAAACATACTTCAGGCACTTGTGGTCGGTGAAAATCTCTACCCTATCTTCGTACAAGTAGTGCCTCCACAACTTAAGTGCAAACACCACTGTTGCCAGCTCCAAGTCATGGGTTGGGTAATTCCTCTCATGATCACAAAGTTGTCATGATGTATAAGCTATCACCTTCCTATGCTGCATCAGAACACATCCCAAACCTCTGCCTGAAGCATCACAATACACTGAGAATCCTCCGGTTCCATCTGGAAGCGTGAGAATAGGAGCTGTTATCAGGCCTCGCTTCAACTGCTCAAAAGAACTCTGACACTCTGCTATCCAAGCAAACTGTGCATCCTTGCGGGTCAACTGGGTCAATGGCGCTGAAATCCGAGCAAAGTCTGAAATAAATCGCCGGTAATACCCAGCCAATCCAAGGAAACTGCGAACTTCTGCAACGGTGCTGGGTACTGGCCATGACTCAATAGCTACAATCTTCTGGGGATCCACTTCTACTCCTCCTCGAGTGATGATATGGCCCAAGTACGAAATGCGATCGAGCCAGAACTCACATTTACTGAACTTGGCATATAACTGGTGCTCTCTGAGGATCTGAAGAATTATACGGAGATGCTGCTCATGCTCCGCCTCACTCGTACTGTAGACCAGAATGTCATCCAAGACCACGATCACAAACTGATCCAAGTAAGGCATGAAGATGCGATTCATGAGGTCCATGAATACTGTCGGCGCATTGGTTGCTCCAAAAGGCATAAAAAGGAACTCCCAATGCCCATACCTCGATCTAAAAGCTGTCTTCGGGATGTCCTGCTCTCTGACTCTGATCTGATGATAACCTGAGTGCAAATCAATCTTCGAGAATACTGAAGCCCCCTTGAGTTGATCAAACAAGTCATCTATCCTCGGAAGAGGGTATCTGTTCTTGATTGTCACTGAGTTTAAGGTACGGTAATCAACACATAGCCTGGACGTACCATCCTTCTTTTTCACAAGAAGCATCGGGGCTCCCTAAGGCGATCCACTAGTACGAATGAATCCCTTGGCTCGAAGTTCTTCAATCATCTTGTACAAGATCTCCAACTCTGACGGCGCCATCCTGTAGACTCTCTCTGATACTGGGGCTGTCCCGGGAATCAAGTCTATAGTGAACTCAATCTCCCGCTCCGGAGGCATACCTGGAAGTTCTTCTGGAAAAACATCTGGGAACTCATCCACTATCCTGGGCAACTGAACTGCTGCTACTGCCATCCGCAATACTGGAGGAGATGACTCAACCTCACCTCGAGAGAAAGAAAACTCCGGCTCTTCTGGAATGCTAAAAACAACCCTACCAATATGACAGTCTATCCTAGCATACTAGTTCCTCAACCAATCCATCCCTAAGACCACATCATAATCGGCCATCGGGAACTCTATCAACCTAGCGGGGAATTCTCTACCGCTAACTACGATCCGACACGAGGAAAACACTCTATCTACTTCCACAAGTCCGTTACCAGTAAGTATATTGAGCCTTACTGATAATGACTCGGGCTCCAATCCTACCCGTGTCGCGAATCGTGCAGACATAAAAGAATGCGATGCACCAGAATCAAAAAAAGCTGAAGCTGGGAAGGAGTTGACGAGAATAGTACCTGCCACTACCTCACCTGGTGCCAATCCTTCCTTCATGGTCATCACCATGGCCTGACCATGCCCTCGGGGTGCTTGTCCCTTCTGCTGAATTCCTCGCTGCCTATTCTGACTCAAGGCCTGGGCTTGCGCATACTGCTGGGGGCTCTGCTGCTGAAACGCCTGGGACTGAGGCGGCAAGGGCCTCGGCAATGGATACTGCTGCTGCTGTTGCTGGACCGGTGCGGGTCCTCTCACCGAAGAACTAGAAAGGTGGGACGAGGATGAACCACCCCTGTTCGGGCAGGATCCAACCCTATGGTCTGGTGCTCCACAAGCCAGACACAATCCCTGTACCCTGCGACATTCTGCCACCACATGGCCTGGCTTCCCACAATGAGAACAACCCACTGCGGAAGATTGCTTCTGCTTCTGCTGCTGCTGAGGGTACGTCGGAGTTGAATGCTGAACCGACGTCACTGAGGCTGCTCGCCTCGGAGCTCCAATAGTCAAGGTCCTGGCTGCCGGGGCTGGTGCTGAAGACTGGTTCATCTGGCCGTGAGATCTCTTCCGACCTTCGACCCTATCCACAATCCTCTGGGAGATATACTCATGCCTCCGGGCTGCTCTCAAGACTGCATCAAAAGTCTGATGCTCAAACTGCTCAACTGCCAATAAGATCTCCAAGTGAAGTCCCTGCTGGAACCGCTGGGCTCTATCATACTCGGTTGCCACCAAAGTAGAAGCAAACCGACTGAGTCTGGAAAACTCGGTCGCATATCCGTCGACCGTCCTGTCTCCTTGCTTCAGATTTGTGAACCTCGTCTGTAGATCGTACCGAGCTACAGCATCAAAATACTTGGTCTGGAATATCTCCCGGAATACTGCCCAAGCAATGGGGGCTGCTAATCCAACGGCCTGCGCTGCCCACCAGCTGCGGGCAAGATCTAACAACTGCAGGCGCACAACGGCCACCTTCTCGTTCTCTGGAGTCCTGGCTGCTTCTAGAATCACTTCTGTGTCCTGAAGCCATGCATCTGCCGCGATAGCATCTTCACTACCGTCGAAGAAGGGAGGGTTCAAGCGCTTGAAGCTGTTGGCAGTGCTGTTACCCTGATGACCACCCCGGGTCAAAGCATCCGTCACTGCCTGGTGCAAGGCATCTCCACGCCGGTCTTGGGAAGCTATCAAGGTCCTGACGAGTCCTACCAAAGTGCCGTCATCATGTTCTACAGGTTGAACTGGCTGGACTGGTGGCTCTCCGCCAGAAGGTACGACTCTGGAGGCTACTCCGGAATGCTGGGCTTGATCTTCAGGTTGCTGCTGGTCCGCGGGAGGTGCTCCGCCTTGCTGGTCGGTAGGACCACGAACAATGCCGCTGAAGAAGACGACATAGGGAACAATAAGGAAGGACCAGGACAGATCAACGATACAAGCACATGATCAGGACAAGAATTCAGGGATTCAGAAGATACGAGCAGAGATCAAGGACGAATACTGATTGAGACATCTATTCGGTAAACCCTCATATATCTTGATTACAAGACCTGCATGGGCCACCACTTAAACCATGTCACGCCCCAGAACCAGAATACTGGAGAGCGGGGGCAGACATAGCCAGCTACGTATATTGAAATGGATTCCATCTCGCTATACGGTCACGGCTGTCTAGATACATGAGGGTTTATCTACAAGCCAGCAGTCTCTTAAGGTCATGAACAAGCCTATTGTCTCAATCACAAGCAAGTAAGTAAAAGTTACAAGATGTATGATCATTAAATATACAATAATAAGGCATCCCAAATATTACATATTCAGCTGATCATGAAGCTAGTCGTTACAAAATGTGAGGACTAGCAAGAGTTTAGTCATACATGATCAACCCTAGGATCTGTTAATCATGTTACAGCCCGTAGGCAGACAGTAAGTAAGTGCAACCGAGCTAAACAGGTGCTCGTCGGCTAAACGCCTCAAAAGAATATTTTTACAATAGAGCGGGAGAGCCAAAAATAACCCACTCGTTGCCAGGGTTCCGTCTAGTGGCCACCATCTGGCTGGGGAGTCGGTAGATCCTCTGGAGCTGCTCCAAAATCTGGCCACACAAAACCAGCTGGGTCAGACCCCAGAAAGAGCAAGTGCCACAAAGGAGGCTTTACTTAAGAACTAAAACCAGCAATCAGCACAGGAATATAAATATAAATAAAATAAGGACTGGAATAAAAGGAAACATATCAGGATGATATACGACGAGATAACCATGGAACTATTCAGATAGCCAGGTTACAACCCGTAAACCAAACAAGGACCGGGGTTGTAACCCTTCGTCTGAACGGAGCTTGGTTTCTCACCATTTATCGGTAAAATAAATACAAGCATTCTGGTCATTCAATAGTCTGGAACAGGGTCAGGGCAAGACTAGACTGGTTAGACTCCATCCAATCACTTCACGGCCAAGCAAGAACTACGGCTTGATACTTTAACTAACTAGGGTTGTCACAAGCCTAATTACTAACAAGATGCAGTGAGATTATTCCACAGCCACAAGCCCTGCAGACCATCCAGGTTACCCAGGTCGAAAGATTAGGGTTGAATTCAGGTGGGTATATCGTCCAGGAAACGTATGTACCCTTAAGTAGCTTGAAGGGTGCAACACATGACAGTGTGCTGGAAATGTGCCCTACTCGACGGCAGGCTACAGATACCAAGCGCGCCCAGGTAACGGGATTGCCTGTAGCTGGAAGATCTCTTCATGACTAATGTATTAATCTAGTTATTAGCCTTAGTCCATTTCAATGGGTACTCCTGACCGTGGTACTCAGGAGTCCCCTCCTAGACATGATGCAAGACAGGACTGGATTATTTGTACAAGCACAATCGCCCACGGTGTCCAGGTAATTATACAGGTCATGTCATGTCAGGTAGCCGTCGCAACAGCTATTTGAGATAATCATGTCAGGTTATCATGCCAAGTGTACTTGTCAGGAGTGCGCCACGACGGGCCACTATCAGGTCATGTCAGGTCATTATGTCAGGAGTGCACCACTACGGGTCACTATCGTGTCATGCTCAGGTATCATTTCCAAACATATTAAACAAATCCATGATTATCAAGTTCATGACAAAAGGCGTAAGGATATAAAATGGACGTTAAATATCTAATAAAATATCAATATACAGGGCTATAGAAGATCAAGGGTAATCAGGCTACGCTCAGGCTAGCGTACGCTCAGGTCTGCGTACCAGAGGATCCATACACTTCCAATGGGAAGCGTACGCAAGGGTCAGCGTACACAAGGGCACGCTCACGCTACAGGTCAGCGTACGCTCAAGCTAGCGTACGCTCAAGACTGCGTACGCTCGAGCTAGCGTACGAAAGGGGCCAGCGTACGCCTTGTTCGCTTAAGCTAGCGTACCAAGGCACGCGTACGAAAGCTAGCGTATGCTCAAGACACGCTGCCAACAGGCAGCGTATCAAGGTGAGCGTACGCTCACTAAAGAGCAGCGTACGAAGGCTAGCGTACGCTCGCTAAAGAGCAGCGTACGAAGGCTAGCGTACGCTCGCTAAAGAGCAGCGTACGAAGGCTAGCGTACGATCGCTAAAGAACAGCGTACGAAGGCTAGCGTACGCTCGCTAAAGAGCAGCGTACGAAGGCTAGCGTACGCTCGCTAAAGAGCAGCGTACGACTCAGCGGCATAAGCTAAAAAGCTAGCTCACTGTTCACTGTCTTCTCCAAATGGCAAGAACAGCAAGAACTCTAAAGTTGAATCTAAGCTTCAATTGTCCAAATCTTGGTCAAAACAAGTCCGAATCCAACTTTCCAAAGGTCAAAATTGGGTAGAATGAAATTCTCTAAAACATGGAACCATCAAAACTTGAAAACAAGCAAGTTTAATAGATCAAAACACCAAAAATCCAAAAATAGCAAAACTCTATATCTACAAGAATTAAAGCCTCAAAATGAAAAATGACAAGTTCTAATGTGGTTTAGAATCATGAGGAGAAGCTAATGAAACCATCAAAAGGAGTTCTCTTATGGAAGCAAGTTGCACTTGCCTATGGTGTTCTTGGTTGGTGGAGAAGAGTGATGGTAGGGGAAGGAGAAGTAAATGAGAATTATGGAGGAGAGAGAAGGTTGGTGGGGATAATAAAGAGGGGGGTTGTGGTGGAAATGAAGGAGAAGCATAGGCTAAGGTGTTCCACCCTTGGCCCATGATGAACCAAGCATTGGGCCGGCCGAACCAAGCCAACCCAAACCGAGAGTTAAACCAAGCCGAGAGCTAAACAAAGAATAACACAAGAAAAGACACGTACACGTATTTCCAAAATACGTAATATGAATCACATGCATTACAGAACTGCCCCATCCTGAACTGCCTAATAATGCCAGAAATGTTGATATTACGTCATTCAAATTCAACACACCCAAACATAAGCACATGTCACCAATCCATCCTCCCAAAACACACATACACATACACACACAAAAATACGACACCGACACACTCACTGACACGACACTGACACACTGAAATGAGATGATGGTTCCTTTAGTTAGCTTGCTTATGTTACAATTATATTCTCTGTGAATATTGATCTTACCATATGGCACCCATGACCCGAGCATCGGTACGTCGTTTGAGGGAAACACAGATTGCTGAGGTGGCTCCTCCTACTATTAAGGAGGAAGTGGCATTGGTAGCTAGTGAGACCGGAAGTTCCATTCATCCAGCACCTGCAGTGGAATGGCGCTTTCCCGCCGTCGATTCCACTTTTTCGAAGATGTTGCGTGATGGTATCATTGAGCGTATGCGTGAGCTGCGTGGTCGTCATTAGTATAGTTTTATGGATATATTTTGTGTTTGACTATTAGTACTTATTACCAACTGTACTTGTTTTATGAAGATGAGTTTATGGACTTAATTGTGGACTTATTACCAATTGTACTTGTTTTATGGAGATTAATTATGGACTTATTACCACTTGTTTTATGGAGATTAATTAGGCTAAGTCTTCTGTGTGGTCAATTCTGATACACTATGGTTATATGGTTATGTCATGTGATACACTATTACCACTTGTTGTATCATGATTACTTGGGATTCTATTTCAATGTTTAGGATATGTCATGATTAATGTGCATATTACTTTTACAAGTATTTCAACGAGTGCATGTATCTATCTTACAGAATTATCCTCAAATGGATATGGATCTGAATTACTATCTGCGGAATCGTTCTTGGATGTACAACCATCATTCTAATGACATGTGCGGTGTGCGTGATGAATTCATAGAGGGTGTACAGCAGTTACTGCAGTTTGCCAAGGCGTTCCCTCAGTACATGGACGGTACCAAAATTAAGTGTCCGTGTGTGAGATGTCGTAACATGAAATATCATCCAGAAGTGGAAGTCACGTATCATTTATACTCGAAGGATTTCACGCCGAATTACTATCAGTGGAGCGCGCACGAAGAACTTGTATCTTTAACATCGGAGTATGAGCCTTATGTGGATGTCCACAACCACGCTGCTTACGACGATGGATTGGTGAACATGGTTTTTGATGCGACGGGTGTCACGACCCGCACTGTAACGCCCCAGAACCAGAATACTGAAGAGCGGGGGCATACATAGCCAGCTACGTATAATGAAATGAAATCCATCCCACTATACGGTCACGGCTGTCTAGATACATGAGGGTTTAACTATAATCCATCAGTTTCCTATTTTCAATATCAAGCCTAATTGTCTCAATCTCAAGCAAGCGAGTAAAGTTACAAGATGTAAGATCATCACATATACAATAATAAGGCGTCCCAAACATTACATATTCAGCTGATCATGAAGCTAGTCATTACAAAATGTGAGGACTAGCAAGAGTTTAGTCATACATGATCAACCCTAGGATCTGTCAATCATGTTACAGCCCGTGGGCAGACAATAATAAGGTATGTAATACGAGCTAACAGGTGCTCGCCGGCTAAACGCCTCAAAGTATAATTTTTACAATAGAGTGGGAGAGCAAAAATAAACCCACTCGTTGCCCTGGTCACGACTGATGGTCACCATCAGGCTGGAAAGTCGGTGGATCCTCTGAAGTAGCTCCGAAATCTGGCCACACAAAACCAGCTGGGTCAGATCCCAGAAAGAGCAAGTGCCACAAAGGAGGCTTCACTTAAGAACTAAACCGGCACATCAGAAAATTATAATATTAAAGCTGATAAAAGAACTTGAAGTAAAAGAATAACCGCAATCATAATGAAGTACGAGGGGACCATTCAAGTAGCCAGGTCACAACCCTTAAACCAAACAAGGACCGGGGTTGTAACCCTTCACTTGAATAGAACTCCATCTCCAATCTTGTTGGTAAGGTAAATTATTACAAGCATGACGTGGGGTGCAATGATACAATAAACGAAGAGAGGACTTAGAACTGCTCCGGGAGCCAGATTACAACCCTTAAACCAAACAAGGACCGGGGTTGTAATCCTTCGCCTGAACCGAACTTAGCCTCTGGTCTTTATTGCTGAGGGTGACAATCGTGCGATCAATCTTGCAATAATCGAGCACTGAAGCCACACCATACAATCGATCCCGGCCAATCAGTGTCTACGGCTTTCTACATTAGCTAACTAAATTGCCATAACATGCAGCGAGATAATCCTCCAGCCACAAGCCCTGCAGCTAATCCAGGTTATCCAGGCGACTTGGGTTCATTAAACAGTGCATCGTTCTTTTCCACATATCCGTAAATCTAGACTTGTGCCCTACTCGTCGGCAGGCTGCAAGTCCCACAATGGTGGCCGGGATAACGGGATCGCCTGTAGCTGGGGAAATCTCTCATGACTACTGAATTATTCTAGTTATTTAGCCTTAGCCATTTACAGTGGGTATCCCTGACCGTGGTACTCAGGGATCCCTGTCCTAGACATGATGCAACCACTGTCGGTTTAATTGTACGAACGCAATCATCCACGGTGTCCAGGCCATTCAATCTGGTCATGTCATGTTCACTGTTAGGAGTGTGCCGCGTCGGGCCACTATTATGTCATGTCAAAAGTGAACCACTGTGGGTCACCGTCGTGTCAGAAAATAATTAATTAGCACAAGTACACATTTAGTAATAGAATATTAAAAGGGACAAGGGCTGTGGGAGACCCCATGCCGCTCGGGAATCTCTATGCGGCCCGCAGCCACTTGGCCATGCGGCCGGTGCCAAGGAATCGGGCTTAAGCATAATTATTTAAGCCTTAATCACAAAAGCATTAAGTAATAATGTAAGGTCTTAAATGCAAATAAGTATTTAAATAATAAAGTGGGGTCTTAATTACAATTAAGCATTTAAATAATAAAGCATATGCGGTTTGCTTCCAACCATATAATGCATATAAGGACAACTACCTATAAGGACAACTACATATAAGGACAAAGGACAAAAGGCTTTAACCAAGCCTATAGTGCATATAATGTAATAAATGGGACTAAAATGCAAAATATGCATTTAATCCATTCTATGTGGCTGATGCCATATGCGGTTCATGCTTTATGGACTTTTGGACTTAAACGCAAAATTGCATTTAATGGGCTTGAATGCATAAACGTATTAAAGGAATCCATAAAGTGTCTTTAATTCATGTGGACTTAAATGCAAAAGTTGCATTTAAGTATTTCTTATGCGGCTGGAGGCTTAGGTGCTAGTGGACTTAAATGCAAAAGTCCTAAAGTCCTAAAGTAAGGACTAAAATGCAAAAGACATTAAGAAAAGTCAAGCATGAATTAATGCACTAAGTGTATGCATGCGGCTCCCTCTCCAGGAGAAGACAATAAATAATAATAAAAAAAGATTGCACTAGGAGAAAACAAGCCTACATGCATTCATCCACTAGGGGCTATGCGGCTCTGCAAAATTTTGCATGCCAAAATTACATTCAGGAAAGAATGCATGCGGCTTGGAATTGTTGTATGCGGCTAGGCATTGGTAGCCCAAGCAAGGCACAAGCAAGTACATTGGTGTTAAGGCATTAATTGCCCGGGGCACGTGGATGCTTGGGAGGCATCCATTCTTACTGCTCGGTTTTCCAAGCACTTGTTAATTGATTGGAAATGCTATATTATTTAATGCATTAGAATGCCTTAGTGTGAACGCATTTATTGCAGTCATGATAAAGCCTATGCGGCTCCTTCATGAAGCAAGCCATATGCGGCTCATTATTAGAATAATGCAATAAATGCATTCCTGACTGGTCTTTTACATTTGCATGCTGCCAAGATAAAAAAAATGTGCAAGGGCCATGCGGCTCTTTGCTACGATGCCCATGCGGCTCTTGCAAATTCCCATAGGTCAAATTGGACCTAACGGACTTCCCTGCAATCATGATATCATCAACTTGGCAAAATATGCAAGTGTGATGGATCAAAAGTCCTGGAAACCAAAAATACCACAAAGCTAGATCTACGAATTTAACCATGGAAATAAAAAACGACAAGTACTAAAGTGGTTTAAAAACACATGAGGAAGACAATAGAACAATAAAATGGACTTCCTCCATGAAGCAAGGTGCACTTGCCTAAGCTCTCCCACTCTCTCTATCTCTCTCTGGTGGTTGAAGAAGTAATGGTGGAGAAGAAGAAGTAATGAAGAGAGAGAAATGATAGTGGGATATTTAATGAGAGTGGTGGTGGCAGGTGGGATTATTTAATGAAAGTGGTGGTAGGTGGGAGTGGTTCACATAAAACCGAACCATGCAAACCAAGCCGAACCAAGTCAAGTTGGGCCGAACCAACCAAGGAGACATGCAAGACGGGTCTAAATATGTACACGTATACCGATATACGTAATACGAACAATGGTTATTACAGCTCTACCCACCTTAAAAGAATTCCGTCCTCGAAATTTAATCAAGTGGCTAGAGATGCCAGGACAGGCTATACTATACACATGCAAGCTATACCAGTTAAGCAATCAAACAATCATTCATGCAAGCAAGAAATCGAAGACATGAGACATAGGAAGAATATTATACCTCACGAGTCAAACAGGTCGGGATATCGCGATCGGATATCATCCTCACGCTCCCACGTTGACTCTCCCAAAGTGTGATGACCCCAAGCAACACGGACTAACTTGATAGTCTTGTTCTTGAGTATCTTCTCTCTTTGGTCCAATA
The DNA here is from genome assembly GCA_029216955.1 of Iris pallida. Lineage (NCBI taxonomy): Eukaryota > Viridiplantae > Streptophyta > Magnoliopsida > Asparagales > Iridaceae > Iris > Iris pallida. Next base: position 35,088,592 of record JANAVB010006599.1, read on the forward strand.
TGGATACGGGCCTCTCCTCATACGAAAGGTTGGTACCCACAACCAATTCCGAATGATCCAGGATATGGCTCGGGTCCGGGATATACCGTCGTAGTTGGGACACATGAAACACGTCATGCACCTCACTCAGAGACGGTGGAAGAGCGAGACGATAGGATACGTCTCCTACTCGCTCCAGAATGTCAAACGGCCCTATATACCTAGGACTAAGCTTTCTCCGTACGCCGAAATGAATGACGCCACGGTTAGGCGAGATCCTCAGGAATACATGGTCGCCGACCGAAAATTCAAGGGGACGCCGATGAGAATCGGCCCAATGGCGTTGACGATCTTGGGCAACTCGAAGATGATCTCTTACTCTCCTGGCCACTTTAACTGTCTGAGCGATTATCTCTGGACCAAGCATCTGCCTCTCTCCCATATCGTCCCATGCTAGTGGGGATCTGCACTTTCTTCCATACAACGCCTCGAACGGAGCCATCTGGATACTGGCTTGGAAACTGTTATTATACGAGAACTCCACCAGGTGCAGGTGATCTTCCCACGAACCACTGAAGTCGAGTGTACAAGATCTCAACATATCCTCCAGAGTCTGGATCGTGCGCTCTGACTGACCATCTGTCTGCGGGTGATAAGCTGAGCTGAACTGGAGGCGAGTTCCCAAACTCTCTTGCAAGCTACGCCAAAAGTGGGATGTGAATCTTGAATCCCGGTCTGAGGTGATACTGACTGGTACTCCGTGGAATCTGACAATCTGCCGGAGGTACATCTCTGCTAGCTGAGCTGTCGATTGACCCACTCTGAACGGAAAAAAGTGAGCCACCTTTGTGAGCCTGTCAACTATAACCCAAATAGCATCTCTACCGGCTGGGGATCTAGGTAATCCAGTCACGAAGTCCATGGTTATATGCTCCCACTTCCATTCGGGAATCGGCAAGGGCTGAAGAAGTCCAGCTGGCCTCTGGTGTTCAGCCTTGACTTGTTGGCAAACCAAACACCGAGAGACAAACCGAGCTATCTCCCTCTTCATGCCATTCCACCAAAAGTGCTGACGGATATCTCGGTACATCTTCGTGCCACCGGGATGAATTGAATACTGAGAACTGTGGGCTTCCGCCATCACCTCCTGTCTGATATCTCTACTGGGTACACAAAGACGCTTACTATGTCGCAGTGTACCGTCTTCATGAATATATAATTCTGGTCATCGACCCGCTTCACATTCTGCTCTAAGCCGCTGATGCTTAGAATCGGAGGACTGAGCTATCTTGATCCTCTCAACTATACTAGACTGCACTTGCATGCTGGCCATCAATGCCACATTGGTAGGAAGGACAACTTCTATACCCATCTTCTGAAGATCTGCTAACAACTCTGGTTGCGCTGTCAGAAGGTAAACTTCGGCTCTTCTGCTCAATGCATCTGCAACAACGTTGGCCTTCCCAGGGTGATACTGCAGGTTGACATCATAATCTACAAGTAGCTCTAGCCATCTTCTCTGACGCATGTTAAGGTCCTTCTGGGTGAAAACATACTTCAGACTCTTGTGGTCGGTGAATATCTCCACCCTATCTCCATACAAGTAGTGCCTCCACAACTTAAGTGCAAACACTACAACTGCCAGCTCCAAGTCATGGGTTGGGTAATTCCTCTCATGATCACGAAGTTGACGTGACGCATAAGCTATTACCTTTCCATGCTGCATCAAAACACATCCTAAACCCTTGCCTGAAGCGTCACAGTACACTGAAAATCCTCCGGTCCCATCTGGAAGTGTGAGAACGGGTGCCGTCATCAAGCCTCGCTTCAGCTTCTCAAAAGATTCCTGACACTCTGCTGTCCAAGCAAACTGCATATCCTTGCGGGTCAACTGCGTCAATGGCGCTGAAATCTGAGCAAAGTCCGAAACAAATCTCCGGTAATAGCCGACCAATCCAAGAAAACTGCGAACTTCTGCAACTGTGCGGGGCACTGGCCATGTCTCAATAGCCACTATCTTCTGGGGATCCACTTCCACTCCACCCTTGGTAATGATATGGCCCAAGTATGAAATGCGATCGAGCCAGCACTCGCATTTACTGAACTTGGCATACAACTGGTGCTCTCGGAGAATCTGGAGGACAACTCTGAGATGCTGCTCATGCTCCTCTTCACTCTTACTGTAGACCAGGATATCGTCTATGAACACGATAACAAATTGATCCAAATAAGGCATGAAGATACGATTCATGAGGTCCATGAATACTGCCGGCGCATTGGTTGCTCCAAAGGGCATAACAAGGAACTCCCAATGCCCATATCTGGATCTGAAAGCTGTCTTCGGGATGTCCTGCTCTCTGACTCTGATCTGGTGGTACCCTGACCGTAAATCAATCTTCGAGAATACTGTCGCTCCTCTGAGTTGATCAAACAAGTCATCTATCCTTGGAAGAGGATATCTGTTCTTGATTGTCACTGAGTTCAAGGTACGTTAGTCAACACATAACCTGGACATACCATCTTTCTTTTTCACAAGAAGCATCGGGGCTCTCCAAGGCGATCCACTTGCACGAATGAATCCCTTGGTCCGGAGTTCTTCAATCATCTTGTACAATACCTCCAATTCTGACGACGCCATCCTGTAGACTCTCTCTGACACTGGTGCTGTCCCGGAAATCAAGTCGATAGTGAACTCGATCTCCCGCTCTGGCGGTATCCCTGGAAGCTCTTCCGGGAAAATATCTGGAAATTCTTCGACTATCCGGGGTAACTGTACTGCTGCTACGGCCATCCGCAATACTGGAGGAGAAGGTTCCACTTCGCCTCGAGAAAAGGAGAACTCTGGCTCGCCTGGAATGCTAAAAACAACTCTGCCTACATGGCAGTCTATCCTAGCATACTGGTCTCTCAACCAATCCATCCCTAAGACCACATCATAATCGGCCATCGGGAATTCTATCAACCTAGCGGGAAACTCTCTACCGCTAACCACGATTCGACACGAGGAAAATACTATCTACTCCCACAAGACCATTACCAGTAAGTATATTGAGCCTTACTGATAACGACTCGGGCTCCAATCCTATCCGTGTCGCAAATCGTGCAGACATGAATGAATGCGATGCACCAGAATCGAATAACACTGAAGCGGGGAATGTCTTGACGAGAATAGTACCTGCCACTACCTCACCTGGTGCCACTCCTTCTTCTCCCATGGTCAAAGCCAACACTTGACCATGTCCTCTGGGTGCCGGCCCTCTCTGCTGGAATCCTCGCTGCCTATTCTGGGCTTGCGCCTGGGCAAACTGCTGAGGCCTTTGCTGATAAAAAGCCTGGGTCTGCGTCGGCAACGGCCTCGGGGATGGAAACTGCTGCTGCTGAACTGGTACAGGGGCCGGTCCCCTCACTGATGAACTGGTCCTGACTGGTGATGAGTCAGTCCTGAACGGACAGGACCCTACCTTGTGGTCTGGCGCTCCACAAAGCAAACACAATCCTCGAGCCTTGCGACACTCTGAAACAACATGTCCAGGCTTCCCACAATAAGAGCAGCCCATAGAGGAAGACTGCTTCTGCTTCTGCTACGGAGGGAGCGTCGGTGTTGAATGCTGAACCGACGTAACTGAAGCTGCCCTTCTCGGAGTTCCAATAGTCAAAGCCCTGGCGGCCGGGGCTGGGGCTGACGACTGATTCATCTGGCCGTGAGATCGCTTTCGACCTCCGGTCCTGTCCACTATCCGCTGGGAGGTGTACTCATGCCTCCTAGCTGCCCTCAATACCGCATCAAAAGTCTGATGCTCAAACTGCTCTACCGCCAGCAAAATCTCCAGGTGGAGTCCTTGCTGAAATCGCTGGGCTCTATCGAACTCGGTCGCCACCAAGGTGGGAGCAAACCGACTAAGCCTGGAAAACTCGGCCGCATACCCATCGACCGTCCTGCCCATCTGCTTCAAATTGGTGAACTTGGTCTGAAGATCGTACCGAGCCACCGCATCGAAGTACTTGGTCCGGAACCTCTTTCAAAATACTGCCCAGGCTATAGGCGCCACCAATCCAATGGCCTGAGCCGCCCACCAGCTGCGGGCTAGATCTAATAACTGCAGGCGCACCACGGCCACCTTTTTATCTTCTGGGGTCTTTGCTGCTTCCAATATCACCTCGGTGTCCTGAAGCCACGCATCAGCAGCGATAGCATCTTCGCTGCCATCGAAGAATGGAGGATTCAGGCGCTTGAAACTGTTCGCTGCACTGTTCCCATGATGTCCACCTCTGTCCAGAGCATCTGCCACTGCCTGATGCAAGGCATCTCCTCGACGATCCTGCGAGGCAAGCAATTCCCTGATAAGTCCTACCAAGGCTCCATCCTCCTGCCTCGCGGGCTGGGCTGACTGCACCGGAGGTTCTGGATCTCCGGAAGGCATGGCCCGGGAGGCTGCTCCTGAGTGCTGGGCCTGGTCTTCTTGTTGCTGCTGGCCCACGGGAAGCGCTTCGCCTTGCTGATTGGCAGGTCCAGAAACAATGCCGCTGAAGAAGACGACATAGGAAACAATAAGGAAGGACCAAGACAGATTCAACGATACAAGCATGTGTTCAGGTCGAGAATCTCAGGGATTTAGAAAAGTCGGGCAGCGATCAAAGGCGAGTGCTGATCGAGACATCTATTCGGTAACCCTCACATATCTTGATTTACAAGACCTGCATGGGCCACCACTTAAACCATGTAACGCCCCAGAACCAGAATACTGGAGAGCGGGGGCATACATAGCCAGCTACGTATAATGAAATGAAATCCATCCCACTATACGGTCACGGCTGTCTAGATACATGAGGGTTTAACTATAATCCATCTGTTTCCTATGGTCAATATCAAGCCTAATTGTCTCAATCTCAAGCAAGCGAGTAAAGTTACAAGATGTAAGATCATCACATATACAATAATAAGGCGTCCCAAACATTACATATTCAGCTGATCATGAAGCTAGTCGTTACAAAATGTGAGGACTAGCAAGAGTTTAGTCATACATGATCAACCCTAGGATCTGTCAATCATGTTACAGCCCGTGGGCAGACAATAATAAGGTATGTAATACGAGCTAACAGGTGCTCGCCGGCTAAACGCCTCAAAGTATAATTTTTACAATAGAGTGGGAGAGCAAAAATAAACCCACTCGTTGCCCTGGTCACGACTGATGGTCACCATCAGGCTGGAAAGTCGGTGGATCCTCTGAGGTAGCTCCGAAATCTGGCCACACAAAACCAGCTGGGTCAGATCCCAGAAAGAGCAAGTGCCACAAAGGAGGCTTCACTTAAGAACTAAACCGGCACATCAAAAAATTATAATATTAAAGCTGATAAAAGAACTTGAAGTAAAAGAATAACCGCAATCATAATGAAGTACGAGGGGACCATTCAAGTAGCTAGGTCACAACCCTTAAACCAAACAAGGACCGGGGTTGTAACCCTTCACTTGAATAGAACTCCGTCTCCAATCTTGTTGGTAAGGTAAATTATTACAAGCATGACGTGGGGTGCAATGATACAATAAACGAAGAGAGGACTTAGAACTGCTCCGGGAGCCAGATTAAAACCCTTAAACCAAACAAGGACCGGAGTTGTAATCCTTCGCCTGAACCGAACTTAGCCTCTGGTCTTTATTGCTGAGGGTGACAATCGTGCGATCAATCTTGCAATAATCGAGCACTGAAGCCACACCATACAATCGATCCCGGCCAATCAGTGTCTACGGCTTTCTACATTAGCTAACTAAATTGCCACAACATGCAGCGAGATAATCCTCCAGCCACAAGCCCTGCAGCTAATCCAGGTTATCCAGGCGACTTGGGTTCATTAAACAGTACATCGTTCTTTTCCATATATCCGTAAATCTAGACTTGTGCCCTACTCGTCGGCAGGCTGCAAGTCCCACAATGGTGGCCGGGATAACGGGATCGCCTGTAGCTGGGGAAATCTCTCATGACTACTGAATTATTCTAGTTATTTAGCCTTAGCCATTTACAGTGGATATCCCTGACCGTGGTACTCAGGGATCCCTGTCCTAGACATGATGCAACCACTGTCGGTTTAATTGTACGAACGCAATCATCCACGGTGTCCAGGCCATTCAATTTGGTCATGTCATGTTCACTGTTAGGAGTGTGCCGCGTCGGGCCACTATCATGTCATGTCAAAAGTGAACCACTGCGGGTCACCGTCGTGTCAGAAAACAATTAATTAGCACAAGTACACATTTAGTAATAGAATATTAAAAGGGACAAGGGCTGTGGGAGACCCTATGCCGCTCGGGAATCTCTATGCGGCCCGCAGCCACTTGGCCATGCGGCCGGTGCCAAGGAATCGGGCTTAAGCATAATTATTTAAGCCTTAATCACAAAAGCATTAAGTAATAATGTAAGGTCTTAAATGCAAATAAGTATTTAAATAATAAAGTGGGGTCTTAATTACAATTAAGCATTTAAATAATAAAGCATATGCGGTTTGCTTCCAACCATATAATGCATATAAGGACAACTACCTATAAGGACAACTACATATAAGGACAAAAGGCTTTAACCAAGCCAATAGTGCATATAATGTAATAAAGGGGACTAAAATGCAAAATATGCATTTAATCCATTCTATGTGGCTGATGCCATATGCGGTTCATGCTTTATGGACTTTTGGACTTAAACGCAAAATTGCATTTAATGGGCTTGAATGCATAAAATTATTAAAGGAATCCATAAAGTGTCTTTAATTCATGTGGACTTAAATGCAAAAGTTGCATTTAAGTATTTCTTATGCGGCTGGAGGCTTAGGTGCTAGTGGACTTAAATGCAAAAGTCCTAAAGTCCTAAAGTAAGGACTAAAATGCAAAAGACATTAAGAAAAGTCAAGCATGAATTAATGCACTAAGTGTATGCATGCGGCTCCCTCTCCAGGAGAAGACAATAAATAATAATAAAAAAAGATTGCACTAGGAGAAAACAAGCCTACATGCATTCATCCACTAGGGGCTATGCGGCTCTGCAAAATTTTGCATGCCAAAATTGCATTCAGGAAAGAATGCATGCGGCTTGGAATTGTTGTATGCGGCTAGGCATTGGTAGCCCAAGCAAGGCACAAGCAAGTACATTGGTGTTAAGGCATTAATTGCCCGGGGCACGTGGATGCTTGGGAGGCATCCATTCTTACTGCTCGGTTTTCCAAGCACTTGTTAATTGATTGGAAATGCTATATTATTTAATGCATTAGAATGCCTTAGTGTGAACGCATTTATTGCAGTCATGATAAAGCCTATGCGGCTCCTTCATGAAGCAAGCCATATGCGGCTCATTATTAGAATAATGCAATAAATGCATTCCTGACTGGTCTTTTACATTTGCATGCTGCCAAGATAAAAAAATGTGCAAGGGCCATGCGGCTCTTTGCTACGATGCCCATGCGGCTCTTGCAAATTCCCATAGGTCAAATTGGACCTAACGGACTTCCCTGCAATCATGATATCATCAACTTGGCAAAATATGCAAGTGTGATGGATCAAAAGTCCTGAAAACCAAAAATACCACAAAGCTAGATCTACGAATTTAACCATGGAAATGAAAAACGACAAGTACTAAAGTGGTTTAAAAACACATGAGGAAGACACTGGAACAATAAAATGGACTTCCTCCATGAAGCAAGGTGCACTTGCCTAAGCTCTCCCACTCTCTCTATCTCTCTCTGGTGGTTGAAGAAGTAATGGTGGAGAAAAAGAAGTAATGAAGAGAGAGAAATGATAGTGGGATATTTAATGAGAGTGGTGGTGGCAGGTGGGATTATTTAATGAAAGTGGTGGTAGGTGGGAGTGGTTCACATAAAACCGAACCATGCAAACCAAGCCGAACCAAGTCAAGTTGGGCTGAACCAACCAAGGAGACATGCAAGACGGGTCTAAATATGTACACGTATACCGATATACGTAATACGAACAATGGTCATTACACGCACACATTTTTTTTTAAAAAAACGGATACGAGACGTGTCCAAGCCAGCCTACGCCGCAGTGTCAGCGGTAGAAAGCTGTCACGGCCATGAAGATCAAAATCACAAATAATACTCATTCACAAAATTAATTTAATTTACAAAGATCACAAGTTTTATATTTGTAGAAAAATATAAACTTGTACGAATAAATGAATGACTACAACTCAACTATCTAACTAGTCTCTAGGCTTTTGTCTGCAAGTATTCCCGTCACTCCCCAAGCTAAGTGAATCCACGGCTAACTTGAAAAATATTGGTTTCCAGTCAGGAATGGAACGAGCACAATTTACTGAATGCAATTTCAAATAAAGAAAATGACTATAAAACAAAGGTTAGACATCAATCATGAGTTTTGAAAATAAACAGTAAATATGGAAAACCAATAGCAATAAATAGACACAAAATACTTTCCCTAACTGTTAGAAGTACCGTTGATATGTGATCCGTCTGGGGTACTACACCGCACGGTCTACGAGGTCTACTTGCAAGAAAATAAGCACTGTCTACAATGTCTACTTGCAGAAAATAAGCACGGTCTACGATGTCTACTTTGCAAAAAAATAAGCACTATCTACAATGTCTACTTGTAGAAAATAAACACGGTCTACACGGTCGACTGCATGAAAATAAACACGGTCTACAAGGTCTACTGCATGAAAATAAACATGGTCTACGGTCTGATCACACATCCTTGGTACTTCTCATTTTCGACTCAACAATTTATAATAGAGTATAAAAATCACATAACCAATGACTAATCAATAAAATATAGTAAAGATCAATATCGAAATGCAGACAATAAACTGTACTCGCCTGTGGTCCTGTGCTGGTGAAACTGACAGTCTGAACTACTCAATGTGCCACAATAGTCAAAACCCATACAACAGTCTCCGGAAGCTGAAATAAACATTACCAATGTTCTCAGAATAGTCAAAATAGCTAAGATTGCCTGTCCTTACGTCCAATTCTGGACACAGGAGCAAAATGGTAATTTTGGGCCAAAAATGGTGTCCGCTGTTGGACCCGCTTTGCACCGAAAAGCGTGTCAGAGTCAACGGTCTCTAAAGTCATCAAACTATATGTCTACGCATCCAGTTTTTCGATACAAACCCAACCGTATGTCCAGAGTTGGATTCCGGCAGAACGTGCACAAAATCGCCCGTTGAGTCGGACCGTGGGGCCCGCAAAATGGTGATCCAATCAACTGTCACAGAATTGGACCAAACTTGGCATACAGGACCAAAAAATGATACGGTCCAGTTGGCGCAAGTTTCGTCTCGATCTGACGAGCGTGCACAAAGTTATGACTGAATTTGCATTGTACGGATACGGGGCGATTCCGACGGATACGCGTCAAATTCGTCGCGCACACGCGACCAATTTGAATTCCGTCAAAGCCCACACGACCACGAAGCCGTTACGCACCTTTTGATGCCTTTGGTTCGCGACCACGTCGCCCGGATTGGCGGGACGCACGTCGTATCGGACAATTTTGTGGTTTTTAAAACAAGTTTTTCTCAATATTGGGAAACCGATTTCTCGGCGCACAGTGATCCAATTTGATTTCCGCGAAAAGGGTTCTCTATCCCTATATGTTGTCTATAAACCTACTCAAATGGATTTTGGAATCGATCACTGGTTTGCAAGAAATCGAGACTCAAACTGGGGACTTTGGGACAGTCTCTATACTCAGAATTTCGAGATTTTTCTTGATTTTGGGAATCGATTTACGACGCGCACACCGTGAAATATACAAAACTATTTGAAGAGGATTGAGGGTTTATAGGTTAGGTTCTAACCTGAAGCAGTAGATCGAAAAACGATCGATCGTGCGTTGAGATATCCCGCCGCGAAGTCTTCTTCGAAGGCTACTGCTGTTGTTGTTTCTGTTCTTGTCGTGCGCGCTGTTCGCGGCAACCTGGCCGGCCGGCGGGGTTGGGATCGGGGTTAGGGTTTGATGTTTTCGTTTCTTTCTCGAACACCTATATGTATATACGTTTGAGTTGTTACACAGGGGGTGTCGGGCTTGGGAGGTTCAGCTGGGATGCCCTGCTCGGCTGAGGTTGGGCCTGGCCTATGCTAGGCTACTCGGGTGTGGGATTTGGGGAAGAGCCCAATGGCTTGGGCTGGGCTGGCCTCCTTTAATTCCTTCTTTTTTTCCATTTCCTTTTCTATTTCCTTATATATATATATGTATATATATATATATATATATATATATATATATATATATATATATATATATATATATATATATTTTTATATATATATATGTATATGTATATATATATATATATATATATATATATATATATATATATATATATATATATATATATGAAAAAAATATATATATATATATACATATATATATATATATATATATATATATATGAAAAATATATATATATATATACATATATATATATATATATATATATATATATATATATATATATATATATATATACCTAGGGACACTTATACATATATACGTATACACACATAAATATATATTATATATATACCCATTTATTTATATATCATACCCCTATATAATATATAATATTTGTTCCTATATACATATATATATATCCTTATAACCATACATATCTATATATATGGATAAGTATTCCATTACCAAAATATTAATAATAAATTCATGTATATAGTTTATAAATACGTACATCTATGATATACATATTTATATATCCATACACAAACACCCATATATAATATATATTCATTTATACACACAACCACATATTATATATATTTCCTTGATAGAGAATAAAATAATAATAACCATTATTAATAAATAATTTATTTATCTAATAACCACAATATTAACATTAATAATAATAATAAACCTAATAATATTGTAATTAAGCCATTAATATATTTCGGTGAACTCATCGAACACACCATTTATTTGGCTCCAGAAGTTCATACAATTATTCTAAAACAACATTTAAATAAACTATTATATATTTAGAAAGTATTTGCCAAGTCCTAAAAATAAATAAGAAAATATTTGTATACACATAATGTCTACATGGCCGTCCCGGGTTCTACTGCATGCCTACATAGGCTGGGATTTGGTTCGGGTCCAGTTTAGACTAAATCGACACAAGCGGGTTTCCTACAAGTCAATAATATAATTATTAAGTAATTAAACGTTCTATAGGTTTTAAGTCGCAACTTAGGTTGATTTTCCTAGTTAGGACGTCACTATGGCTTGGCCTTCCTTGGCATGGCTAAAACACTAGTCAAAGTACGTCACTGCACTATCCGTGTCATGATTTCTAATCACCTTGTACTCAATTCCTAACGATGACTAAAATCATCTACCATAATAATAAACTAAATAATTATTTATAATTATCTAAAATCACTATTTAAATAAAATAAATAAAAATAAAAATATTTTAAAATTTTCGGGAAGGGGAGCTACAAATCTACCCACCTTAAAAATAATTTCATCCTCGAAATTCTAACTCGTAAACATGCCAAAAATTCAACCATAAAATAATAATAATAATAAAAATAAATATACTATTACCACAATATCCTCGAATTTTAATTTCTCAGAACTATTTATATCCTCCTAGCCATTTCGTAACTACGAATCATCGAGGACTTCTACCCACCTTTGGTCATACTACTCCTCAAACTAAAATCTCATAATCTTCTAACTAGTTGCTAACAATCCTACCAAAAATATCTAGGCATATGGTTTTTAAAATTCTCTTGTATCTATCAAGCAACCCAAAATTTAACAAGCCAATAATTTTACACAAGTAGCAAAAAATATTGATAAACTCCAGTAAGCATGACTATTCGTCGTTCCGAAGTAGGGAGTACAGGAAGATGAGGGAGAATAATCGGGAGCAACTGTGAAGTTTCAAGAGCAGTGGAGAGTATCCAATGATATAGATAGAAAGAATATTAATGAACCATTAACTTATTTGCTAGATGAGCTACTCTAGTCCAGTCACCTGCTAAATCGAAGAACACTGGTTTCTTAGAGGGCTTGCAATCCATGCAATACAGAAATTCTGTTCTCGAAGTTCTAAACGACATTCCAAAATAGGACTGAATTTGAGAAATCAAGATTGTGATCTTTTTCGTGATTATTTAAACACACGAGTAAGGGGTATAATTGCAATACAAGATCGTATCTCGACTTCCAGGTAGATGGAATAAAGGTTACGAATGGATGCACATTCTAAGGGGTGGAGACTACATAATAGGTATGTGGACCTATTTCAAACAGTTCGGTTTTATAGACCAACTATGGGGGTTTGTCTGGATGGGTTTTACTGGGCCTTAATGGATTTCTTATGTGGATATCACTCGTTGGTTGGATGAACCTTGGATCTCAATCTATATGGACTGAACAAGATCCCAAGATATTTCTACTAGGTTAGGTTACCCTAGAATAGGTTTCCACCCAAGTGGTTAGGCTAGTTGTCAGTCAGGTTGGTTAGCTAGGTTCCTACAGTCCAAAATGCGCCTTCAGTGACTTTTGTGTTTAAGTAGCACTTGAGGCATCGGTTGGGTGGCACACTAGTGGCATGTGCGTAGTGGGCTTCGTGTAGGTCACAATCATATATTGGATCGAAGGAACTGAGTCAAGGTTGAGGCTCTAGTAGAAATCAGAAAGTACACCGGTGTTATGGTAAGGGTTATAGCTAGTCCTTTTGTCCTGAAAGTCGTACCATAAAAATAGAGTACAAAGGGACGGATTTGAGTGGGACATGACATACCTAGATGAAGGTAGACTCGTCTAGATCTTGCATATGAAGTTTGTTGGAAGGTAATAGCTGGTCTCGTGCTCCAAATATTAATGACACGGCCGGGGACACAAAATGATCTAAATGGAAAGTGGGAGTCCATGGGTACTAACTATCATCTTAATGGAAATTATTCCGATCAATCGGTAATCGTCATATATTCTAAAATTTTAGAAGGCTTACAGTCTATCCACCTTAGAAATAGGACATGGTCTTAGGAATAATGAGGTTAGAAGAATTCTAAGGTCCGGTGTTGTACCCCGACTCTTGTTGATAAAGAATAAGGTATGACATAACGGGATAGTATATATAAGTCAAATCAAGGATCGTTTCTCAATAAACGGAAAACGAGTGTGTATAAAGACACATGGTCGGTAGAACAGAATGATCTACTCATCCACTGTATACAAGAGTTATCGACGGGGTAACCAACTCTAAGGCACATCATCTAAAAAGATTTCTAACAACTGAGTCGTGAAACTCTCGTTGTGTCAAACCTGTCAGACTATTGTCACAAGGGTTCTAGTGGTATGGGCCCGTAGTGATCATGCATTGTTGTTGACAACTGGTAGATCACAATTTGACAAGTTATTTAATCTATGGTATTAGCTAAGCCAGTGACCGTGGTGTTCCAACACTAGTTAGGTCTTAATATCAAAATTTACATAACTAGGATAATATTTGTTGGAAACCAATCTCGTGATAAGTATCTACCATAGTCACGGTAAATGATTGTCCCTACCCTTGTCTATTAATCTCATGTCTAAACTATGGGCCTTGGTCGAGGGACGGTTGAGTCAAGGCACAAGGGTAGCTACGATCAAAAGAGGACCACTATCCATAGTTTTTAGTAACATTCTATAACCTATATTTCTTAAACAAATTCCAACTCTAGGGGTCGTGTCTCGCCAGTGCGCTGCTGGCTGCCGTGAGTCCATAGTCTCCATAATTTAAATAAATGGCGACAGTGCGCTGCTGTCTTGCCATTATGAGTTAACTAACCTTCTTTTAACTATATATGTAAAAACTCATGAGCTTCTAGAGATTCAAGCAAGTCGACTATGTAATAAGGCATAAATATTTGTCCTATCAGTCACAATCTTTAAAATAAAATATTGCATATGGAGGAACAAACTGAAGACAAAGAACTACAGACATTCTGGTATCTCTTTCCTGTGTATTCGAACCATGGGAGAAAATTTTGGATCAGTCTACCTCGAGATTCACATTTGAATAACCGAATCAGGAATTATAAACTATTCCCTTACGGCAAAATGGGATTTTAAATGGGCAATTCAGACTAAGATATGATGACGATATCTAAAGAGGCAAGAGAATGAATTGAATAATCTATCAAGGTTAGATCATTAATTCTATGAAGCCCTGCCTTGCCAAGGGAATAATCTATCCAAATTAGATTACATCGTCATATCAAGAGAGAATAGTGTACCTATGGGGATCTGATAAACTATCAAAATTAATAACTCCTTATCTACATTGCATGGCCTAGACTACCTATCGGTCAATTTGTACAAGGGACTCCTAGTCCTAGTCATTCTCTTAAATTAAATTAATCCTTGTTCGTGAATGAGCAGGTTCTAGTCGCAAGCTTGCAATAGTACAACTAACTTAAGTACTATCACGAGTTCGTATGATTTGCAAAAATTGACCTACATGGGCCACCACAAAAACTTCTCACGACCCGCATCCCTTTTTTTTTTAAACGGATACGAGACGTGTCCAAGCCAGCCTACGCTGCAGTGTCGGCGGTAGAACGCTGTCACGGCCATGAAGATCAAAATCACAAATAATACTCATTCAAAAAATTAATTTAATTTACAAAGATCACAAGTTTTACATTTGTAGAAAAATATAAACTTGTACGAATAAATGAATGACTACAACTCAACTATCTAACTAGTCTCTAGGCTTTTGTCTGCAAGTATTCCCGTCACTCCCCAAGCTAAGTGAATCCACGGCTAACCTAAAAAATATTGGTTTCCAGTCAGGAATGGAACGAGCACAATTTACTGAATGCAATTTCAAATAAAGAAAATAACTATAAAACAAAGGTTAGACATCAATCATGAGTTTTGAAAATAAACAGTAAATAGGAAAAACCAATAGCAATAAATAGACACAAAATACTTTTCCCAACTGTTAGAAGTACCGTTGAGATGTGATCGGTCCGGGGTACTACACCGCACGGTCTACGAGGTCTACTTGCAAGAAAATAAGCACTGTCTACAATGTCTACCTGCAGAAAATAAGCACGGTCTACGATGTCTACTTTGCAGAAAATAAGCACTGTCTACAATGTCTACTTGCAGAAAATAAACACGGTCTACAAGGTCTACTGCATGAAAATAAACACGGTCTACAAGGTCTACTGTATGAAAATAAACACGGTCTACGGTCTGATCACACATCCTTGGTACTTCTCATTCCCGACTCAAAAATTTATAATAGAGTATAAAAATCACATAACCAATGACTAATCAATAAAATATAGTAAAGATCAATATCGAAATGCAGACAATAAATTGTACTCGCCTGTGGTCATATGCTGGTAAAACTGACAGTCTGAACTACTCAATGTGCCACAATAGTCAAAATCCATACAACAGTCTCCGGAAGCTGAAATAAACATTACCAATATTCTCAGAATAGTCAAAATAGCTAGGATTGTCTGTCCTTACGTCCAATTCTGGACACAGGGGCAAAACGGTAATTTTGGGCCAAAAACGGTATCCGCCGTTGGACCCGCTTTGTACCAAAAAGCGTGCCAGAGTCGACGGTCTCTAAATTCGTCAAACTATATGTCTACAGATCCAGTTTTCTGATACGAACCCAACCGTATGTCCAGAGTTGGATTCCGGCGGGCCGTGCACAAAATCGCCCGTTGAGTCGGACCTTGGGGCCCGCAAAACGGCGATCCAATCAACTGTCACAGAATCGGACCAAACTTGGAATACAGGACTAGAAAAATGATACGGTGGCGCAAGTTTTGTCTCGATCTGACGAGCGTGTACAAAGTTATGACTGAATTTGTATTGTACGGATACGGGGCGATTCCGACGGATACGCGTCAAATTCGTCGCGCACACGCGACCAATTTGAATTCCGTCAAAGCCCACACGACCACGAAGCCGTTATGCACCTTTTGATGCCTTCGGTTCGCGACCACGTCGCCCGGATTGGCGGGACGCACGTCATATCGGACAATTTTGTGGTTTTTAAAACAGGTTTTTCTCAATATTGGAAAACCGATTTCTCGGCACACAGTGATCCAATTTGATTTCCGTGAAAAGGGTTCTCTAGCCCTATATGTTGTCTATAAACCTACTCAAATGGATTTCAAAATCGATCACTGGTTTGCAAGAAATCGAGACTCAAACTGGGGACTTTGGGACAGTCTCTATACTCAGAATTTCAAAAAATTTCTCGATTTTGAGAATCGATTTACGACGCGCACACCGCGAAATATACAAAACTATTTGAAGAGGATTGAGGGTGTATAGCCTCCCTTCCCAGAAATTTTCAAAATATTTTTTTATTATTTATTTGATTTAAAAATTTTAAATTTTTATATATAATTATTTAGTTAATGGTTACGGTAGATGATTTTAGCCATGGTAGAGTTTTGGAGTACAAAACGACAAGGAATTGTGGCACGGGAAAGGTAGCAGTGTGCCTTGACTAGTGTACTAGCCATGCCCGGGGAGACCTAGCCATAGGGACGTCCTAACTAAAAAAACCAGGCCAAGTTACGACTTAACCCGCACCGAAGAGTTATTTATTATTTAATTATATTATTGAGTTTTAGGAATCCGGTTGTACCGAACCTGTCTAGATTGGACCCAAGTCAAATCCAAGCCATGTAGTCATGTAGTGGGACCAAATACGACCTCGTAGACATGTTTGGTAAATGCAAATATTTTGTATATATTTTAGGATTTGGCAATTATTTTCTAGATATTTATTATATGTAAATTATAGGTATTATTGATATTAAATAGGATTTTAGGATATTTATATGATTTTTCTGGGGCCCAGTAAAGGGGAATATATGATATGTCCATCCAGGAGCTACTATTGAATTATTTTAATTAATAGTGGAATTATTATTATTGTCAATATTATTATTGTGGTTATTTGTAAATTATTTATTATTATTAGTTATTATTATTTTATTATTTATCAAAAGAAATATGTGTATATATAAATATATAATATTATAAATGTATATGTGTGCTTGTGTACATATATAAATATATTTGTATGTATGTACAAATAGGTATAGATATATAAATAGTTATATACTTATATATAATATATATGTGTGTGTTTATATAAATAGATATAGTATATGTATACGTATATAGGAATATATAGAGACATGTATATTTGTGTAAATAAATGCATATTAAGAAGAGGAAATATAATACTTTCTTATTGATATATATACATATTTTTTTTTCTTTTTGATATATATACATATATATATAAGAAAGTATAGAGATATATATAGGAATATGTGCGTATGTGTATGTATAAATGTATACAAATACGTGTATATATAAATGTATGTAGGGTATATATATAAATAAATATGTGAATAATTATTTTGTATATATAAATAGATATATATATGTAATAGAATAAGAAAAAGAAAAAGAAATGGAAAAAGAAAGAGAAGCAACAGCTTCCCGGACCGGCCCACATGGCCTTAAAACCACCACAGCCTAAGAACCCAGCTCGGGCTCAACAGCCCGAGCTTTCCCTCTGTGCTCGGTTTTGGGTTTATATATAACTATATACATACACAGCCGATACTTATAGAAAGAGAGAGGTAATCGAGTATCGACAAAACCCTAACTCCTCGACACAAACCCGCGCCACCACCACCCTAGCCTGGGCGGACACAGCCGCGCGCGGCCAGTGCCGTCGGCCGGCCACAGGCCGGGCAAACCGCGTGCGCGACGTGGGCAGAGCAGCAGTAGCGAATGACGGAGCCGACTTCACGTCGACTTCCCCGCCACCACGTTTTGCCATTTTTCGAGCCGATTTCTCTGGTACAATCCTAATCTATACGACTTCGATCTCCTTCTATTGGGTTGAATTTAGGAACCCTAGGTTGCTAGATAAATCGACACAAAGTCGATCGAATAATTGACCGAAAACAGAGCACGAATCAGTCCAAACTCCCAAGTTGGGAGGCGAATTGCTGTTAATCCATGAACATTTTCAGAAATCTATTTGAACAACTTTTTAGATAACATATAGGGCTTCACAGTCCTTTTTGTGGATTCGGAAATCATCGACTACGCGTCGAGAAATCGAATCCCAAAGTTTCCCAAAAATCTGTTTTCAAAACTAGAAAATTGTCCCACACGACGTGCGTCCCGCCAAACCGGGCGACGTGGTCGCAAACCGAAGGCATCGAAAGCTGCGTAACGACTTCATGGTCGTGTGGGCTTTGGCAGAATTCAAATTGGTCGCGTGTGCGCGACGAATTTGATACGTATCCGTCAAAATTTACCGTATCGTGCACTTTGCAAATTTCTCAATACTTTGTGCACGCTCGTCGGATCGAGACGAAACTTGGGCCAACATAACCGTATCATTTTTTTGGTCATGTATGCCATGTTTGGTCCAAATCTGAGACAGTTGAATCCGATGTCGTTTTGTGGGCCCCACGGTCCCACTCAACGGGCGATTTTGTGCACGGCCCGCCGGAATCCAACTCTGGACATACGGTTGGGTTCGTATCGAAAAACTGGATCCGTAGACATATAGTTTGACGACTTTAAAGACCATTGACTCTGGTACGCTTTTCGGTACAAAGCGGGTCCAACGGCGGACATCGTTTTTGCTCGAAATTATCGTTTTGCCCCTGTGTCCAGAATTGGACTTAAGGATAGGCAATCCTAGCTAATTTGAGTATTCTGAGAACGTTGGTACTATTTATTTCAGCATTCGAAGACTTCTACATGTGTTGATTGATTGTGACTCATTGAGTGGTATGGTATTATTGGTTTCTCCAGCTAAGGACCTCAGGCAAGTGCACTTTCTGATTGCTTTTTGATTCATAGTAGTCTTTTCATTTCATGTCTATATATATATCTTGCTGCTTGTTGACACGCTCGTCACACGGAGTAGTCGGGAGGGAAAATACTAAGTAAATACGTGAACAAACCCAATTACATTACTGAACGATAGCTAAGTCATACACACTCACGTATGAGTTAGCCGTACCATTACTGCACAATAGCCATCGTATGATGTGCCGTATTTGCCCAGCCGTTCACGTATTAAAAGGTATTTCAAACCACCTAGATAGATGTCTTTTATTAGGTTTTCCTTGTTTACTTCTCTACCGTGCCATGTCATCTGTTTTCTTACTAGCTTTCATATTCCATATGCTATTTTTATGTCTTGTTAATTCTAATCGTGTTTTTGCATTGTCGTCGGTTTGTGTACTTGTTCCATTTCTGACTGAAAACCAACATTTTTCAGGTTTAGCCGCTATCACTCTTAGCACTGGAGAAGACTTGGGTATGCTGAGGACAACCTAGAAATAGAAAGCAATTATATCAATTTTATTAATGTAAAATCTTGTATTTTCTTTAATTGTAAGTGTTGTAATAAATCTAGAAATGTGAATGAGCAATATTGTTTATTTTTTAGCATTTATTTTCTTGCGGGCTTGACAGCGTTCTACCGCCGACTCTGCGGCGTAGGCTGGCTTGGACACGTCTCGTATCCGAAAAGCGGGTGCGGGTCGTAACAGGGTGTATAGGTTAGGTTCTAACCTGAAGCAGTAGATCGAAAAACGATCGATCGCGCGTTGAGATATCCCGCAGCGAAGTCTTCTTCGAAGGCTACTGCTGCTGTTGTTTCTGTTCTTGTTGCGCGCGCTGTTTGCGACAATCTGGCCGGCCGGCGGCGACCCTCGGTGGCGCACGCGCGTGCGCGTGGGGAGGGGGTCGCCGAGACATGGTGGTGGCACGGTACTGGGGTAGGCTGGGATCGGGGTTAGGGTTTGATGTTTTTGTTTCTTTCCCGAACACCTATATGTATATACGTTTGAGTTGTTACACAGGGGGTGTCGGGCTTGGGAGGTTCAGCTAGGATGCCCTGCTCGGCTGAGGTTGGGCCTGGCCTATGCTGGGATGCTCGGGTGTGGGATTTGGGGAAGAGCCCAATGGCTTGGGCTGGGCTGGCCTCCTTTAATTCCTTCTTTTTTCATTTCCTTTTCTATTTCCTTATATATGTATATGTATATATATATCTATATATATAAATACCTAGGGACACTTATACATATATACGTATACACACATAAATATTATATATATATATATATATATATATATATATATATATATACCCATTTAAAAATATATATATATATATATATATATATATATATACCCATTTATTTATATATCATACCCCTATATAATATATAATATTTGTTCCTATATACATATATATATATCCTTATAACCATACATATCTATATATATATATGGATAAGTATTCCATTGCCAAAATATTAATAATAAATTCCTGTATATAGTTTATAAATACGTACATCTATGATATACATATTTATATATCCATACACAAACACCCATATATAATATATATTCATTTATACACACAACCACATATTATATATATTTCCTTGATAGAGAATAAAATAATAATAACCATTATTAATAAATAAATAATTTATCTAATAACCACAATATTAACATTAATAATAATAATAAACCTAATAACATTGTAATTAAGCCATTAATATATTTCGGTGAACTCATGAACACACCATTTATTTGGCTCCAGAAGTTCATACAATTATTCTAAAACAACATTTAAATAAACTATTATATATTTAGAAAGTATTTGCCAAGTCCTAAAAATAAATAAGAAAATATTTGTATACACATAAAATGTCTACATGGCCGTCCCGGGTTCTACTGCATGCCTACATAGGCTGGGATTTGGTTCGGGTCCAGTTTGGACTAAATCGACACAAACGGGTTTCCTACAAGTCAATAATATAATTATTAAGTAATTAAACGTTCTATAGATTTTAAGTCGCAACTTAGTTTGATTTTCCTAGTTAGGACGTCACTATGGCTTGGCCTTACTTGGCATGACTAAAACACTAGTCAAAGTACGTCACTGCACTATCCGTGTCATGATTTCTAATCACCTTGTACTCAATTCCTAACGATGACTAAAATCATCTACCATAATAATAAACTAAATAATTATTTATAATTATCTAAAATCACTATTTAAATAAAATAAATAAAAATAAAAATATTTCAAAATTTTCGGGAAGGGGAGCTACAACGGGGCCTAGTTTCGATCCGGACAATCGTGATACACCTGAGGAGGCACCGAACGCCGATGATGCAAAGTTCATGGAGTTGTTGGAGAATGCAAGGACTCCATTATATCCTGGTTGTAAGGATCATTCACCGTTGCAGGTGGTTACAAGATTGTTGAGCTTCAAGTCCGATTTTAATATGTCGCAAGATTGCTACAACCGAGTTATGGAGTTGATTATAGAAATATTGCCTGAGGGTGCTAAGTTGCCTAAAGACTTTTATCGGTCTAAGAGGATGGTGAGATCGCTCTGGATGGGATACGAAAAAATTGATACATGTCGCAACGAGTGCATGTTGTACTACAAAGACGATAAGGATGAAGACGCCTGCAGATTTTGTGGTGCTGATCGCTACAAGAACAGTGGTAGAGGAAAGTATGTCGGTGAAAGGAAGCCTACCGATTCGATGCACTACTTGTCGTTGACGTCGTGGTTGCAGCGATTGTTTATGGTGAAGGAAACTGTAGAAAACATGAGTTGGCATAAGCGAGAACAGACCGAAGGAGTGTTGGATCGCCCATCTGATGGAGAAGCATGGAAGCACTTTGATCGAGAGTATCCAGATTTTGCTTCTGATCCGCGTAATGTCAGATTGGGTCTCTGCTCCGACGGTTTTACCCCATTCAGACTTTCGGATATAAACTACAAGCGTAGATGTCAGATTGGAAAATTGACAAGTATGGTCTTGTGGATATAAACTACAAGCATAGATATCAAGGCTACGAACCATTTGTCCTATCAACTCAGGCCCAGCTCGTGTACTTCATAGCTTATCCGAGACGGGAAGCAGCGAAGTCTGACTAGTGGGCAGTATGCAAGACTAAAGCTAGAGATACTTTTGATGTTGACGAAAAAGCTTATCAGGAGGACGAGCTACCTCTTGTAACCAATATTGTTGATGTGGACTCCATGGAAGTTACGCATTACACAACTAATGTAGAAGATGTAGAATTATCCGAAGAGGAAGGCGAAGTCGACGAAGGCGAAGATAAAAGTGAAGATGAGGAGGAAGAGGAAGATGAGGTCGAGGAAGACGAACAAGATGAATATTATGAAGATGATTGAGAGAGATGTACTTTGATTTTCTTATTATGTAGAGTTGGTTATTATCTTGTTTTGGTTACTATCTGAACTTATATGTTTTTTTTTAGAATGTACTATCTGGACTTAGATGTTTCTTATAGAATGTACTATCTGAACTTAGATGTTTCTTGTAGAATATACTATATGGACTTAGATGTTTCTTGTAAAATGTAGCATCATATTTCTAGTCTCTAATGTTTGTTGTATCTCATCATATGTTTGTTATCAGGTATGACAGGTCGTCGCTGATCGTTCCGTATGTCCCGACATGGGGCACGGGGTACTGGTACTGGCAGAGGACATGGTACTCCTTCGGTACCTCCTACTGGTACCGGCTCTGGATCATCGTCGCCCAGTACTCCTGTGTATCGGACAGTACATCTGTCTGCCCCGACGCTATGTGGCATATCTCCTGGGACGAGTAGTTCCAGGCCTGAGACTGCTCTGTCGTCTAGCGTTCCTCCTGCTGATACGACGATGGAGACAGATGAGCAGATGGAGAAGGCTGAGCCGACGACCGACCAATATCAGGCAGATGATGCATGCGCACCTCCGGAGGAGACAAGGACGGAGTCTGAGCCGACGGTACAAAGTAAGTGTTTTGGTTTATTATTTTTTTCCTGTGTTTATCATAAATTAAGTTTTTTCATGAATATAATATGTCTGTATATATATCGTCCTCCGTCGGTACAGAGATGCCTAGGTCACTTATTGAAGACTAATTATGGTGGTCCTTGGATAAACTACTCTGATGCTCCGGACAAGAGGAAGGCCTACTGGTTTGCGCGCTTCAAGGTTAAAATATATTTGCTTTTAACATGAATCATATTTTTTTGCATATTATATATAACTGACAAATATTTGGTTTGCACTCTTCTAGGATATGTTTTTCTATCCACCGTACCGGGACGAGATGATCGAGAGGATATTTCCTGCCGTCGCTGCTAAGCTGATCCGTGACGCTATTAATGATCAGAAGAATCGTGATCGTGCCGGAAAGCCGATCCAAGGTTGGATCACCCCTGATCAGTGGACTGCAATGAAGGCTCGATTCGACGAGCCAAGGTACAAAGAAAAGTCTGAGAAGGCCAAGGCGGCTAGGAAGTAGGGATCAAAGTGGTGTGGTGGGTCGATTCCGATGACGGAACATTTCTGTTATTTAGTATGTCTTTTTATTTTAGAAATATTATTTTAATGCAAGTCTGATAAATTAGTAGAAGGTGATATATTTAATTACAGGTAAAGAGGGGTGATGACGCCAATATGGTGACTGTCTTCCTGGCCACACATTGGAAGGACATAAAGCTTATTGACGAGAGGGCGGAGCAGGCCTATGTAAGTATTACAATTCTATTTATTAATTTTAATACTTCGTGTAAGTTTTGATATAACTTAGTAAATATGCATGCAAATAGATATTCATGTAGTTAGTAATAATAAGTACAATAGACATTAGAAGTTATAGAGTGTCACGTCCCGCTCCCGTAGGAGCGATCGTCCTCGCTAAGGCGTGATGCCGCACGAGCCTAGATTACGCTCGTGCAAGGCGGGTTCCATAACGGCCAATTTCAGCGGCTGCGACGGGGTCGTCGCACGGAAGTCCCAAGCATAGACATTGAATATGCCAGCAGAATTTAGAACAAAAAGCACAAGTCGTTCAAAAGATACATTTTATTGATATTGGAACAAAGATTACAATAGGGCACAAGGCCATGATTACAAGTCACTCAAGCTCACTCTTCTCACATTACAAGTCACTCAGCTCTCTCTCATCTCTCAATACATGTCTTGAGCCAGCGGATGCTTCGGAAGGCGACGTCCATACATTATGTCCCGTATAAGTCTTGACTCCATGCGGCCGCACGCTTCGAATCGCCAAGGAACTCCGTGCCTCGACGCATCCAAGCGAGCTCCACGCCACGAGCTTCTACCTGTGCCTGCACATGAAAACTATATGGGTGTAAGTACTCAACTGTACTGGTGGAATGAGCTCCTCGTCCACCCATACAAAATCGACACGTTTATTTACTTTGTGTAACATACTCCCTTTTGATTATCTTTCTACTCTTGCCTTATGATTATTTTAGGGCCGACGCCTTGGCCTATTTTGTGTCTCTAGACCATTCTGTACTTGCCACAACAATGTCTACTTAACAACGTTAACCTATCAAGTCGTGCTTGCCTTTCGGCCAAAATCAGAGACGCAACTACGCGATGAGGCTCCATTTCCATGTGATCGTGCTAAGAATGCATCGTGTCGTGCCTCGCAACTCAGGGTGACTAAACCATATCGCCGCCTCGTGGTCCTTGCTACTTTGATCACCAACTGACCCAATCAAAACTTGTGAACTTAGTGT
Source organism: Iris pallida (assembly GCA_029216955.1). Taxonomy (NCBI): domain Eukaryota; kingdom Viridiplantae; phylum Streptophyta; class Magnoliopsida; order Asparagales; family Iridaceae; genus Iris; species Iris pallida. Next base: position 35,113,236 of record JANAVB010006599.1, read on the forward strand.
CACTCAACCAACTTTGCCTTACGGCGGTTTCCTGACTTAAACTCCAACGACTCAACCCAACTTATGCAACTTATATGCCGATAACTTAAGACTTGACGCCACATCTCGTGCCGAAGCACGTCGCCTACGTTGCAGCCAAATCTTAGGCCCAAACATTGTGTTCCAACCATACACACATTCAACTAGACTCGATCCAAAGGCACACATGCGGATAGTCGCCCGTGCCGACCCACCTATATGAGGTCACTAGCATCACAAGCTATACCTGGACTTATAGCTTTGTTATTCGAGATACCTTTCAGCGCAAGTAGTGATCCCCGCTGAAAGCCCCCGACTAACCTGAGCGGGAGCGGTACTCCCAGCTCGGCTATACCCATGTTTCCTCCTAGGCTGAGTCGGTCCCGTGGCCCCGGATTGCCGCTCGAAGAAATCTTTGCCCCTGTCGACAAGTTATCCAATGACCATGCAAGACTCGACTTAAACTGACGTCTCACACAGTCATTCCTCTTCCAATGTTACCATCTCATTCAAAACCAAGTTCAAGACTTCTATCCTTAAGATCCTTCGACGACCCACGGTCGCGAGCATTCTTTCCATGTTACCCTATCATTTTGTTCAACTCATGAACGCCTATTTGATAGTCCTTTCTCAAAACTTACTTTGAATCAATTGTGGTCCTTGCCTTAAACACTAAGTCCGTGCATCGTGCCTTAAGCCAATCGTGCTCTACGCAACACTCCTGCCCAAGTCGACGGGCCTTGAGATCGTGGGACTACTTAACTTTGACAAACCGCAAAAGAGCGGGACAGTACTTGTAATGTCTTAGGTCGACCAGCATAACTTTGCCTAACTTACTCAAGCCTACAACTCAACCCGAGGGACGAGCAAAGGCTATGCCAAGCCTTGGACGATGGAACCGTGCATGCTTTATGAAGCATTTATGCGGGCGACGCCTATGACTTAGGCTACGTACATAACTTCGCCAACTCAAATCAACATTCCTTCTCCCAAGCCACGGGATGAAGGACCGAGTATCATTTTTAAAGCACGCCGTGCACCAAATCTAAGCCGACCGTTAGACCTTTCCATATTCTAACTCAATTCAACCCGTCGAAATTATTCCCTTATCTATGTGGATTCGTCTCTTTTATTATCAAGCCTACTAGTACAAGTTGAAAACATGTGATTTATTATGTGAAGGCTAAGATGAGGCGAGTTTACCGAAACTGTCCCACCTGAGCGAGCGGTCGCCTTGACCGAGCGATGTCTTTGAGCAGTCGTTGCAAGGCTAAGTCCGAATGCCATCGGCGTTTCTATTCCTCCGATTGACTGAGCGGGACGGGACACTACATCATACACCACTCAGAAAAAGTTTCGTCCTCGAAACTAACTGAGTACTTACTTATCGGCTTATCATTTGTTTCACATCCTATATTTGTCGTACACATTACCCTATACATTTCTAAATCCGAGCCACGCTCGTGCTTACCACAATCTTTTCTTTAAAACTCACGATCTCAAAATCCTCGACACTTCTCCGTTCCTCAAATCTCACTCGAATTCAACATGTCACTTAGTTGGATCGTGCACATATTTCAGGTATCCCCAAAATACATGTATTTCAACCAAGCCTCGTGATAGAGAATCCGCCATCACCACTCGAGTCGGATCGTGCACATATTCAAGCGTCCCTGATATACATGCATGTCAACCGAGACTCATGAGTGGTGCCTCCACAATTTCTATCGCTCCGCACCGGGACGTCTGCCTAATCGCTAGGCTATGTATTTTGGCTAAAGTCATTCGTCAGTATTGGAATCATAGTTCCCAAACAACAATATCAATACTGACCCCATCCTAAGGTCAAACTAAATCGATAGTACAGGATTTTCTACCCAAGCTCGCATCACTCCTATTTCTAAACATCGAGCATAGATTTCCTACACACGTTCCGACATTCGTCGTACGAGGTCTGAGTCATTCAGCAAAACCATCCTACGACAACCAATTCTAGGACGTATCAATATCGCTCATTCAATAAACCATCTTGCATAGTCAACCCTTCAAATACGCTCGATAAAGTTCGCCTATCAATCCTTCTCAAATCAAACACGCTATGACACAATTCGTCGCTAACCAAAATTTCATATTCCACATTCCCTAAGTCATCTATTCCAATTTACGTAATCGATCACAAGGTCGTCTGACTTAACAATATGCCACGCTCCGATCTCACGCGAGTCCGATTACCCACGGTGGGCATGAAATCACCATGTAACGTTCCCGCGGAATAATCATTCTCATCGGGGCGTAACTCTTGTTTTGTGTCTAGACTAATTCATTCTCGATGCGCGGATTGGATCTACTCAGTCCTCAAGTTTGTTTCATTCGTCAGTCGCAAGTCCAAACATCCTCGAATCTTTTTTCGTATCAAACCAACAAGTCGAGACAATCAAAGTTGCCACGTCCTGATTTTCCGAGTTCGATCATTCCTGCGACATGAATCACCATGTCAGCGCTCATACGGAATAATCGCCCCAAATCTGATGCGACGCATGTGCGAGGCTGGAGTTGCGCTCGCGCAAGACAAGAACGTCGACGCTGTGGTTATCCGCGTAACCATCAAGACACAATCATTTTCATCCAACATTCATCTCAATCAAAATCCTAAGTATTGCATCCAACCGATCAATAACACTTGCACGATCGTCATTCGCCGAGACGGAGTACCCCCGAGTTATCGCATATCGATCTTTGATACGCCTCAATACCATCGACGATATGCGTAACCTGACGATCTTCCTTTGCAACCAATTTCGAGTCGTGCGAATGATGCTATCGCCCGAATGGATAATCTCCTCGACATTCAAATTCAAGTTCGATCATTATCCCTCGAATCATCCACAACATCAATTTTCATAAAACCTAAATTTGTGTATTGTTCATCCGTCTATCTTAAATCATCGACCAACGTATTTTTTCAATTCGCATCATTCCTTGCTAACTCAATCATTGAACGACATCCATTCCAATCCTCAAGAGTCATTTTCAAACATTCGAATCAAACTTTTCATGCACGTTATCTTTTCGTCGTGCTAACTTTTCGTATACGATCCGTATCAATTTCCTCGATCAAGTCATCCATCTGTATCCCCTAACTTTTTTCTCGATTCGATTTCACCTACTTAGTCATTTTGCATTTCATACTTCGCGCAATCCTCAATCTCTTGTACGTTCCGTGCACGTAAGTTTCTAGGTTGTTAGAATCAACTCGTCAAATCTTAAGACTACACTTATGTCACTCCCCGCTCCCGGATAATCGGGTACGGGTCGATGCATGCCCGGCCTACACTGTCGTTGACAGCGGTAGTGAGCCGTCTAGTCATCAATAACAGATAATCTCATCACAGCATCTAATCACGGAATCTATACTAACCATCACAGCAATCCACTATACCATTATTACAACTTATACATGAATATTCGGGTACAAAGCCGGTAAAAGATAAATGATACAACAATGACATATAATCAATACACTCAATCAATCTCTATACATGAAACTAGCTATCTCAATGTCAAGCGAGCTCCAATGCCAATCATGCCAATCTAAGGATCCATCTCACCTGTAATCAACGATCCAGTCAGGAAAGGAGCAAAGTACAATGTAACTCAATAAAACTCACCATGGAAGATCAATGGAATGGTACAATGTAGCAAGTAGAACTGAACAGAGAAACAATGGAATATAATATAAATATGCACTAACTATGTGTACATGTGCAATTGGACGTTATCAACATGTGGGGACTAATATATAATCAGGCATATAAAATATGCTATCAGTCACGAAATAATCAGGCATGTCTAATGACAATGCTATCAGTCACGCAATAATCAGGCATGTCTGACGACAATGCTATCAGTCACGCACGAAATGGACTCAGGCATACAGAGTATGCTATCATGCAAGATTTGTCCAATATTAGTCCATCACATGTCTCTAGAACGTCCCCCACCCGACACGAGAAACTATGCAAGCAAGCAATCAATCGATCGAGAACAAGTAAAATAAATGACACGATAACAAGTGCAAGTGCAATGCATGTAATGATGGTAATACTGAGTACATGTACTTGCCTTGATTCCAGGATTTTGTCCAAGCCTTCTAGATCACCTAAAATAAAGAAATGATATTTAGGCAATAATATAAAAGAATTCTTAATCTAGCTATAATGACTACTCTATTGACTAATCTTCTATTAATTTGCTTCCTAATCCTAATGATTAGAAAAACCTCATTCTAGTATAATGGCCAAGCCAGAACTCCAACTCATATACCCAAACTTGATACAATGGTCCTGGTATAAATCATAACCTAAGATGGCCCCAAAACCAAGTTAAATTCTCAAAATACTGATCATGCAAATCCTACTAAGCTCAATGACTTGGACTTGCCAACCTACTGTCGATAATGGCCCCACTCATTAGACTAGGTCTACAGAATAATTTCCATATATCAATAGCACTTAATCAAGCCAAACCTCCAACTTTTGAACTCTTTATTGTCACTGATGAAGCATACAACTAATCTACTGAGGTTCATTCCCAATTCACTGTTCCTTGACTACTGGTCCTAGTCCATAGGGAACAAGACTTAGCAACCACATTGTGACAGAACTGACTTATAGTCTTATACATTCAAATTTAACGGCTACCTATTCAAACGCTCATGCTCTAACCAGGCTATAACACAATTGTCATTATGAAACACTCCCACGATAGTTCAATATCCAGTGTCCTCTCGACACCGAAATCGTATCCCTAGGACACAGAACCTGCCTATCCCATACGGTCCTGTACAAGAGCTCGCCCAAAACAGTATTGAATACAAGAAGAATTAAATAGCTCCTAAACAAATTCGACAAGGAGTTATAATACCTGAAGCAGAGTATTCAACAGAGTTCTCAAGTCCGATACAGTGACTTCCCGTGTCCAGAGCTGGTAACAACATTGGTTCAGGCAATTCATCAAACAGGTGGTGTGCGTGAAAAGAAAGAAGGATTATGAGTTTAATTCGAATTGAATCAACTCCAAAATTGGAGAAAAAGCACAAGAATGCTCAAGAACTCACCCACGAGTCAGCCAATCGGAATCTCAAAAATTGAAGAACGCTCATGCTACTGACATAATCAAATCACACAGAGGCGGAGAAAAGAAATTATGAAGGTGGATTCGAAGTCTTACCCATCGAGTACGATCGCAAGCTCGTGACGAGTCCTTACTGCATCCTCGTCAATCCTATGCTACGATCCGCCATGGTTAGACACCTCGATCTAGCAAAAAAGAAAGCAACAGATGTCGATTCCGCGCCTTCACCGAGAAATGTCACCGATCGCCATTGCCACAATCTCGTCGTCGACGAAGAAGAATAGGGCGAGAGAGAATTTCAGCAGGGCTTCGCCGTCCTCAAGAAGTGATGAAGAAGAAGAGGGTCGATGGCCTATTTATAGGCGCGGAAGCGATGGTCAGGCGGTTGCGCGGGCAGATCGGGCAACGGCGAGGCGGTTGGGCGGGCAGTCGTCGGTGGCCGAGACAGTTAGGCCGTTGGGAAATCTGTTAGGCGGTTGGGGGAAGCTTCCAGAGGAGATCGGACTCTTCTCGGCGTCGGCGTCGTTGTCGTCGTCGTCGTCTCGCGGCTGAGGAGGAATGAAATGTTTGGGAGAGGAATATTTGAATTGAATGAAAAGAAACCTATTCTAAAGCTAACGGTTAAATGGGTACGGGTTAACGGGTTAAGGCTATCGGGTCCCATTGTGGACCCGCGCCCCAATTGGTCTAATAGGCCGGGCTGGGCTGGGCTTTAAAGTTGGGTTGGCTGAAATGGTTTAGGAAAAGAATATTAATGGTAGGCTGGCCCAATACAATTGGGTGATAAGAAGCCCAAGGAATATTAATGAAAAAAATAGAAAAATAAAGTTAGGAATAAAGGAAATATTTAAAATGGTTTAAGAGTTAATTAGAAAATAGAATTAATATTCAAATCATTAACTAGGAATTAATCAAGAAAAGAAATATGGAAAATATATCTAATTAATCATAATATAACCCATTAGTCATAAATAACTAAACTGAGAAATATAAAATAGAGCCAAAAATTTAAATGCATTCAAATAATCGAAATAAATATTCTGAAATCATAATACTACTCTCAGATTCCAGAAAAGTGGGGTTACAACTTATTTAACGATACTCAATCTACGGCTTTGCATACGTGCGACGCTTGCTGATAGACTCATCAACACCCCACATCCTCAATCGATCGATCGACATCCCTGAGGCTATCGCATACACCACTCAGGGATGAAATCATTCCATAAATCCTCAAAACTATCATTCGAATCAAAATTGACTTCTTCAAATTTTTCGTTCAAACCATTCCTCAAATTTCAAGCACGCTCATCTATATCGCATCGACGTTATCGTCGCTCCATATCACCCCGATCGATAGTCATCTCACTTTACTCAATCGAGTTCAACTCATTCTTGCTCGAAACATTACGAATCCCGCACTCGACTTTGCTAAGGTCGACACAACTTTGGTGTATGTGCCCATCCCGACTTAGCCAACCGTACTTACGTAAATCATCTTTTTGTTTCTTGTCAAAAATTGTTCTCCTACGTTTTGCAAAATAGTTAGACTTATTGTATGGACATCCGTGGAACATTTGAGAGAGAGCGCACCAACGATATCAACTTTATGGAAGAAACACTTCAGAGTTTACGAAAACAACGGAGTTAGAGAATTCAATCGATAGTCCAAGGACGTAAAGCCGTACTCTGATACCATTATGTCACGCCCCGCTCCCGTAGGAGCGATCGTCCTCGCTAAGGCGTGATGCCGCACGAGCCTAGATTGCGCTCGTATAAGGCGGGTTACATAACGGCCGATTTTAGCGGCTGCAACGGGGTCGTCGCACGGAAGTCCCAAGCATAGACATTGAATATGCCAGCGAAATTTAGAACAAAAAGCACAAGTCATTCAAAAGATACATTTTATTGATATTGGAACAAAGATTACAATAGGGCGCAAGGCCAAGATTACAAGTCACTCAAGCTCACTCTTCTCACATTACAAGTCACTCAGCTCTCTCTCATCTCTCAATACATGTCTTGAGCCAGCGGATGCTTCGGAAGGCGACGTCCATACATTATGTCCCGTATAAGTCTTCACTCCATGCGGCCGCACGCTTCGAATCGCCAAGGAACTCCGTGCCTCGACGCATCCAAGCGAGCTCCACGCCACGAGCTTCTACCTGTGCCTGCACATGAAAACTATGTAGGTGTCAGTACTCAACTGTACTGGTGGAATGAGCTCCTCGCCCACCCATACAAAATTGACACGTTCATTTACTTTGTGTAACATACTCCCTTTTGATTGTCTTTCTACTCTTGCCTTAGGATTATTTTAGGACCGACGCCTTGGCCTATTTTGTGTATCTAGACCATCCCGTGCTTGCCACAACAACTTCGACTCAACAACGTTAACCTATCAAGTCGTGCTTGCCTTTCGGCCAAAATCAGATACGCAACTACGCGATGAGGCTCCATTTCCATGTGATCGTGCTAAGAATCCATCGTGCCGTGCCTCGCAACTCAGGGTGACTAAACCAAATCGCCGCCTCGCGACCCTTGCTACTTTGATCACCAACTGACCCAATCAAAACTTGTGAACTTAGTGTCACTCAACCAACTTTGCCTTGCGACGGTTTCCTGACTTAAACTCCAACGACTCAACCCAACTTATGCAACTTATATGCCGACAACTTAAGACTTGACGCCACATCTCGTGTCGAAGCATATCGCCTACGTTGCAGCCAAATCTTAGGCCCAAATATTGTGTTCCAACCATACACACATTCAACTAGACTCGATCCAAAGGTACACACGCGGATTGTCGCCAGTACCGACCCACCTATATGAGGTCACTAGCATCACAAGCTATACCTGGACTTATAGCTTTGTTATTCGAGATACCTTTCAACGCAAGTAGCGATCCCCGCTAAAAGCCCCCGACTAACCTGAGCGGGAGCGGTACTCCCAGCTCGGCTATACCCCTGTTTTCTTCTAGGCCGAGTCGGTCCCGTGGCCCCAGATTGCCGCTCGAGGAAATCTTCGCCCCTGTCGACAAGTTGTCCAATGACCATGCAAGACTCGACTTAAACTGACGTCTCATACAGTCACTCCTCTTCCAATGTTACCATCTCATTCAAAACCAAGTTCAAGACTTCTATCCTTGAGACCCCACGACGATCCACGGTCGCGAGCATTCTTTCCATGTTACCCTATCATTTTGTTCAACTCATGAACGCCTATTTGATAGTCCTTTCTCAAAACTCACTTTGAATCAATTGTGGTCCTTGCCTTAAACACTAAGTTTGTGCATCGTGCCTTAAGCCAATCGTGCTCTACGCGACACTCCTGCCCAAGTCGACGGGCCTTGAGATCGTGGGACTACTTAACTTTGACAAACCGCGAAAGAGCGGGACAGTACTTGTAATGTCTTAGGTCGATCGGCATAACTTTGCCTAACTTACTCAAGCCTACAACTCAACCCGAGGGACGAGCAAAGGCTATGCCAAGCCTTGGACGATGGAACCGTGCATGCTTTATGAAGCATTTATGCGGGCGACGCCTATGACTTAGGCTACGTACATAATTTTGCCAACTCAAATCAACATTTCTTCTTCCAAGCCACGGGATGAAGGACCGAGTGTCATTTTCAAAGTACGTCGTTCACCAACTCTAAGCCGACCGTTGGACCTTTCCATATTCTAACTCAATTCAACCCATCGAGATTATTTCCTTATCTATGTGGATTCGTCTCTTTTATTATCAAGCCTACTAGTGCAAGTTAAAAACATACGATTTATTATGTGAAGGCTAAGATGAGGCGAGTTCACCGAAACTACCCCAGCTGAGCGAGCGGTCGCCTTGACCGAGCGATGTCTTCGAGCAGCCGTTGTAAGGCTAAGTCTGAACGCCGTCGGCGTTTCTATTCCTCTAATTGACTGAGCGGGACGGGGCACTACATAGAGTATCCATGCTTTCTAGGCCGAGTTTCAACGGCTTAAGAAGCGGGCGGCTGCCAGTGCATCTGCTGCGGGAGAGGCTGGTACTTCCTCGCAGCCCGCTCCAGCTCCGTCGGAGGACAAGCTGTGGGTGACCGCTGCTGGTGGTCTCCACAGGGGTACGTACTACGGTACGGGATCCTATGGCGCCCTAGTTGTGACACAGACCTCTAGGACCTCCCCTGCTAGTGTGCATGGCCCACAGCCCTTCCAGGAGTCTGCCCGAGTCCAGCAGGTGGTGGGTCTGTCCGTGACGAGCTGCTACGACGAATCCAGGAGCAGCACCAGACGGACGATGCTGTGCTCATAGCATGATTGGATACGCTCGACCGCAGCATTATGGAGCTCAGGGATATGACTGAGAGGGCAGAGCGGGGCGTCCATGATCTTAGAGCGTCGACAGAGTGCAGCGTGACAGAACTGCAGGCATCACAGCTGTCCATGGGCGAGAGGCTCACGTTGATGCAGGATTCGATGGTTGATAGCAGTACGAAGCTGTTATCTACCATGCATTCCTACCACGAGCGACTAGCAGCGTTGGAGCGTTATTGTCCTCCGGGTGCGCCTTCATCGTCGTCGACTCCGCCGGCGCCACTACCTCCGACTCTACCGACGTCACTACCTTCTTCATCGGTGACGATTTCACGGGAGGAGTACGATATGTTCCTATCCTTGAGGCGCGACGGTGCCCTTCCTCCTCCAGATCCGTAGTAGTCCGAGTTAGGACTGTTTTATGAGATTGTAGTATTTTTTTTTAGTGTTTGTTTATGTTGTTTCAATATTGGTTGTGGATTATTTGTTTGTGTAGACTTTCATTATTGGTTGTGGATTCATGTGGATATTGGTTGTATACTTTGGATATTCGTTTACCGACTTTGGATATTTTAGTGTTCATTGTGTTGGTATCTCATCATATGTTGGTTGTAGACTTTTACTCTTGGTTGCATTGATACATATGTATATTGTGATGTACCGGTGTTGAGTGTTCCACCGAAGGGGTCGGCAAACCCAGGAAGAAAATGTGCTTGTGGTTTTTTTTGTTATTTATTGAATTGCAGGTAGAAAATGTAATTTTGTGGACATTTTGTAATTTATTTATTTATTTATTTATTTGTAATTTAGCGACGATTACCGACATTTAGCGATGCAGCTAAACGTCGGTAAATCACCAGGTATACCAACGCTTACCGACGTAATGTTGCGTCGGTACACGTCGGTAAACGTCGGTAAACACTAGACATACGTCGCTAAATGTTCCAGTATTTCCCTCGCCTACAGAGTCGGTGAACGTCGATAATTGTAGACATACGTCGCTAACTGTTGCAGGATTCACCGACGCTGACCGACGTTTGCGACGTCGCCATATTTTCGACGGGCCGTTGGCGAACGTCGGTAATTGACCGACGTTTAATGACGTCGGTAAGCATCGATAAGAGCGACGATTACCGACGTAATGGCTGTTAGCGACATGGCTTTCCGCGACCACAGAAAAACATCGCTAAATACGTCGGTAAACAGTTTTAGCGACGTTTTTTTTGTCATTTTAGTGACGTTTTCTGGCGTCGCTAATATGACTTATTCTGATAGTGAGAGGAATTATTTAATTTGGGTACTGGTTCTTGGTGCTTGAATCTTTTTCAATCTTTTTCTTCTCCGGCATCGGCAGCGGAGGGGGGCACGACGCAGCAGTAGCAGCGCGGCAAGCAGCGGCAACGACAGGACGGGAGGTCAGGAGGGGGGGTTGGGGGGGGGGGGAGGTGGTGGGCAGGGAAGCAGTTAATGGGGATATTTTCGGTCAAAGCAGTTGACCGCTAGTCCTAGACGATTTCCGTCAAAAGTGAACAAACTCTTACATTATTGTAAAACGGTGAGGTGCATCGTGAAATACGATAAACAAAGTAGGAAGACAAATCAAAATTTCTCATTTCAATATTATACAAGTCACTACCCGCAACTATTGAATATTAAGTCAATACCCTCTGCCACTATAGGATTATTTTTTTGGTCATTTTTTTGGTCCAAACAAACAAAAACTATACTTTTTATGACCAAAACACTTGTGATCCTCTTCTTCTACTTGCAACCTAAGCTGGAGTCTCCCTCTTTCTTTTTACTTCTCACCATCTTCCCCAAATTCGAAAAAACCAAATTTATTATGTTCCATCACTCTTCTTCAACCTTACTATCATCTTTCTTTCTCTACATAAAATTCTAATCCTAATTATTCTTTTATCCCACATAAAAGATAAATAAGAGGAGAAGAGAAAAGGGATGAGAGCTAGATGGAGAGAAGAGACAGAACAACGACGGCGGTGGTTGGGCCGAACAAAACGAAGGAATAGTGAAGACGATAATAACGACGGAGTTGAGGGCTATTGAGGGAAAAACTAACCCCACTATAGCTATAGTATGGAATCTTAGCGACGGAGGTGAGGGCTATTGAGGGAAAAACTAACCCCGGCGCTATATTATGTATGCTAATAGAATTTCATATAGGTAAAGAAGTTTTTCAAAATTATAAAAAAGAAAAGTTTGGAAGAATTGTAAATAGGGTAAGAATATTCCAATTCTATTGGTGCGTGTTTTTGGTATCATTATATATTAATATCATATATAAAATCAAATTATCTATTATATATTAAATCAAATATATATTGTGAATAGATAATATCATATTTGTTATTATCATAAAATTAATTTGATTTTATTTTAGATAATAGCTTAAGAAATTTTTTGCATATATTTTATTTTAGATAACAAATATGGTATTATCTATTTGTTAGTTATTTAATTATTTTATTTCAAATCAAAAAATATTGTGAATAGATAATGACAAATTATCTAACAAGATAGAGAGAAATGAGAGAGGAGAGATGAGAGAGTACCGGAGGGGGGTGGGAGACGCGCCAAAGAGGGAGGGGGCGCCAACTCCGTTGACTCCTTCTCTGACTGTTTGTTCCTTCTCTCTCTCAATTCCTGACTGCACGTGCAAATAGAGTTGGCGTGTCCTTACCCTGTTTGCAATTCTTCCAAATTTTTTCTCTTTTTTATAATTTTAAAAAACTTCTTTACCCTATATGAAAATTTCTGATATGCCAAGGATAAATAGTGTAAATAGTGTAAATTATGCCAAGAGTAATAAATAGTGTAAATTATGAATGAGCCGAGAGAAATAAAAACCATGACGTGGAATCTTATATTCTACCAAGAGTATCAAATTTTCGTTGCGGGAGAGCTAACAAAACATGTGTACTAAGAAAAGTAAAATGCATGTCGCCTAATCTTATATTCTTCAAAGAATCTATTGCTTTGATTATGAACGAACCAAGAAAAGGAAAGACCCATGTCATAAATTCACTTCTACTTCAGTCATCTGGAAATTGCTGTGAAACCCAATTTCGGGGTAGACTTTTATGAAATACCCACCCGCTGGATGAGTTTTATGAAATATCCAGAATTATGTATTTTCACGTTAAATATTCCAAGATTTCCTTTTAGATGCCACCCGTTGGAAACTGCTATTTTTATAATACCGAAACTACCCCTCCGCGCGAATTGGTCATCTATATGTATTTGAATTCAAAAAACTCAGATCTGGATTACGATTTTCGTCTTCTTCTTCACGGAAAATCTGAATTCCATTGCTCTCATCTTCAGCAGAGATCGCAAAGATCGTTCGTAGTTCGGTGTGCTTTTCTTCAGTCGAACTCAGATCATCGCTCGTCATCATCATCACCATCATCATCATCTTCATCGTGGAGACATTTGAAATTTTCCGACGATTAGGTCAATTGTGGAGAGAAGATATTTCTTCTACTTTTCCATAAGAATTATCATCGTTTTGAAAGAAGAATGAAACTCTTTATTCCTGACAAAAATTTTCTTAAAAAAAAAAAATTTTCGTGTTAAAATCACGGAGAATGACCATTCTCCACCACGGAGAATGACTATTCTCCGTGCTAAAATGACGGAGAATTACTATTCTTCGTTTTAAAAACAACGGAGAATGGCACTCTCCGTGTTAAAAACCACGGAGAATGACAATTTTCTATGGGTTTTAACACGGAGAATGCCATTCTCCGTGGTAAAGTGACGGAGAATGGCCATTCTTCGTCTTTTTCAATACGGAGAATGATCATTCTCCTCCATTTTAACACGAGATTGGTCATTCTCCGTGTTAATATCACGGAGAATGACCATTCTCCGTGTCGAAAAAGACGGAGAATGACCATTCTCCGTTGTAAAAAATGACGGAGGATGTCCATTCTCCGTGTAAAGATCACGGAGAATGATTATTATCCGTGTTAATATCACGGAGAATGCCATTCTCCATGGTAAAGTGACGGAGAATGGCCATTCTCCGTCATTTTAGTACGGAGAATAGCTATTCTCCGTGGTTTTAACACGGAGAATGGTCATTCTCCGTCTTTTTCAATACGGAGAATGACCATTCTCCTCCATGTTAACACGAGATTGGTCATTCTCCGTGTTAATATCACGGAGAATGATCATTCTCCGTGTCGAAAAAGACGGAGAATGACCATTCTCCGTTGTAAAAAATGGCGGAGAATGTTCATTCTCCGTGTAAAGATCACGGAGAATGATTATTATCCGTGTTAATATCACGGAGAATGACCATTCTCCGTGATTTTACCACGGAGAATGGCAATTCTCCGTGGTTTTGACACGGATAATGACCATTCTCCGTCATTTAGTACGTATGGCTATTCTCCGTCATTTAGTACGGAGAATGACTATTCTCCTGCGTTTTAACACTAGAAATGGTCATTCTCCGTGATTTTACCATGGAGAATGGCGAGTTGAAAGTTTGGAAAGCCATAACTTTTGACTGGGAGATCGAAACGAGGCCCGGTTTGTCGCAAAACGAGCGTATTTCCGAGGAGCCTGAAAGTAACAGATTCTTCGTTAGACGGACTTTCGAAATTTTAGAATCGCAAAAAAATGATGTTTTGACCTCCGTTTTGACATGAAAAAAATTTGGAGAAGAAAAGCTAGATTCGAAAGTGAGCAGCGTATCGAAGAAGAGGAAGAATAGAAAGTGAGCAGCGTAACAAAGAAGATGAAGAATCGAAATCTTTTTTTTTTTTGAAGAGTATGTTCTGCGAGTGCTTTGAATAAATTAGAAGGGTAAAAGGGTCATTTGGAATCCGCTTTGGATAAATTTCTCTAATTCTGGGCACGCGATGAAAGTTTTTTTAGCGGTGGATTTTTCATAAAACTTTTTTAGTTTTTGGGCATTTCATAAATTTTCCCTTCAGTTATTTCATACTCTAGTATTTATTTATTTATTTATTTGATTTCATACTCTAGTAGACCTTACCAAAAACATCTTTTTATGGGGGTTGGCAATGTCATTTTAAGAAATATTATTTTTCTTGTTAGAGATTAACCGGAGCTTTTTTCACTTAATGGTTTTAGGTAAAAATTAATTCAGAAAGTTTGATGTTAGAAAATGCTTTCTTTCTTTTTTAGTAGTGTCGATATAAACCTCCAATCGGAGATGAACAAAGAATCACGACAAGCATTCCAAATAATTGGAGATAAAAAGTAATAATATTATTAAATTATTATTATTATAGTTGAGCTATTAAGTGGAGAACATTTTTATCATTTCATACTGTTTGTCAACTCTGTTAGGTTATTTTCAGTTGCGATATTTAGTTGTATAATATAAAAATATATATGGTCAAATTAAAAAGAAAAGGATATCAAGTTGAAATTAAACCTATCTAAAACTCATTTGAGTTTTAACAATTTTTCTACTAGCGGCAAATATCTCCATGGTAAAGGGAGAAGGCACAATACATTTGTAAATCGAATAAGAAGCTGAACTAAGCTTAAGAAAATGTAAAAACACGTAAAGTTACAACAATACAACCAAAAGTGGAGCTTTTTCCTCTCTCTTTTTTTTCTCTTTTAAGTTCACTGGTGATATGGCACTACCAGCTGAAGCCTTCGCCAGATGACATCAAGTGTAGACCTAAATGTTGTGATGTTAGATCCGGAAAAGATCAGATAGATGATCAGCAATCAGACCTTCTATGACAAAATGTCTGCAAGAAAATTAAGCAACGATTCCATCTATTCATCGCTCGTCCCTCAATAGTATAACAGTGACGCAAAACATATCAAGACATCCGTAAGAATAAGGCCTAGCACATCGAAAACATACTTTGGTGCAAACAATCCCCACACCTGCACCAAAGAAGAGAAATGAATCAAACAGAAAGCCAAGATACACGATCAACACAGATGACACGCACACGCAATTAAAAGAAAACAAATGGAACTTTTGAATAACCTTCAGTACTATGTATGATATGACTTGGAACACAAAATAACCCAAATTCAGCTCAGAGGACAATACAGTGATCGATCAAAGACGGCATTTTTGCGGGGATTAAAAAAACATAACCATTACGCGAACAAGCCATCTTGTGGGCGATAATTATGTTGCATATCATCAATTTTAACCATACACAAACTTTCAGTCAAGACCTGATTAATCAAGGAAAATAAATAGACTGAAAACAAAACACACAAAAAAAAAAAATAAGGATGCTTGGTCACCAGACATACAACATTAATAAACAGCCTGAAGCTAATCTTGAGATCCGCACACATGTCAGATTTGGGTCTTTAATAATGTAACTCTCAAAAACAGGTGAAGTTTCCAAGCATAGCTGAAATTACTAAATCCATAACAAGAACACAATACCTAAGCAATATAAGATGCATCCAGTAAGCTGAGGGTGAATGTATGTACCTTTTCTTCGTGACTATCATGCGACAAACAATTAGTTTTTATGAATGCCAGGTCAAGTTGCTAAGTAGATGGTATTGCTATCGAAAAGGTGGTGATTACACTATCTTGCTAAGTAGATGGTATTGCCAGATGGACCAATCTCGCTCTTATATGTTGAATTACTCCATGTCCGTTATCTAATAGGTCGAATTGACAACATTTCTGTTTGAGATTAATTGTACTGAGAGTAGAGATTCAAGTACAGGATAGATAAAGATGGAAGAAGGCTCTACAAAACCTTTCAAATCAAAAGGAGCTTTTCTGAAGTCTGAACTTGCTTCTTAGAAGCACATTATCTTGTTCAAATCCAAAGGAGCTTTCCAGAGTATGTTTACCATCTACTGAATGAGGTAGACATCACTTTGTCCGGACTTGCTTCTTAGACGCACATTATCTTGATTGGTTTAAAACATACTACAGCTTAACCTCCTGTTTTACCTTCCTAATTCTAAAGAAATAATTGGTCTTCGGCAATATCTTCAACAACTATACAACTAATACATGGCAGTTCAGCTCTCAAACTTTTAACTTGACTATTATATCCACCTACATTACTTTCAATTGAAGTCAATAAGGGTGTCAACATTTTTACATAACAAGATGAAAATTGAAGAACTTACCATCAAATGTCGCCTTTGGATTGCGACACATAGTACCGTGAAAGTTGTTGTAAATGCTGTTATGAGCCCGTAATACAAGAAAGCCTGGATAAAATGGATAACCATGAATTATATGAGTAACATCATTGATACAAACTAAATGAATGGCAAGTTATTTAAAAGCACTACATTTAAAATTAAATTGTTTGATACTTATCAAATGAATAAGAAATAAATAGTGACCAATATCCCATATGAATGGACCACAGGTACATGTATAAAGTTCAACTGATTGTAAAGGTTCATGATTAGCAGGTTGAAAAAGATTGACAATAAGCCCATATGGAGAGGGGGAAGAGGTATATAACCACCCCCGGAAATAATTCATCAGCAGGGTAAAAGCATTGTTATGCAGTTAAACAATTATTCAACAACAAAGCTCATCTGAAATAATTCATCGTGTAATCCTGTTAATTCATAACAACACTACATATCAAGATAGAGCTCAATAAAAGTACACAACATGCTTGTATATGTGTGTATCCACAAGTGTGCGGGTGCGCACGAACATGCATGTGTGGCTGTATTGTTGCAGCCATGTATGCCTGTGTTGCTCTGATAAATAAAACATTCTATTTAAACATATTGGACTCGGGTCATTACCTGGGTCAGGTCGAAGAAAAGGGCATTCTTCACTTGGGTTTTCTCATAGTTCTGATACTGAAAAGCAACAAGAAATGGAAGGCTAAGAATAGGAAGGATGTGAGAAACACCAAAGGTATCGATTGCAAGTAGAATTCCTTGACGGATGATGTTGAAATGTTCAAACCTGGACAAGAATTGAGTTCAGAAAATCATTAGGTAGGGTGTCAACTAGCTTTTTTCATTCTTCACTTAAAGGTTCAACCACTGATGATCATATGGATCTTCAAAGTTATTACCATATAACAAAGAAGTATCAGACAGTTCTAGTCAAATCAATAAGAATACATGCCAACTCACCCAATAAATGCTGCACCATACCGGAGGCCATCAAAGGTACACCTGCAAAACCCGTATAGCATTAAAATGTCACTGCACCATGTTTTATATGTGGATAGAGTAAGAGCTAAGATGAGACTCGGTGTAATTCCAAACATATAGGCATACATATGCACCCAAAGTAAGGGTAAGTACATATCTTGATAAGCAGTTCAGTGTCCGGATTAAAGTTTTTCAGATGTAACTCGGTTACATGCATCCTTTTGAACTTTACAAGTGCCTTTAGCCTACAAAATACATTTTATTGATATGTAAGATTGCAATTGAATGCTTTCATTCAGAAAATTACAGCAAACTTACCTCCATGGCTTCGCATTTTTTTAAAAATCAATCTGAAACTCTGTTGATATTCGTTTAGTTGTAGCATTAAGGAGCACGAAAGGAAATTTCATTTATCTAAATAACTAAATTATGAAATCTGAAATTTCCATTCAGAGTAGACTTTTCCAAATCCAAGATTTTGGATGCCCGACCCAACAACCTAATTCTTAGGATCATATGAGTTTGATTCCAAAATCAACAAATATCACAAGATACTGTGATTTATTTACCAGTTACCACTACAATCAACTGCACTCCTAAGTGATCATCAGACACCACTTAATATATCAGACCAAATGCCCTAACATCTTTGACGGTCTGTATCTTGAGACTTCCACTAACCCACCTGCAACATTCCAAAGTATTTGAGCTCAAACTCACTGTCAAAACTTTTATAACTCATAAAATTAAGAACTGTATGAGTCTACAGTCAGTTACTTGATTACCAAACAGTTTACTCATATCAGTTCTAGTCCCTCAAGTGAAGAACACCCAACAGTGTAACCAAACCTGTTGGCTGTAGAAGAATATGCAGCCTAGGCAATGGGCATGATTAGAAACAAGCTCCAACCTGAAGCATTTGAGATCATTACTAGCAGCATGCTCCAATTGATGAACCAATTGAGGAACTAGTTGATTTTGTGTGGACAAGCTGAGGTTATGTGTATAAAAATTAATTAGTCTTGCTGAAGTAGTTGGATCCTGAAGTTCCTTGTAATCACTGCAAATCCTCGGAGTAGGTTCTGTAAAGTGGTATGATTGGTCTTGAAGAGAGCAAACAATAAACACTGAAGTGATTTTGTTTGGTTCTTAGACTTGTTTTGCCACAAAGTTTATTAATTATTATCATTCCTTTAGTAACCTTACCTCTTAGTCTAAACACTAAAATTAACCAGGAAGGTTGCTCCTTCGCTGCGTGTAGATTGCTTTACCAAAAAAGTAGAACCCATAATTGGCCGTCAAGGTTTTCTGATGAATCTTTCTCTTGCTCATAGTTATCTTGGCTAACAATTTCGCAACAAGTCATAGAGGGTTGACATCACAGTGACAACCAGTTAATACATTTCCATTCAATTCTGTTATGGAGCTTTCTTGCATTGAGATATACCTACCCATGCTAAGCCTTTCATACCAATAGTGTAAATAAGTTGACTTTGTGTCTACATGCTAAACCTTTCATACTCGTATATGTTTCAGGGACATGGCAAAATGGTATCTCTATCTATACTCGTGTCCATGCAACATAGGCTCGTGTCCATGCAACATAGGTAACTGCTTTTGTACCTTTGAAAATGTCGCTATATCTACTTCATGTCCGTATCCGTGTCCGTATTCATGCAACATAGCTCGTCTAGTAAATAAATTCTTTGCAAATCAAATGGAGAACACAATAACAAGAAATAACAAAAAAAGCCTTTCATACCTGTATACTGTATATAGTTTATTAAGTTACTATGAAACCACTAACGGGGTGAGGGATTAACAAAGAGTGAACACAATGGACAGTTTGGAAAATAACTGATTCAGAAAATGAGATCTTACCAATGACCAGTGTAGAAAAATAGACAGGCTGCAAGAAGGCTCCATTGTGTTATGCAAACAGGATCAAAAGTAAACCCTTTAAAGGTTCCACTTTCAGTGTCTTCCCCCATTTCCACCTTCTTCATCTTTATTATACACCATACTGCCACATGGGAATGTTTTCGGTATCAACAAACTATTTTGTAGAATGTCGACAAATCAAAATTAGAAAGTATCTTTTGAAAGTTAGAAAGTGTTACCTTTGAACAATGTTTTATTATATCAAGTGACAAAGATGCGTTTTCAAAAAAGTAAATCATGAACAACATTTAATTATTGTCTCAAGTTTTAAAAACCAGGTAAACTATATAAAGTTGCCACAGTTCATAGATTGCCTGATTGTAATAAAACAAATCAAAACTATGAAAGTAGAGATCAGGAAATACCTCCAGTAATACAGACTAAACCAACAAAAGGACCTTGCCTTCCCAAAAGAATCAAGATAGTTGAGCTCCATGCAGAGAGCATGGTCACTGTTGTGATAATTAACCGGTCAGCTGAACAGGAAGCATTCTCTTTCCTGTAAAATATGCGAGACAGAACTACCAACAACAGTAGCCCAAACCCCGTAGCATAAACTAGACGAGGGGCAAGAGTTCTTCCTATATATTGAATCTCTTTAGAAATAACCATCAAATTGCTTTCAGTGGCCCAGTGCACTCCCATAAGCATAAAGCTTAGAATGGTCCCAGCAATGCAGAAAAACTTCAAAAATCTCCAGCAAGAGATACCAGAAACAAACCAATACAGCATCAAGGTCATCATGGATAAAACAATGAATGGAAAAATCTCTGAAAATCCCATCCAAACAGGGTGCTCCTTATAAATAGAAAGAATGCTCAAGGATCTTGTATCCAAAGATGTAGATCCAGCAGTCTGTTTTGAAATCCCAAATTCAATACCTGATCTAAGGATAATATTCAGAATAAGAAACCCAATTTCCTGCACATTAACACAAGGGAATCAACTTCCAGAAAAGCAGAATATTGTTTCCAACAGACGCAATATTTATATTACAAAAGAAAATGAAATCTTCGATATGACACATAAACTTACTTCTATTGCAAATTTGCCCCTGCTGATTGAACACCATAAATTAACAATACAAGTGGTAGCCAAAAGGAAGTTTGCCACAGCACCTTCGGTCACTGATTTACAGAGAAAATACCCATTAGAAATGAGATCAGAGACTTCTTATGATCAGGAGGGTATACATACTAAAATTTAGATATAACTCACATATGTAACTATTTGAGAGGAAACTAGCTCCACGTATTGCCACCAAAAGACAAGCAAAAAGTTGCCTTAGGGAGACACGACAATTGCCATGCAAAGGGTCATTAGACTGACGTAAAGGATTTAAACTTCTGATAGCAATAACATGCATAACAAGAGAAGCTAACATAACAATGAGACCAGCACCCATCAGCATCAAATCAAACTCTGTCCAAGCTGAGCGAGCAAGATCTGCAACTCTTTCAAGAAATTTGGAATATGCGTCAATCTGCTTCCGAAGGCTCGATACTTGACTACCCTGATTATTGGCAAGGCTTCCATTTTGAACTAAGCACGCAGCCTGTACAACATTAGACCAGTTGGCCTGTGCTTGACTGAACAACTCTGCTATGTGGTGAAGGTCTTCTGTAGGAAGTCCAATAACAGATGTTTCCGAATATACATCAATATATCTTTTCACCTGAAGTCAAATGTCACTTTTAACATTAGGACATGGGCGAAGAGAAGGTTCAATCAAACATTACAAAGTGTATGGATTGAACTTGTCCTAGTTCCAAGAAGAGTTTTCGTTTATCATAAAGATCCTTTAGTGATATAAAATGCTTGAAGTTAGGACAAGGCTATTTTTCAGATTATAGCGGAGAGTGTCGAAAAAGCACAAAATGCAACTTAGGATGTCATCAAAGGAACGGTTGATGAGGAAAAAAAATTGCATCTTAAGACTTGAGTGGAGAAAATGGAGGTAGTCTAATGTTAGTTACCAATATATGGGAGGTAGAGCTAAATTGATAGTGCTATAGTAAAATGTCAGATTGCAGTAAGAAAACGAAAGCCTAATCCTGACTCCACTATCTTTCAAGCATGGACACACTTAAACCCATGTTTGCATAGCTTTGTCTTTAGTCGCTGGATATGCTACTACCAGGGACTCCAATTTCAATTAAACTGCTACTGCTTTTAATATCAACCGGACAAGCCTAATCCATTATATAGCAATGCTAGTTGCACGCTTGACAAGGATCTCAAACATCCAGGTTTCCAAATGAGTTCACAAATTATTCATTTTGGAATATGAGGGTCTATTGATAGAGCAAATCGGTCCACACACTTCTTTCTCTCTACGATTAAATTTAACTGAAAAATCACATGATCCATAGGTAATGCTGAATTGTTTCCTCTGACATATAATAACCTAGATCTAGTGTGTGTTGCACTGACACATTTAAATGATCCTTGATCTTACACAATGCGGTTGCACTTGAGACACATTTCAAAGATCAGTAACTTTACACAAACAAAGAATTCATACTTTAACAAAGAATTCATACTTTGATCTTAGATATGGTGCAAGTAGAGGAAAAAGAAAAAAAAAGGTCACAACTTTCACATATATGTCATTATTCTTATAGTAAGTAAAAAAAGGATAAGAAATAAAATACACTAAGTTCCAATATAAACAGAATTTCTTTTAGTTATTTTTCTCCAATAACTATCCTTTGTGCCACAACGAATAAAAAAAAAGCAAGAAAACATAAATGTTACCTGCCAGCTATTAATGCATAGAGCAGTAACATAGTTTTGCATCCATGCTTCCAAATTTGACTGGGATCTACAATATGTAGCGCTAGTCCTTTGCACATCCCAAGTCCCAGCACTCAATGCATATAGCTCAGGATTAACACGGCCGATGCTAAGACAACATTAAGATCATTCAATTAGGCAACCTATCTGAGGTGTTTATCAAGAAAGTACAAAAGATTGATAGGACATCCAAATACCAAGAATGTATACCATAGGATCAGCAGGAATGTTGGGAATAAAGTGAAGTGATATGTATGACGTAAGTGCATTACCATTACCCTTCTTCAAAGTCCAAAGCAGATTACATATTAGTTATTTATTGCTTCATAGCCCACCCACCCCCACCCCCTAAAACCAATTTTACAAGAGCATCAGTACAAAAGGAAGACAATAACTCAAGAAACAATGGAAGAAGTTGCCCCCTTTGGCAACATCATAAATTATTCCAGAACAATTTTGGGAGAGCAACTTTGTACTTTTCTATTCCATAAGTGGAGCATTTTATTCAGCAAGTGGAGTTTGGATGTAACAGGAAAGTATTACTACTGGTTTTTGGATTTGCATTTTGCTTGAATTGTAGAATAAGGATGCAAAAGTACAAAATGTGCCCTCCAGCATAAACTTAATCTAGCTTGATTCCAGAATATAGTTATTCTAATTTTTCACAGAAGATAATAGTTTATGATGATACAATTTGACCAAAATAGCATCATAAACTCAATACTAGGTTACATATATCTGATATTTGTTTGCCCAGAACAAGTCTAACAATTACTTCCTTTTGTACTCATTCTGTTGCCAAATAACAAGTAATGTAATCATAGTATATTCTATTGAGTCTTCAATTAATGAATGTCTTGAATCTTTACTCTGATGAGGAAATGTCTTCCTTCTGCTTAAAAGTCAAAGGCACCAATATTTATTGTTACCATGTACAGGATCTTCATTTCTTCCAAGGCATGCACATCAAATCAAAACAACTCATGGTATTTGGCATACTGGACAATGTTAATTTTGGACAACTTCACTAACATAACAACGCCACTCCAACATACAGTAGGACACAATAAAATCACCAGCATATCCGGGTCCCGTGTCATATTCGTGTTTTTGCAACATAGTTTAAATTGTATCTTTGCCTGCATAAATTTTGCTGATTGAGACCCTTCTGCTAAAACTAGAAAAGAGTCCCAACTAGAAGTGCCATAAGGGAAGCCCAAAAGACTAATTATCACGTCACAAATTTCAAAGAAAAGCATCTTATACCATACCATGACACAATAAAATGATTTTAAATGATGTCTAGGATGCACCTTCCAAAAGGAAAAGGAATACCAAGGAGTGCTGCTATAGTTGCTGCAAAATCAAGCTGCACCCACAACAAACAATACAAAAAGAATGTTGAAGCATGAATATGATCAGTTAGACAAGCATAATTTTAAGAATATATTTAGGAAAACCAATAAAGCTAACCTGCTGGATGGTGCCAATGCACATCTTTTCTCCATCCTAATTTGAAAATGACAACTGTTTGAGTTAAAATTATATACACAAAGACTTTTTGAACTCAGAAAGTATTTATTGGAAGGTAATAATGTCCATCATACTGCATGACATAGCTAGGACATTGCAGCACCAGAAACTAATAAAAAACTTATGATCAATTTCATTAAATCATCCCTTAATTAGGGTTAACGATATATAGCTACCCTTAGTTAAGAAGGCAGTTGTTCTGCCGCCAGCGATTCCAGAAGTTCCATATCCACATTTTTTGTTAAAATGCCATGACACATGACCCCCACAAGCATGAATTTTAAATTAGAACATTGTCCTTATAGTAATTAATACATTAGTAACTAAATTAATTATTTTTATTCTTCTCTCCCACCACCTCTCTTCCCGACTTGGGCCCCCTCCAACAGCAGACTTGACTGTCGGTATCCGTTCCCACTCCTCACTCCTCTTTCTCTTCTCGACTTTACCTTCTCTCTTTCCCCTCCCCCTCTCCCCACACAAATCCTGACAACAATAAAGCAGCCGTTGCGACCAGCCCCCCCCCCCCCCCCAACCTCCCAGCGTTGTGTTGTTGGCACTGCTCCGTGTACCCGTCAAAAAACAAGATAGAGAGGGGAATGGGAAAGAGATGGGGTGGAGGAGCCAAAACTGCAAATCCATCAGTGAGCTCGAACAGTGGATCCAAAGAGCTTGAGGGTACATCCATCAATGAGCTTGCTAGTGATCAGGTTGGGAGAGAGAGAATAGAAGGGAGTGAGAGGAGGATGGGTATGGGTCGGGATTCGGTGGCCTGATTGATACGAAAATTGTCTTTCTAGTTTCTACTTTCTACTAAGGGTGGTCATATCCGAATCTTAAGGTGGCTTAGTGAAATTTACAAAAGTTAATTTTCATACTAGCTTTTAGCTTTATATAGCAATAAACCTATATATACTTTCCCAG
Source organism: Iris pallida (assembly GCA_029216955.1). Lineage (NCBI taxonomy): Eukaryota > Viridiplantae > Streptophyta > Magnoliopsida > Asparagales > Iridaceae > Iris > Iris pallida. Next base: position 35,138,009 of record JANAVB010006599.1, read on the forward strand.
GTATCAAAAATTAAAGCATCTCTAAAAGTTCCTAAGCTTAAGATGTAGTTTTAGACAACATCTACCTATAGAATGTTATCAATTGGTAGTTAAACAAAATGACCTAAAGGAATAGAACTTATTCTAGTAATCCAAAACAATCACAAGCCAGTAGGGATTTGCTTGAACTATGCTCTTTGTGTTACATTGTGCCTCAAAGACGACTATAATTATACATCTTGTCAATTTCCCCTTCTTCAAGACCCTTTCTCGGTTGGAGGATTATTCCTTGCATGAGCTTTAAAAGGTGATTTAGTTTTTTCCCCTACCTTTAATTAAGCTTGTATGTTTCACGTTGAGACCTCTTGCCCATAGTTTCTTCAAATATGGCACCAACTTACAGGGTGTCTATGATTCTCAAGGATGAAAATTTTGGTAAATGGGTATATGCTGCTGCATAGCAAACCGTTATGATTGGAAAAGGTAAGATGATGATGACTATTTGCAAAAATAACAAGTTCGATCCAAGAATAGAAAGATTGGATGCTGCATCAAAAGAACTTGACATGGATTCTTAAACTTATTCTGCTAGTACAACTCCTGAAAGATAAAATTATGACAAGAAATATAATGGAAAATAATATTTTAATGAAAGGACCTATCTTTGTTTGGTTACAATTTGAAGATAACAGTTCCACCAGATAATAGATACACAAAAAGTTGTTCATCTTGAAGCACAATCTCCTCGCACAAAATTAATGCAAAAATAATAAAACACCATAGAATGACGTAACATGCAAAACTATAGTTGTTTTTTTTCTAAATTAGGAAGCAGATGCAAAGAGAATATGTCAGTGCAACAGGGTCCTGGGTCCATATGTCGTTAATAATTCATGCAAAGCACAATTGTAGTATAAATTGAGATTACCAAAAGACATGATTGTCAATCAAGTATTTCAATCTATGTAGAATTCCAGACTATACACTAATTGATACATAATGTCTAAGAATGTAACCTAAAACCCAAAGGTTGGGCAACCCAATCGTTGAGGCCTGTTGTAGGGGAAGGGGCAGTAAAACAACTGGCCCTTATTCTCAAAAAAAAAAAATGTAACTGAAACACAAAAAGAAGATACTTATCCAGGCAGTCTCTAATAATAAAAGGAACAAGCTTCATTTAATTTTAGGCTAAAACGTACCAAGTCCACTTCGCAGAAGTTTTGGTCAAGAACAGATGACACAGAAGCAGGAGGGCTCCTCATACTCATTGCAAATAGGGATGTTTCAACCTGAAATGTGGGTGGTACAATTAAAAAGAAAACATTTAATTTGAAAAAAATAAGAGATGGATGAGACCTCTTCAGGAGTTCCTCCACCATGATCACCATTTAAGGTTTGGCCATGATCTCCCATTACAAGAAGCAAGGTGTTCTCATGAAGACCACCAGGTCCAGACTGACTCCTCAGGACCTCAACAACTTTCTGAAATTGCAAGGAAAATGTTTCAGGCATCAAAAAATAACAAAGATAAGGAATTAGTTACAAGACCAGGAAAAATTTAATGACATAAAAGCAACATCAAGAAAAATACGTTCTAGTAATGGGAAACAACAAGAGTATGAATAGCATATAAATATGATAGCTATTTTAATAGTGTGGAGTAAGAGATATACCTCTAATATATCATTGTATTGCTCCAATTTTTGTATCATTGGAGTTGAATCAACGCCAAAAATATGTCCTGCATGATCCTATTGTCAACATTGAGTCATTTGTTGGGAAAATCTCAAGGAGACAATTAGAAGGAATAAAAAGACCTCCAGTTTTAGCTTAAGCACAGTTCAAAAGGGAAAAAACAGAAGAAACAAAAATATCACAATGTATGCTTATAGAACATCAAAAATATCATATATATTAAAGTGATATGCAATCAAAAAAAATAAGCATTTGCTACATCAATGATTCTCAAAGGTGAAGCCCTTCCAGCTTACCACACCAAGGAAATGTGCAATTAGGACATCCCAGTCCTCTTTATACAATGATGGAAGCAAATGCTCAATACAGCCATTGTCTACCTGCCAGATAGAGCTCAGAACTATCATATGCAAAATGAAAAAAGAAAGGAAAGAAAAGTTAAGCATGGCATGATATACATATAATAGCAACATATAACTGGTAAAGCCATACCGTATCAAGGTCTTTAACATTAAAAGAAGGAAAAGGGTATGATTTTTCAAAGTGATCAGGAAACAGTTGCATCCATGTATCGTCCCCCATCATATGCACTCTTTTTCCATTTCTAGCCAGCTATTTTAACGAAACATCCATAAGATCAAAATGAAGAATGAACTACGAACCAAACAATTTGTTAATTATCAAAATTTATTTCTTAAAATGAAAGGCACGCACTCAGAAAACATGACTTAGGACAAACCTGATATAATAAATTATCTTCAATGATTGCTGGAGCTCCAAAACTGTTACCAACATCTATAAATGTAGGAAGTCCACCAGTTGTTAGACCCTATGAGTATTTTGAAAAAGTAAGGACACAAAGTGAATAACTTGTCACTACAAAATAGACCCATAAGTAATCATTTATAAACAAAAAGGGAAAGCATGTAATTCTCAATTAATTCCAACTGTGTTATGCAGGATGCTTAATGACTTATATCTTCAACGTCGGACCCAAGCCCAAATAAAGGAGGGTTGTGTTAGGCAATCGACATACAATGCAAAAAAGATCTCCAAAAAATGTCCTTGCATAATACAGTTGGTGAGTCCCAGGTAGTGACATGACGCATTGTTCCCGCCTAGTGGAATGATTAGTGAGCAAAATTGGCTTGCTGGGTCGTCATCCATAAGTGATGTGCTGCATCAATATCACCCCGGTTTTGTCAAGTGGGCAAAGGTGAGCTAGTGTTCCCAAAGTACACACAAATTTGCTACTCGGATGTGGTGAGTTTGCTGATAAATTAATAGATAGGGATTTCTAGGGCGTAGAAATAATTTGTTTAAAGGCGCGTATGTGAGAAATCCATAGAAATTGGAAACCCTGGATTTAAACTTGGTATTCAAGTAAAAAGAGCCACAAATAGGATAGGTATACTTGCGGATAAAATTTAATTAATAAATGTTACAAATGTAAAAAAAAGCATATGAAATTGGATCATTTTAATAAAGTTTGTATTATGGGTGTTATTAATGTTATTAGTACATATATACACAAGTAGAATAACATATAAAAAAAAATCAAAAGAGAATTATGGCACAATGTTACTGGTATTCGCCATAAGGGTGGCGATCCGCATACCGGTTCACACGTACCGCAATGTGGTGCACCGACGGACTGGTTCCACGTACTGTGACCTAAATCAACGACACGTTATATGAACTTATCTGGTTTTGCATATCGTCGATATAATCTCCAGCTTTGTATCCGCGGGTGGACATTGTCTCTAGCTTCGTATCAACAATCTTTGATTCATTTCTCCCGCATATTTGAAAAAAATATATATTATTGCTAAGAAGTTTGCAAATAATGAACTTATTCGGTTTTAGTTTTTATTATATAATATATTATATTGCATATGTGCTCCTAAAAAGTTGTTCAACTTCCCGGTTCAAAGTACAACGTTCCAGATAAGCGTTCTAAAATATACCCCCCCCCCCCAATGTATAGCATATCGAGGCCCCTAGCGTACCGGGGCCCATTCTCATTCCGCACACCAGAACGTTCCGCATTCCAGGTAACCTTGTTTTGGGAACACATGAATATTTTGATTCAAATATTAACTAGAGAAAAAAGAGATATATCAAAAGAGAGATAATTGATTATGTCGGAAAGACGTATGATGATGATAGCATGTATAGAGGTTATGGATATGAAAGTAGGAACTAAAGAGGTAATAGGATTCTTGATTTTGCTTTGCCATATGACCTTACAATAGGAAACACTTGTATTATGAAGAAAGAGAAACAATTAACCTTTTTAAAAGTAGATATAATATTGATTGTTTTCTAATTAAGAAGGTAGATAAGGTAGTATGTAAATATTGCAAAGTTCTACCACAAGAAAGATTAACCACGCAACCTTGATTAATGGTATTAAATGGGCAATTTATGTTAACTTCCCCCATATTTCATGTTTATTACACAAACCTTCCTTATTTTGAAAATAATTACACGGACCTCCCCTATGTTTTATATTTTATATAAAAGGTTATTGCACTAACCATCCTTATTTTAAAAATAAAACATAAAGACTAAGGGAGGTTCGTGTAATTATTTTCAAAATAAGGGAGGTCTTTGTAATACCCATGAAACATAGGAAGGTTAGTGTATTTATTTCGGTATTAAATATTAGTATTAACAAATGGAAGAGAAAAACTAGGATAAACAAGAGATCCGTGACTACGTGGTGAAACTAGAAAGGGAGAACTTAAATTTGTTCGATGATAAAATGATCAAGGAAGAAAGAAGGAACATAGATAAAGATTATGATGCTATGTAGTATGTCTAACTGTATCAAGAAAGTAGCTTCCATAGAAAATATTACGATGTTATGAATATGTTTAATTTTATCAAAGACATTGGATAAATCACAATTAGAAACACTGGATACATGACTATTTAGTTGTTAGCACAGAAAATTGGTGATCTACGCTAGTCAAAGAGCAATTAGAGATTGGGGACCTAGAAGTCAGCATTTGTCACATATTGACTCCTATTATCCAAAATGTATTGTAGCAAAGAAGTACATACTGTGATGTTGGACTAAGAACCTAAGAGGAGAGGGTTGACTTGAGGTGCTGGACTTGGTCTCTGATCGTGTATATCTATGCTTATCCTCCAATCGACCATTGTAGACTAAACTATTTCGTAAGTCACCATACTGCCACCAAACTAGGCATGCCCTAGTGTATTTTCGAGTGCCTGCACGTGTCCGATACGTGTCCGACACTGACACATCATTGGCATTCAGGATGTCCGTGCTTCCTAGTATATACTAGTCAAACACTGACTAGAGACTGACCTAGAATTTCCCATCCCTCCGCGTAAACCCTACTATGAAAAATGTACAATGGGAAGAATAAAAATATGTGGTTTTTGGAGAAAGAGGAGGGACCTTGAGGCGCTGGAGGCTGGTGGTGGGCGGATCGGCGATGGCCTTGAAGATCCTGGCGGACGACGAGCCTTCGCCGGAGGCCAGCCTCTGCAGCACCCTCAGCTTGTCCATCCACGGCTTCTTCTCCCCGAAGAACGTGCTCGGCGCAACAAAGTCGAACCTGCAGATCCACAGCGAAGTCATCCGGTACGCGAATCAACGAAATAGTGAAAGTTACGCTTCGTCTTCTTCTTCACCTGATGGCGTCAAGGACTATGATGACGACGCGGTCGACTGCGGGTCGGGTCCAGCAGCGGCCAACGGGTTCAGGCCGGGGTGAGCAGGGGGATTGGGAGATGTCGGAGCAACGGCTGAAGGAGGAGAGCTCGGTGCGGGTGAGGAGGAAGCCGCGGGTGAAGAGGAAGATGGCTAGGGAGTGGAGGAGGAGGAGGAGGAAGAAGGGTCGGATCAGCACCCATTTCGAAGGATCGCCCCCCGCCATTGCTGCTGCAGAGGACTATGGACTACTGATGTGTAAGAGCATCTCCAACCCTAGTCTTGTTTTGTGTTGTGAATCCTATGTGGCATGGGACACAAGACAATGTCTTGTATAGGTGGCAAAAATATATTCACAAATGACAATGAGTTTAAAAGGTCATCTCCAATGCAAAAGTATTGAAAAGACAATACAAATTAATTTTTTACAACTTCCAAGACAACTTTTACTCTTTTACTTCTTTTTATAAATATTTTTATTCACAAATGATGATGTGGACACAAAGACATTGTGAAGTGCATTGTCTAGATCTAGACAACCAACTTCACATTGTCTTTGCCATGTCATTGCCATGTCAACTCCACATTTTTTTCACATTTGCATTGGAGAAGTACTTTTGAAAAAAATGGTTGTCATTCCTATGTGGCAACCATTTTTTTCAAACTCACAATAGGGTTGGAGATGCTCTAATTGTTGAAAAAAAAAAAAAATAGGGTCCGACTATACGCACCCCACCTATTTCTAAGTGGTAATTTCTATGGGCACTACCAAAATTGCTAGGGGACATCAATTGCTAGGGGGCAGCCCATCAATGTGGAGAAATTGCTAGGGGGCACCCAAAATTTGCTAGGGGCAGCCCAACCCCCCCAAACCCAAAACTTCCTACTCATTTTCATTATTCACTCTCTCTCTTCAAGAAGAAAAGAAAGAAAGCTCTCTCCCTCTCCATCTCCTAAACCCTAATTTCTTCTTCTCCATCACTCCATTCTCAATTCCTCCATGAAGATTCTCGAAGAGATGACACGCAAGTCAAAGCAACCGGAATCCAGGTACGTTCTTTCCTAATTTCTTCGAAATTTTTTTACATTATATTCGAAACCCTAGAATTGGTTTAATTCTTGAAAAAAAATTTGTAAAATAGGTTTATAATCTCTTGCACGTTCTCTTCCCTTATTTTCGAACACATGAAACCCAAAATTTATGTTGAAACCATAACCCTAGAACACGACAAAATAGGATGTCGTTATTGGAGTTCGGCTTGCACGACAGTAGGACTGCCAGGAATGTGGCAGTCCTAATAAAAATTAGGACTGCCACAGTCCAGGCAATCCTATTCTGAAATAGGACTGCCAGGACTGTGGCAGTCCTAATTTTCATTAGGACTGCCACATTCCTGGCAGTCCTAATTGTAATGACATAGGAGTTGGGTAAGTGCATGTTGTTTCTATTACTTACAAGTGTATGTTGTCATGCAGTCCACCGAACAAAAGAATACGGCCCACCGCGTCAAAGCGGAAGGAACGTGCGGAGCGTCCTCGCGAGCGTCCGATAACAATTACCGAACCGGCGCCCGAAGCTCGATCTCGGACATCGCCACCGGCACGTCAAGCTCGATCGAAGCAACGAGCTCCTACTCCTACGCCTCCTTCCGACGACGACGATGACCTGCCAATTGCCCAACTCCTATCACGTCAAGAGGGTTCTGCGCCATTTGAGGAGGTCGGTCCTTCTGAGGAGGTCGGTCCTTCTGAGGAGGCCGGTCCTTCTGAGCCGCCTGTCCGTCCGTCCGGTTGCTCGATGTTGGTTTCTTTTGAGAACCACATTGCGTACGAAATATGGAAGAACCCGGTATGTACATGACGTTTGTAAACGGTAGTATACTTTTCAAATATGTATTTCATAATTGATATGTGTTTTGTTGTATACAGAGGACATATCGTATCCTTAGGGCTGTGAGTCACGGGAAGAAAACCGTGTCCTGACAGTTTACAAGCTTATCCGAGGCCGTCCGGAGCAAAATCATACCGAGCGGCTTGCACAATTTGGCGCAAAACGCCTACCGAACAATGGATAGTGCCCTAATATCCGCCTTCGTGGAGAGATGGCACCCGGAGACGAACACATTTCATCTCCCAGCAGGGGAGATGACCATTACTCTCGACGACGTCTACCAGATATTGGAGCTGCCAGTGACTGGGCGTGTAATGACCAAAGAACATTACACAAATGAGAAATCCGTGAAATGGTACGAGAATATCGTCAAGCTCGTCTCAGATCACCTTGGAGTTACGGCTACGAGTTTTACAACTCTACCAGGCTTCAAGAAGTCGTACGGAATTCCTCTATCATTTCTGGTGGACCAGTTCATGAATATGGAGGTGGATGACGATGACGAAGAGACGGTCGACGCGGTGGCTCGTGCGTATATGTTGTTCGTCCTGGGAACGGTCGGCATTCCGGACAAGTCCGGTACGTCGATACATGCTCGGTACATGCTAAAATTATCTGAAGTGGATGACTTCATGGAGATATCCTGGGGAAGCGGTATCCTGGCCAACCTTTACCGCGAGCTCGGCATCGCATCCCGTGTCGGGACTAAGACTATGGCCGGCTGTCAGACTCTGCTACATGTAAGAAAACTTCTAACAATTTAATCTTGTATACTTAAATTTGTTGTTTTAATTTTTACTATTTGTTGTTTGAATAGGCATGGATATACGAGAACTTTTCCATGCTTAGACGGGCTGACGAAAACCCATCGTATCTTGAACACTTTCTCCGAGTGTGTTGATGGAGGCCATCCCAGCTGGAAACAAAAAATTGGTAAACACTGGCTTCCATTCGTGAAGTATTAGACAGATTGGTGCCAGAAGAGGTACTATTATTTGACTAACTTTTTCATATTAATTTTGTATTGTTGTTAACTTCATTCCTACAGATTTTTTGGAATCCATACCGGGATTTACGTGACTTGAATCGTGAGGTCCAACCGGTTTCTTTATTTCATGGCATGATCACATGCTATGAAATCACGGAGCCGTACATGCCCGACAGAGTACTTCGTCAGTTCGGGTTCGTGCAAACTGTGCCGAAGCGCACATTACGGCTGTTGGAGCCTCCGCGCGGAACCCAACCTTTAAGTTACAAACCGGCGGAATTCGACTGGGTGACCGACTTTTACTCGGAGTGGCAACGACATGTACTTCGGGAATCTGAGAGACGACCGGTCACCGAGATGGCCGACTGCAGCGAGGACTACATACAGTACTTCCTGGGGGTCGGTCATCCTAAGTTGTCGAACCCTACCAATCCGGGTCCCGTGGCCGTCGGAGCAGTTGGAGCTCTTCCTTCCAAGAATGCCTTATATGCTGGGTTGGTGAAAATGGTGAGTTCCGTATTTGTAATAAGACTGAGAATTTAATATTTGTAGACTTAATTCATTTATACTTTCATTTTCAGTCTCAAAGGGTCAAGGAGTTGGCACAGACACTCCGGAGAGGTTGCCAAAGTGATGAGTGTGTCGCCGTCGCCAACGAGCTTGAGCGCATCGACGACGTGGTGGACTTCCCCTTCATGAACAATAGGGAGTCTCGTTCCAAGGCCCGGCATGATATTTAGATGGATTTTGATATTTTTCATGTTTCAAACTTTAGTTGGCTGTGGATTAGTAACGTACACTTGATGAATTATTGTGGATATTTGAACTATGTGGCAATTTGAACTCTGTGGCAATTTGAACTTTGTGACAATTTGAACTATGTGGCAATTTCAACTTTTGTCATGAATTTGAACTCTGTCGCAATTTGAACTCTGTGGCAATTTGAACTTTGTGACAATTTAAACTCTGTGGCAATTTCAACTTTTGTGCTGAATCTTAACTCTGTGGCAATTTGTGATGAATCTTTGAGTCTTTGTGTGTTGAGTCCCACAAAGAAATCATCACACAAAGTATCAGTATCAGGACTGCCCAACCCATGGCAGTCCTACACTGAAGTAGGACTGCCAGGACCCTGACAGTCCTATCCAAAATTTGCTGTTAACAGCAAGTTTTGGACAGGACTGCCAGCTTCCTGGCAGTCCTACATCAGTGTAGGACTGCCATGGTTGTGGCAGTCCTTACTTTGAGTCTCTGTGTGAATTATTCACACATAAATTCATCACAGAGACTACAAGTTAGGACTGCCCAACCCATGGCAGTCCTACACTGAAGTAGGACTGCCAGGACCCTGGCAGTCCTATCCAAAACTTGCTGTTAACAGCAAGTTTTGGACAGGACTGCCAGCTTCCTGGCAGTCCTACATCAGTGTAGGACTGCCATGGTTGTGGCAGTCCTTACTTTGAGTCTCTGTGTGAATTTTATTCACACATAAATTTATCACAGAGACTACAAGTTAGGACTGCCCAACCCATGGCAGTCCTACACTGGAGTAGGACTGCCAGGACCCTGCCAGTCCTATCCAAAACTTGCTGTTAACAGCAAGTTTTGGATAGGACTGCCAGGGTCCTGGCAGTCCTACTCCAGTGTAGGACTGCCATGGGTTGGGCAGTCCTAACTTGTAGTCTCTGTGATGAATTTCATTCACACATAAATTCATCACAGAGACTCAAAGTTAGGACTGCACAACCCATGGCAGTCCTACACTGGAGTAGGACTGCCAGGATCCTGGCAGTCCTACTCCAGTGTAGGACTGCCATGGGTTGGGCAGTCCTGATACTGATACTCTGTAACAGTTTCTCAGACTGAAACGATGTGATAGTGGACACTCACATAACACAGATAAGACACAAGTAGGTACATATAACACAAGTAGACACAGGTAAACACATATAACACAGGCAGGCACATATAGTACACAGGTAGGCACATATAACACAGGTACACAAAATCAAACACATATAACTCAAATTTTCTATATATATATTACTGGACTTCATATTTCACTGTATACAAAAGTGGTCCTCCATATACAAAATATTAGACTATAAATATATCTATACTTAGTCGATTTCGACGTCGTAGTGGTCAGCAGGTAAGTCTCTTGGCTCCTCAATCTTCAACAACTTCTTACAATGGTTGATCTGCTCAACGAAAGGTGTGGTCCAAGCGATGGCTTCGACCGGTGCTCTTTTGTACCAAACTGTTGAAGGTGGAGGAATCGGAGAATGAGCGATCATCTTTAGTACAACGAAGTGATCCCCGATCAGACCTATAGTACATAGGTTAGACACTCCGTGGTCCGTCGGAGGAGCGCACATCGGAAAGAATGTATTGTTAATATCCGGCGAGATAATTACAACAGGTATCATGTACCTATTAGCAAATAGATAGCCGGCAGACGGGACTGACATGTAGTGGTCTGTCCCGGTAACACTGTCGGTGCAAGGGATACTTAACAACAAACTTGCAACCGTTTCTTCGCTTAGATTGTGGGAGTAGAATGGAAGAACGAGTCTCTAACTCCTCGTACATCTCCTGCCTCACCCGTCTCCATCCGTCTTTGTCATCATAACCAAGATGCATTGCAAGGGCATGAAATCCGCAATGGCCATCACCGGGGACATCGACAATAGACCAAATGTAACTTCGAAGCGCAGGTTAAAATTTGTCAATATACAAACTCGTTGTCTGGCTTGCAACTGTATCTTTTCTTGGGAGATCCATTTTCTCTATTTTTCGGCGAACGACAAGCTTGCCCTTCCGTGCAGGCGAAGGTTGCTGTAAGCTTCGTTCAACATGCTCAAAGTGCGATGGATCTCTCCTAGTTGACTCCAGCCTTCTTTTCTGTGAACTAGTCAATCTTGTGTGAGACCTGCCTTTAGGATTGGAAACAACGGTCGGCTCATGCATTGTAGTAGTGACCGGACATGCAATTTCTTGCATTTTAAACTCAATGGACTGCCGCTCCGCTGCTACTGATGCTAACCACCTTGCGTGGAGAAGTTTCAGTTGTGGCAAAGAGAAGAAATCATCGTCCGTCTTCACCACAGGCATCATAGACAACTGCCTCCAACGTTGATCGACTGCTTCAACTGGAATAGGAATGGATTCACGGCGATATTCATTAATCTGATGTGCACAAGGGAGGCCCAGTGTATGTCGATGTACACAGCCGCAAACCTCGGGATCAAGTCCGACAAACTTTGATCTTTCAATCTCATCAGCTATTAAGGCCAACGCCTTGTGAGATACCACGCGCATTAAAGCATTTAAGAGTACTTCCTTTCTATGCTCATGCTTGACTATATTCAAACTCATCTCAAATGATGCCTTAATTTCATTCACCGTCCGGTCTACTGATAAATGTATAGCTTGCCAAACAGAGACGAAGTTGCCGAGAGATGATTTTAGGTGCCTCTTCAATAAAGAGTGTGCTCCTTCGACACGGTTGGTAGTTGTCGTGCCGTAATGCTTCACCACATTCGACCATGCTAAGACGAATTGTTCTTTGTGTGGTTCAAGCCATGTATCTTTGATGTAAGAAATGCATGCCGGCTCCCTCGCCTCCCACTTTTGCTTGAACAAGTACCATGCGGCGTCGTAACTGGCAATCGTAGATGCTCGCCACACACAATTCCAATCATTGTAGAATTCGTCAAAAATCTGCATGTCGATTTTACCATCCTGCTTCCGAAACTTCAACTTACATTGGGCTTGAATATTACGATTGACATGCCAAGTGCATAGCAATGTATCCGCTTGAGAAAAAGCAATACGAATAGCATTAATAAGGGCGTACTCTCTGTCGGTAACAAATACTGACGGCTGTGTATGACCAGTGTAAAGTGTTTTCAGTTTCTCCAACGCCCATGTGTAGTCTTCAAGCTTCTCACTCTTCATGAAGCAAAATGCCACTGGAAATGTTTTCCAAGTAGAGGTGAACCCGACAACATGAAAGAGAGGCATCTTGAACTTATTTGTCTTGTACGTGCAATCAAGGACTAACACGTCGGCAAAGGACCTGGCCAAATTTGTGCAATCAGGATGAGCCCAAAAGAGTGATAATACTTCATTACTCTGGGGATGTCTTCTATGGAACTCAACATAATGATTATTGGCAAGCAACTTGAGCACTTCTTGCATCGCCATTCTTGCTTTCGTCCGGACAGCGTTTGAGGAAGCTAGGGCATTGTATATTATCTTCATTGTAGACATGTTCTTCTCATCTTCATGTCGTATGACGGAATATATTTGTCTCGGTGCAACTCCGGAGGTGGTCAAGTCTTCGACTATCTTCTTCTCCGTATTGTTCAACCGTCCGACATACGGATGACCCAATAGTGTCTCGACAAACTCATGGTTGTGGGTTCCATTCTTCACTTTTACTGTCCATTTCCCCTCTTCTGAGTTTCTGATATGTATCGTGAATGGAAAACCACATTTCCTCGTTCCAACATTTCTTCTTGGAACTTTACTTTGGATAACTTCTACTGTGTTTTTCTTGTGCGTCCTGAACACACCACCTCTTTCACAGCCCACCACCACAGTTTGTCGTCCCGGTCGATTTCGGGCCGATCTGGATATCACTAGAACAATGTTGTTTTCCCCGTCCGACTTCTCGACACCAATGTACCGTACCCTCGCTTAATTCAAAACATAGATCGGTCCAAAATAAATGGGCTACATTGACTGCAATTGGAGCCGGTACCACAAAATCGGAAGATCTCAAGTCCTACAATAAATGTTCTTTGGTTAGTACAATTAGACAAAATTCTAAAGTAAATAGGTTTCATAGATTAGGCCCATGCATAAGATTGGTGTCCATAAATAGCAAATTGTGTTAATAGCAAGACCGTCTTCTGTGAAGGACTGCAATAAAACTCTGCATTCTAGTATTGTAGACTAGGACTGCCAGAGTTGTGGCAGTCCTTCACAGAAGAAGGACTGCCAGGACCCTGACAGTCATGTCTATTTGTAGGACTGCCAGGGTCCTGGCAGTCCTTCTTATGTGAAGGACTGCCACCACTATGGCAGTCCTAGTCTATGATCGGGACTGCCTGAGTGTTGGCAGTCCTCTATGTCACAGCACGAGTTTAGGTCCGAGCTCAAGTTCAAATGTAGTTACCAAGAGAGCTTCCGATGCATCAAAGTTGTCTTCGGACGTGGCGGGAACGTGTTCTTCGGACGTCGCGGGAACGTTTGATGATCCCGGTTGATCCATGTTCAATATTTTTCTATATTTAACACATAATTCAACTTTAATATGTGAAATTCTTGTTTAAAATATGAAACATAGTATAGTTCGATGACTTACCAAAAATTTGGAGAAGTCAATGACCTAGAGTTGAGGGAGAGAACAATTTGCCAAAAATGTAAGGAGAAAAGAAAAAATTTAGGGTTTTAATTCTTTGACCTAAGAGAAGAGAAGGAGGAAAGAAAATAGTTGAGGGAGAAAAGAAAAGAGAAGAAGGAGAGAGAAAATGAAAATTGATATTTATAGTTGTGCTTGGGCTAGCCCCTAGCAAAATTTTTGGATGGCAAACTTGTAATAAACTTGAAAATTTTTGGGCTAGCCCCTAGCAATTTTGGTAGTGCCCATAGAAAAACCCTTCTAAGTTGACCCCAACTTTTCTGAGTAACTTAAGTTGTATTGTTAAATGACTGATTTATCCTTTTTCTATTTCTAACTCTACACCCCAACCTATCTTCCTCAAACCCAAAAACCCTAGAAGACATTATTTGAAGCTTAAAGAAATTACAAAGGAGGGCCAAAGTAATGATAGAAGATCTCCCTACTAATGTTTTTGTTTCGAGTAGTGATTGGGCTGTTTCGATTTTGAAAAAAAAAATTCGCGAACTGTTCGACCTGAACGAGTCGGACAAATTCGTACTGTTCGACATACACAGGTCGAACATATTAAAAGTGTTCGACATACACAGGTCGAACGTACAAATCCATACTGTTCGACCTGTGATGGTCGAACAAATACAAACTGTTCGGCAGGATGTTGTCGAACAGAGTAGGAAAGTTCGACTGTCGTGAGCCGAACAGTTTGACATCCGTCCGACAAACCAGGGTTGAACAGTGCCGATGGAAACCCTAAAAAATTTTGTATTTTCGTTCGAAATTTTAGGGTTGTACAAATGGGAGAGTTCAGTTCGAAAATGGGGTGGAGGAGGAGGAGGATGAGAGTTTTAGGGTTAGGTTGGGATGGGTTTGAATGTGTGTTTGGGGTTTGGGGTAGACTTAGAAATAATTGAATGATATGGTGGATTGGGGTGGGGTTATGTTTCATTTGGGTTAGGGGCATTTCTGTCCAGAATTGGGGTAGACTTAGAACTTTGTCCAGTCTATTTTCTATTAGTGGGGTAAACTTAGAAATTGGGGTCAACTTAGAAATAGGTGGGGTGCGTATAGTCGGACCCAAAAAATAAACAACTTAATACCCCCAAGCATTTGTGTTTTTCAGCTTGATACCCTCAATTTTGATAAGTACTAACTTAATACTCTTCTTCAACTAATATTTTTTTGGTGCGACTATCTGCACCCCACCAACTGCTAAGCACACCCCAATATTATAAAAATTAAAAAAATTCCTATTCTACCCTCCAATTGTTGAGCACACCCCAGATAACCACATGCTCGACCTATGACTGTCGGACACAGTCCAACTGTTAGACATACACCAGTCGAACATATCCATATTGTTCGACCAACAACAGTCGAACTGTACAGTAGTGTGTCCGACTGAGATTGGTGTACGACAAGAGCAGGTCGAACCAAAACAAAGGTGTTCGACTGAGATGGATCGAACGCTTTGTTGTGTGTCCGACCGACCAGGGTCGAACATAACCGTAAAATTCTCAAAAAAAATCGATCTCCTCCCCCGACCTCGCCGCTGCCCCCCGACCTTGCCGTTGCTCCCCCGACGACCTCGCCGTTGCTCCCCCCCGACCTTGCCATCCGACCTCGCCGCCCGTGCTGCCGCTGGCTGCTGCTACGTAAAGGTGGTGGGGAGGGGGGCGGCGCCGTGGGGGACGAGAGCTCAGGGGACGGGGCGGCGGCACGGAGGAGAGGGGTGATGGTGAAGGTGGAGGTGGTGGGGACGGGGGCGGGGGCTCAGGGGCGACAGAGGGAGCGGCGGTGCGGGCAGGGGAGGGAAGGGAAGCAGCGGAAGGAGCGGGGGTGGGGGGGAGGGGAAGGGTGTGTTCAGCAGATGGGAGGGTAGAATAGGAATATGATAAAAAAAATAAAAGTGGGGTGTGCTTAGCAGTTGGTGGGGTGAGGATAGCCGTACCCATATTTTTAACCTTGTAGCCTCCGTCATCCCAAACGTTAAGTTTTTCGTTTTTTTTGTTTTTTTTATTGATGAAATTTCCCCCATCTACCCACCTCCCCACCCCCACCCCCTCACGCGCGGCGAACCCCCCTTCTTCCCACGCCTCGGCGACCCTACACAGCCCCTCCCCCCACCCGCCCAAGCGACCCTCCCCTCCCCTGCTCCCGCCCACGTCTGCTGTTGTTGCTGCTGCGGCGGCTGTTGCTGCTGCGGCGACTCACAGTTGTGCAACCCCCCTCCGGTTGTCGACGCCGGAAAGGGGGGTACCGGAGAAGGGAGGGAGGGAGGTTGGGAATGGTATTGTTAGAGATTATCTTTGTAACTAATGTAAATCTGGCCCATTAGCCCAATCACGTAGACACTATATATATTGTAACCAGCCCCCATTAATAAGATCAAGGCATTATTATGTCCTACATGGTATCAGAGCCTCCAGAAAAACCATAGCCGTCATATTTTCCCCCTCGTTGCGGCCGATCCTGCCGCCGACGCTCGCTTCCGCGCCGACAACGCCTGACGCCGACACACCGCGCCTGACCGATCCGGCGCCGACCGCACCTGACGCCCGCTCTTGCACCGACCACGGCCGACGCCCGCTCCCGTGCCGACTGCGCCTGACGCCCGCTCACGCACCGACCGCGCTTGACGCCCGCTGACCGCGACAGAACCGCCGCCGACCTCTATGCGCCAGATCCGGCGCCCCTGACCGCGGTCGATTCGCCGCCGACCCCGTCCATCAGCGGCCGATTCGTCGGAGTTGTACAAAATTTTGTACACCCGACCTCTACGCGCCAGATCTGGCACCCCTGACCGCGGCCGATTCGCCGCCGACCCCGTCCATCAGCGGCCGATTCGTGGGAGTTGTACAAAATTTTGTACACCCAACATCCGCGATGCCAGATGATGCTGCGTCCAGCTACTCCATCGCGACCGACGGTGGCGGTGCTCACAACCCAAATTATCCTAATCGTGCTTTGAGATGCTTTGAACTTATACACTGTGATATGTGGGGACCATATCGTGTTCCGTCTTCTAATGGGACACGATATTTTTTGACTTTGGTGGATAATTTTTCTAGAGCTGTTTGGGTTATTTTATTGAAGGATAAGTGTGCTGTTTATTCTATGTTCCTTAAATTCATTGCTATGGTGAAGCGTCAGTTTGGGGCTGATATCCGTCGTGTGCGGAGTGACAATGGCACTGAATTTAATTGTTTATGAGATTATTTTCATCTCAAGGTATATTGTTCCAAACATCTTATGTTGGGACACCTCAACAGAATGGAAGGGTGGAACGAAAACATCGACATATTTTAAATATAGCCAGGGCATTGAGATTTTAAGGTTCTCTTTCTGTGAATTTTTGGGAGAAATGTGTTCTGGGTGCATGTTATTTGATCAATAGAACACCTTCTAGTATCTGTAGGAACAAAATCGTAAAGCAGAATACTCTAGAGGGGGGGTGAATAGAGTAGGCAGTGAAATATTGCTAATTAAAAACTTGTTAGCAGTTAGATCACAGATATAATAATAATCACAAAAGTAAATGACAGAAATTAAAAGTGATCAGAAGGCAAACGCAAATACCGAGATTTATATTGGTTTCCCTCTTGTGAGGACTAGTCCAGTCGGATGAACTCTAACTTCCAGTTGAATCCACTATTGGAAAATTCCGCAAATTTTTATACGAAGTCCTTGCAACTTCTACAGACGCGAGCTTTGATACGAAGAACTCGACCAACTTCAATTGTGAAGAGTTGAATCTTCTATCAAGCCTCTGATTACAATCGCTCTGAAACTTCTAGACCGTACCGCACTGGCAAATCGACTAGAGGATTGTAACTGGCTTGGGATTTGAAAATGAAAGCTTTTAGAACTCTTTGGAAGAATGAAAGCTTAGGAAGGGAAGAGATTGAAAGTGAATTAGTGATCTGAAATGATCGAAATACTTCTCTATTTATAGTTTTTCCAAAGACAGAACTCTGACAGAATTCGGGCAGAATTCGGACAGAACTCTTTGTAACAAACCGCAACTGATGGATGACCAAGTTCAAAAATCCAACGTTCACTAACGTTCCAAATGGCCGAACTCTGGCCGAACTCGGGCCGAGTTCTCCCGGGGTTCTGCCAGTTCATTTTTGGAGAAAATAAATTTTGGCTTTTTAAAAATCCTTCAGAAGCTTTTGTAACAAGAATGTTTTTCAAAAACGTAGGTCATTTGTAAAAGGATATGATGGTTTTGAAAAACGTTTTAGGATAGCCTATTTGCCAGTACGACTCGGTGTACAATGTATTCCTAGACTCAATAAAATAAAAAATTACATTGCTTAACAGGAAGTACATTCTGAATGGCAAACAGCTTTAGTCTTGAACAAAGTAGAGATCAATTGTTGAGCAGTATCCAAAATGTCGTAGGTAAACATCTGAGTTGATTTGTAATTATATCGAGACAGAGTTTGATCAATTATTAAAATCAGGTTTGACCATGACCAATGGGCCAACAATCTCTCCTATTTTGATAATTGACAAACCTTGCCGATATAACATCTAAGCTGGAATCAATTCAAAATAGTAATCAAAAGAAATTGTTCATAACATGTATTTCACTTGAACAAAAAAAAGTGTTAGATCCTTATTTCTCCCCCGTTGTCACTTAGCAAAATAATTACAAAAAAGAAAGCTCCCCGCAATCAATGCATAAGTAACATACAGTGAAGAAACACAACAGAAATAACTAATCATGACAGGCATGGTATAAACGGTATAGTAAGAGAAATAAATAGACTATAGAACAACACAGGCATGTATTTGTCACAGACAGTATGAAATAAAGTGCGAGAATAATACTGAAACAAATAAAGTGCTAAAAAATAGACTAAGATGCCAAAACTGAGGCATAAACAAAAACCATGTCTATGAATAGTCACATAATAAAGAAAAGTACTGATAAAAGCTAAAAAGTACTGATAAAATCTTGGAATGTCGGAGCATTTCCAAGTAAACATAAGACAAAAGTAACAGTCTCAATATCTAACATCTCAAAAATTATCATCATCCTCATCATCAACGTCATCAGCTGCAGCTCCAGCATGTCCAGAAGGACCAGCTCTAGAAGTACCAGCGCCAGAAGTGTGAGGAGTGGCACCAGTGGTACGATACCAATCATAGGCGTTCCCTGGCTGGAACAGAGAGTGGACCGCCTCGTCGTCAATACGGTAGCCAGAAACAGAAGGGTCTCGAGGTAGAGAGCTAGTAGAATGACCCGTCTGCGCAAACCTCATATCGGCGAATGAGTTGGCAATCGCCTGGAACCGAGTCACATCACGAAACTCGTGCTCCCTAGAGGTCTCAACATAAAAAGACTGCAGATCTGATAAGTGCTGATGGATACCCTCAAATGTCATAGGGTAAGAATGAGGAGGAACAGGTGCTGTGGGAGCTGTGGGAGTAGGTGCAGGAGGAGTAGGTGCAGTAGGTGGAGGAACAGTGACAATGCTGCGACGAGAGAGTTTGAAAAACTTGGGCTCGGGGTCGACAGCACAAGTAGATAGGTCAATATCAAATCTCTGAAAGATACGAGGAATAAGTATCGCATAAGATAGGTTGCGGTCTCTCCCGCGACATCTACCCATCATCTGGATGATAGTCTTAGGGGCAAAAAAAGGAATCTCCTTAAGAATATGATAAAGAGTAGAAAGCTTAAGTGCAGTGACATCATCTTTAGAAGTAGATTTTGGAAGTAAGGTGGAATAGATGATGCGATGTAATTCGTAGTTAAACAAGTTCAAGTTATTAGCCTTGAACTTTTCAGGATGAGCGCGTGCGGGCGCACAAAGCTCATTCTTGAAACTAACGAGTGTCGTGCCATCGGGAAAATCAAAATTAGTGATGTCATCGAGCGGAACACCTTCGTTTGGGATACCAAGGATTTTCGCTAACGTTTCATCAGTGAATTCGATATCAATTCCTCCGACACGTATCCTCGCGGTAAAAATGTCTAACACGAAATTACAATAGAATAATCTAATGGCATTAGTGGCAATAGAGAATTGTAAGGTGACAAAATGTTGTAACCCTAATACCTCAAAGTAAGGGCGATGATCCGGAAAGACAGTCCATTTAATCGACGATCCGATGTAAATAGTACGCATGATAAAATCGGCGTACCACAATAGAGCTTGATCGAAAGTTTTAAAGTAAAACTCATCCGACGCACCATCGTCCGATTGGACCGGAGAAAAAAGACAATCCGTATGCAGATATGAAGACGATGCCTCTTCACTGGCATTGGTCTTCTTCCTCTTGAAGGGATTGAACTTAGGCATTCTTTTCCAAAAAAATTCTAGAAACCCTAAGTATTAAAAAGTGGTGGAGAGAAGGAATTATACCTTCCAAGAATTGGATATGTTGTAGAGGATGACGTTCTCCGCACGAATCCAAAGTTTGGACGAGAAACTCCACACGGTTTGGAAGAACAAGGATGGAGAAGAAGCTAGGGTTTCGGAGGCGCGCTGCTGCTGTTATGAGGATGTGGGAAGAATGAAGAAGAAGGAAGCCTCGGGTTCGTGCTGGTACATATATATACCCAGCCGAACTCTAGCCGAATTCGGACCGAACTCGGGCCGAATTCGCCAAGGGTTGCCTGGCTATATATATATATATATATATATATATATATATATATATATATATATATATATATATATATACATAATTCAAATGAGGCCACAATCTTTTTCATTAATACGTTTCAAATGCTTAATTTAAAGTTTAGTAATTTTAAATCTCAAAATAATATAATTAATATTATTTTATAAATTAATATTCTTTACTCAGCATCTGTCTCAGATTAGCTGTAGGAGTACTGTCCCAGCTAACGGAGGTTCACCGGGGAACTCTTAAGTACCGCTTCGCTTCGACCGTAGTCGTGGTAACAGACAGACTCTTTTTGGGCTTGTCTCGAAAACAGTTTTTGAGTATCGAATAAATTAATTAATAAAATAAAATTAATTAATATTATTGACATCTAAAATGCCTAATTTTCGACGTAAATAATTGAAACGATCTTCCGCTAAAGGTTTTGTGAGTATGTCAGCTAATTGATTCTGTGTGTCTATGTATACAAGGTCTATATCTCCATTTTGTTGATGATCTCTAAGAAAGTGATGTCGAATCTCGATATGTTTAGTACGAGAATGACATACTGGATTCTTAGTCAAATTAATAGAACTAGTATTGTCACAGAAAATGGGTATATGTGAAAAATACAATCCATAGTCTTCTAAGGTTTGTTTCATCCACAAAATTTATGCACAACAACGTCCTGCGACAATATACTCAGCCTCGGTTGCTGATAATGCAACAGAATTTTGCTTTTTACTAAACCAAGAGACTAGAGCTTTTCCTAGGAAATGACATGTGCCGCTAGTGCTTTTTCTATCTACTTTGCATCCGGCAAAATCAACATCGAAATAACCGGTTAGGTCAAACGACGTAGTTTTGGGATACCATAAGCTGACAGAAGAAGTACCTTTAAGGTATCGGAAGATACGCTTAACTATGCACAAATTTGATTCCTTAGGATTAGCTTGAAAACGAACACATAAGCAAACACTAAATATTATGTCGGGTCGACTAGCAGTTAAATACAGTAAGCTACCGATCATACCTCGATACTTACGTATGTCGACGGGTTTGCCTTGTTCATCAATATCAAGCTTGGTTGAAGTCGTCATTGGAGTACTAAGTGGTTTTGCTGCTTCCATGTCGAACTTCTTTAATAGATCATTTGTGTACTTTGCTTGATTTATGAATGTCCCATTGTTGGTTTGTTTGATTTGCAGTCCGAGAAAGAATTTCAGCTCTTCCATCATGCTCATCTCAAACTCATTCTGCATACACTTAGAAAATTCTTGACAAAGAGAGTCATCAGTAGATCCAAAGATAATATCATCTACATAAACTTGAATCAAAAGAATATTATTATTCAAAGATTTTATAAACAAAGTAGTGTCAACATTTCCCTTTGAAAAACCGTTATCAAGTAGAAAAGTGCTTAAACGACCGTACCAAGCACGAGGGGCTTGTTTCAAATCATATAAAGCTTTCTTCAACTTGAAAACATATTCAAGAAATTTAAAATCAGTAAAACTGGGTGGTTGAGCTACATACACTACAAGAAAAAATCCCTTTTACAACGTTTCATTTATAACACTTCCTAAAAACGTTGTTAAAAAGGGGGTCTTCTACAACTTTTATGGTAAAAACGTTGTAAAATACATGTGCAAACAACATTTTATATTCAAACGTTAAGGCTTCTACAATGGTCATTCACAAAAGTTGTGTATTAGTGTCTTCAACAATATTTTATTAACATTGTAATATTTATTCATTTTGACAACGTTTATTTAAAGTTGCCAAAGTTATTTATTTTGACAACGTATTTAAAATATTGTAAAAATATAATGTTCAACAACGTTTATCCAATGTTGCAATTTTTTTATATTTTACAATGTTTGTTTGATGTTGTAAAAGTAATTTAATTTTACTATTTTATATAAACGTTGTGTATGTTATATCATTTTACAGCTTTTAATAAACAATGTAAAAGGCTTATATTTAACAAACTTTATAAAATTTTGTAAAAGATATGTATTTCACAATGTTTAGAAAATACTATAAATTTATATTTTAAATATTTATAGGATGATATTATTTGAAATGTTGGTCTTGTTAGGTCGATAACTCACTTGGTAGCATCTCATGAATGTCTTTCAATCTTTGGCAAAAATCGATATCCTTGATTGGTATTCTCAACTTTATTCTTACTGTAATAAGTATTGAATGAGCTGATTGCTCTTCTAAAAGAATGGGGACCAACCTATTTTAGAGGAATTATGTAGCGGAAGCATTGTCGATGCCCCTAAAACTTGAAGTAGATTGGAGGATCATTTCCAAATTAATCCATGTAAGGATTTTTCATCTTTTTCAGGATATATAGGACTGTTAAAGAACATTTAACTTTTGCAATGCTCGACATGTCTAAATTGATTACTTGGGAAACTTTTGGAACTCGTAGGTCATTCTACATAGGAGAAACTTTTGTAGGACTTCTTCATAACCTTAAATTATAAGGTTAACTTTTTTAATGCCAAAGCTATAAAGCACTTCGATCGAGTGGATCGGCTTAAGAAGGAGGTATATGATCTGAAAAAAGAAAGCACTATATTTATAGAATGATATTATAATGAATTTGTTTAGAATTTTTTTAAATAGATAGAGATTTAAATTATATTAGAATATTTGAAATATGATTTGAACATATATTTATTATGATTTATTATAAAGTTATTTTTTGAATCTTTGTTATGTATTTAATTAGATAATATCATGTATTTAGTTTAAATATAACTTAAAATTTGAATATATTTATAATTTGTTTTATGTTCAAGTTAATTTTTAATTTTTTCATCGACTAAGCGAGAAGATAACATATACAATAGTTAAAAAATTTAGTTTGTATATATTAATTATTGATAATATATTACTGTTTAGTTTTGGGTTGTTTATAAGTCGTATTATAATATAGAGATTTTATACGTATACTGTAGTTAAACTTTTTTAATTTATATATATTATGACTTATTTTTTAGCCATTTCTAAGTAGTATTATTGAGTATACCAAAAAAAATTGACAGTGAGAATTCTTGACTGGATTCAATAGATGAAAATTTTGATATTTATTAAATTATCTACTATACCAAAAATTCACGGAGTCCAAAGAGAGAATCGGATTTGAGTACATATCAAAAATTCATGTCAATATTCAATATGTCAGATATACACCTAGTCCAAAGAGGTAGTGTCACGACCCGTACCCTGAAGAGGGGCACGAGCATGTGGTTACGTCCAGCCTACGCCGCAGAATCGGCGGTAGAACGCTGTATATAGGGTCTGTAAATATTATGACTAAAACAGATAAATATACCTGTACAGTTATATACACTCCGAATGGAGGTGACATAGCAATACAGTTTCAATCACATAATCAAAGCTAAGGTAGATAGCATGAAAAGAGATATGATAGATAAAATGGAAAACGAGTCCAAAATTCACAAGTCAGAGCTAACACAAATATCCAGAGTCTCAGATAAAATAAGTATAAAGATACTACAACTGAAAATGTACTAGCTGGCTCGCAGGCCAGGCAAACCTAACAAACTAGGCTACTCAGGGTGAGCGAAGTCCAGTGGCTCTACCAATAAGCTACGGTCTAAGTCTAGTCCATCAGACTCAACCCCGTAGTAGGTCGGACAGTCAGTCTCAGAGTCATCTGTAAAATTTGTCAACGGTATCCTGTCAGGAAAATGAGCAAGTACAAAATACCAACAGCAGTTCCATATGAATTGAAAAATACTATAAGAGACAGTAATAATGAAATACAAGACAAAGATATCAGCGACTTGGGAACCATTTGAAAGCCGAGTTACAACCTTTAAACTAAACAAGGACCGGGGTTGTAACCCTTCTTTCAAACAGAACTTAGTCCCATAACCATGGTACAGTATAAAAGACAGATAGAGCATATGAGAATGAATCATAGCATGGTGAAAGTACAGTAAGTAAAGCTGAAACTGGAATATAAGAGATGACAATAAATATAAAAAGGTGTTTTAAATTATTAGAACGATATGTGATCGGCTAGGGAAGCAAGAGATGGTTATCCACTTGGCCCGACAATCCGCGGTGTACTCAACGGAGAATCATGCCGTCCAACCTGGATAACTGGTAATGGGGTGTCTGCAACACTCTACGTGAGGTAAGGGTGACGCTAGCAAAATGTAGTTACAGGAAGGCTTTGATCACATAACCCCTAATAATTTTCCCATCCCCGAATAGTAAACGGATCCGGACATAGCACGTCATGACGCGGGATTCCCTAAGAGGAGAGCAAGTCCTCTTCAGGAATCGACGTCAATACAAGTACAAGAATTAAGACCAAGCAAGTACCAGTATCCTAAGAAATCTAGGAATGACATCTCATGACCGGAATCCAATAATACTAGTCCGTGAACTATCGTGTCGAGAATCAAGTAAGACACTACAACTGAATCGGATATAGTAGATATCAAGACAATAAAAACTATCAGTGAATGTACTTGCCTGCGGTCATGAGCTGATAGGGTGAACAGACGCTCAGAGTGATCACAGACCTAAAATAAGATACTATGAGTCAAACAGGGCTTAACACTGAAAAAGGAAACTAATATAATCCATGAATGCAAGTCTAAGTCAATACTAGATCAATCTAGGTCAAACTGAGTCATACTAGGCCATACTGGTTCATACTAGGTCATACTAGGTCACTGGGAGTCATTCCAAGTCAAACTAGGTCAATCGGGATCAACGGTTGACTTACAGTTGACTTTTGGTCAAAAAGTCAACTCTGGTCAACTCTAGGTCAATCCTAGGTCAAAATAGTCTAATGTTGACCAACTGTTGACTTTCAGTCAACTGGTCAACTCTGGGTTGGTTTTGGTCAAATCGGGTCGCTTAAAGACTAAGTTTGACTCTCGGTTGACTTTTGTTGACTTTTGGTCAAAAGGGTCAACCGACGTCAAAACTAGTCTATGAGTACCATATTTGATCATTACCAACCACGGGAATCAAGTCCTAACTCTATCTTAGGCTTCTAACACCAATATTCTATTTCTAGGCAAAACTAGTATTTACCCTACTAAGGTAAATTCCAATACCTTGTCCAAACCCAAGGAAACCCCGTAAATACCCATGGTACTAGCCTAGGCTCCTTAGGGTAGCTAGACATCAACCTATCTAAGGTTTACCTACCAAGAAATTTGGGTATCCTAGGTATCTAGGCCATCTTATGATACATGCTAACCCTTTACCCATTACCTTACCTATATCATGAATTTACCATTTTCTATACCACACTCATCAACACCACTCACTCTCACATGATACACTCCTATATCTCACTCCCATAGGCTCTCCTATAGGTTTCCTATTAGTTTAGATATAGGCTATGCTATAGGATACTAGTTTCACTCATAAGAAGGCTCACACACACACACACACACACACACACACACACACACACACACACACACACACACACCCACACACAAGGTAATTATGTGGACAGATTTTTGGGGGATACATGGACTGTTTGTGAGGCAATATTGGACTGATTTAGAAGTGGAATTGGACTGATTTTGAATGGTTGTTAAGGGGACTAAATTGTGGGGGAAAATATGGACAAATGATAGGGTTTAAGGGGATGTTTTGTTGGCATTTAGTGGACTGATTTAAACAGTCCAAGTAGGGACTGTTTTGAGGCAAAATGGACAGCCATGTGCTGTCCATAAGGGGCTGTTGGTTGGGTTATTTGGGGACTGTCATGTGGTGTATTGGGTTTAAGGGAATGCCATTAGTGTGGGGTTATGGTGGACTGTTTTTATAGTGAAGAGGATGGGGTTTTGGTGCAAATCATGGGTAGCAAGATGGGGTTTTGTGGGCTGAAATTTGTGGACAGCAGGTTGGGTTCTCTCCTCCCTCTACTTCACTCTCACACCACATTCATCTCTCTCTACCACCCTCTATATAGCACTCTATACCACATTCCCTTCTTTAAACAACTTAACCAACACAACACCTATACCAACACACACACACACCAAGACACCCTCTTGGTCGAACCTGGCTGCTCTCCCCCACACAAACACAAAGCCACACCACAACCATATATATAAATATATATATATATATATATATATATATATATATATATATATATATATATATATATATATATATATATATATATATATATATATATATATATATATATATTTATATATATATATATATATATATATATATATATATATATATATATATATATATAGATTAAAAAAAAACAAAAACAAAAAAAACAAAAAAACAAAAAAACAAAAAAAAAAAACAAAAATATATATATATATATATATAGATTAAAAGATATGAACCCATATATATCCACACTCACTCAAGTTTCCCCCTAGCTGGCCGAACCTATCAAGCCCCTTCCCCAAGCACAACAACATCTCCCCACCATAAATTTTACACCAATATATACACATAAGCCATATATATATATATATATATATATATATATATATATATATATATATATATATATATATATATATATATATATATATAGAAATATATATATATATAACCACATATATATATATATATATATTCATATGGAAAATATGAATATGATACATTAAAATACTTGGAAAATACATTCTAAAACATGTAAAAATCTGGAACAATAGGAAGAACAACACAAAAATCAATACACAACAATATCCATGTGTCCAAATGAGAGTTTTTCCTATTGGGACACAAACCTACATATTGGACACCCCTAGAATATCCAAATGGACACAAAATGGTCTCTAAAGGAGACACAACCATGGAAAATATTCCTATGGGTTCCTAACCATTCTAAATGAAAGGAAAACTAATTTGGAGAAGGGATTACCTAGCTTTGGAGAAGGAACAATGGTGAGCTTTCAAAAGTGGATGGAACCTTTGGAGAAGAAGAAGAAGAAGTGGATGAGAATAAAAGGAAATGGTTTTTCTCTCTCCTCCCCACCCCTACACTATGTGGCCGGCCAAGCATGCCCAAACCCCCCTTTTTGGTATTTACAAGTTTGCCCTCCTATTTGTTCTATTAGCTCTACACAATATTGCTTAGGGTTTGGGTGTTAAAAATGTAAATCTAGTGTTCTAATTAGGTCTAACCTAATCCATGGAGTCATGACAAATCTCTCTAACTTTTGATGGTAATATTGTGGGCCATGGCTAGCTAGTGTGTGGGTCCGCTAAGGTCAAAACTACCCCGGGTCCCCGAAACAAGTCAAAACAAGTCGAAATGAGTTGAAATTCGAACCCGATTCAAATAACCCCAAAATAATACAAATAATAAATAAATAATTCTAAAATAATTTTTAAAGTGGAAAATTACCAAAATACCCCTGTTCATGAAAACTGGGGGTGACAGGTAATGAATCTATACTAGAGAAAAGTAGGTTCACCGTGGAAGTTTTTGTTCGAAAAATGTTCTCATCTATGCTTATTAATTAAAATTGTTCATTAAATTTAATATGGGTGAAGTATACATTTGGTATTATATAGTATAACAGAAATAAAATAGAAGATATTTTTGGAAAGAAAACTTTCACATTGAAGCCTACTTTTGTCATTATATAGTAAAATAGATATTTTTACCAGCACATTTATCATTACATATTTTATATTTATCAATACACATATTAAGTATAATGTGGATTGATAAATATTCTGGTAAGATTATCCATATAAATTACATATTTATCAATATATTAACATTTGTCCTTAGGACGCATGATAACAAAACTCTTTTTATTTCCTATATCATTTGATTGAGCCCAAAATTTTCAATCACCCAACCAAGGATTAATTGTTGTCAGGTGCAATGTGCATGGTTTGATCTTATTGACTTGAAATCAATATTTTAAAAATTGAATTGGAGAACGATTCGGTCAAAATAATAGGTTTGGTGAATTCGATCAAACATGTAAGTTAATTCGGATTGAACAACTTATATAGAATTACAATCACATATGTTGAATATATTACAAAGTGCACAACTACATATATCTCTACTTTATAATGCGGCTTTGAACCAGCTCCAAATTAAGCCGTCTAAGCCGTATGTATATCATCAGCCAATTATTTTAAAATAAATTATGGATTAAAATTTTAAACTTTCTCTCTTTTCTTTCACATAACCAAATATCCTCTTTTTTATTTTTCTTCCGCATGACCGAATATCCTTTATTTTATTCATATCTATCCATAACAAATTACAACTAATTTTAACTAAATTTTTATAAATCTTAATTAAAATATAAATATATATATATAATTTAAATGTAAATATTTAAATTATATTTTGATAATTTTAGAAAGAACAAAAAATATTTTACATGCAACGCACATGTTTTTACTAGTGCTACTTAGAAGTTCTGCATATTTATTATAGTATAATCAGTCAGAAACAAACATATTATTTTTTATTGTATGTAAAGTTCAAATCAAAAATAAAAAACAAAAGTTAAATCGGTTCAAAAATCTAACTGGATCAAATAGTTCGATAATCTAGCAGGCCAGTTCGACATAATTGATTGAATTTTTGAAATAATAGTAGATCGATATTAAACCAGTCAACCAATCCTTTAAATATTGTATAAAATTATTATTAGCTAGATACATTAATAATCATTGACAACATTTTTTTCATCCAGCGACAATATATATGTATGAAATATGAGTTCAAATTATATGGACCATTGGCTTTTGGACTAAAACTTTACTTGGAAAGAGGAGCAGTGGATGGGTGTTGAGATTTCCTTGTTTGAATATAAACCAAAATTCATGACCAAGTCCCAACTGGAGCATATACCCTATTATATATGGAAACCAAATTAACCATAAATATAATACAATCTTTTCACTATTTCCCACTGCAAATTCACCATGCCTTAGCTATTCCCTCCCTCCCCCCCCCCCCCCTTTTCACGATGGCATTCCCCCAACGGTAAAACCCCTCCTCTTTTTTATTGAAGATACCCCCGAAGCTCTTCACCCCCCAAAAAAAAAATTGATTGAAAACATTACGGCTGTGTTTGATTGGGCTTTTTTTCATGGAAAATATTTCCATCACAAATTTCCCACCAATTTTAGTGTTTGATATCTTATATTTTCCATGGAAGTATTTTCCAAAAAACTATCATTTTTAATATCTTCTAAAATGGTGGAAAATAAAACTTGTCCAACCCAAAGAAAAATATCATTTTCCATGGAAAATAACTATTTTTGGTGGAAAATAATGACACCCAAATTAAGTTTTCCATGGATTTTTTTAAAATTCCGTAGAATTTTTTTCCTAGGAAAATAATTCCATGGAATTAATTTCTTTTCCACATATTTTCCATCTTGCAATCAAAAGAAAAATAACTTTTTGGGACAATTTTTCTGCAAGACAAAATATTTGTTGCAATAATTTCTTAATTGCAACAAAATTTGCATATTTGTTGCAAAAGTTGGTTTTACAATTTTAAAGAAACAAAAACTAAATCGTTCAAAATATTTCATCGCAAAAAAGTTGACGCAATCTATTCCCACTCTTGAAAATTAGTGATAAAATTATTTGCAACAAAAAATTATTTTTACAACAAAATCTAATTGTGACAAAAAAATATTTAATTTTTGACAAGTGGCTTGCATCGTTGCAATAAGTTAATATTTCTTTTGCAGCATAAAATATTTTCGTCTCCGAAAGGATCCCTACAAAAATTGCTCTTTTTCCTTTTTCGTGAAAATTCCCTCTTAACCGCGCCTAAAATTTTCCCCTAAAATTTACAGCTGCCGCAAAATTTTCCTTAAAATCTACACTAAAACTCCCTCTCTATGAAAAGTCCTACACCCCCCCTTCCGCATAGACTCTCCACTCTTCTCTCCCCCTCCTCTGCTTCTGTGGTGCGGCGAGGCTAATGGCATGACGACGACTGTCCACAGTCTGGCGACAAGGTTTACGACGGCACGCGGCGAGGTTTACGGTGACGTGACGAGGTTGACGTAGGCTGTTCTCAAAGCTCTCATGGTTTGCTCTTCTCTCATAGTTTCGATCGGTTTCGAATCCAACCAAGCTTTGCAACCAACTGAAATTGTTAAAATAAGTATATTATTTTGATGCCAACTCTGATTGGTTTCATAAATTTTGAGATTTCCAAACACCTATTGCAAACAAAGGTTGATGTTTTTATTGGGTTTAGGCAATGCCATTATTCTCCCATAAGAATGGGTCGATTATGGAGCACGAGAATGCTAATAATTGACAAAGTTGTTTTGATCGTTTGTCAAATCTGACATCAACCTTATAACAGTAAAAAATTATTATTTCTAGGCATTAATTTTCCTGACATCTACCGATGGCAATTGATATTTGTAGCATTTTTTTTTGCATTATTAAAATTTTCCAAAAAATCTCAACACAACTAAACAACTCACTTAATCATTCTTCTCTTGTTAGTTCATTTTAAGGAGTTCACTACAAGAAATATTACTTTTTACGACATTAAAATTAAGGCATGTATAAATAGCGTGCCGTAAATAATAAATTCACGGCATACATTTGGATGTATGCCTTAAAAAGAACATGATATACAATTAATATATCTATTATGGTTTATATAGCGCGCATTAACGCCATCATTGCTTATACACAAAAATGCATAACAATTTTCGAAAAAAAAAAAACCGCCAATTTTTTGATAAACCCGCGCAATCCGCTCTCACCCTAATTTTTCTTTATACCTCCCTCCCCATTCACTCTGTCGTCTCTCGCTCTATTTCTCTCTCTTACACATAAAATCTTTCTATACTTCTCTTCCCTATTCACTCTCTCCATGATATCTCCTTCAGCCTCGTTGTCATTCATTGACGGCTAATCTCCGACAAGGAATCGTCGATAACGCGTCTTCTCCGGCATCGATGATAGATCGATGAGGCTCCACCGACAATCATTGCCAAGCGTTGATCGGTGAGTAACCTGCTTCCTCGAGTTCTTAGTTCTCATGGTTCCTTTTTTGATCGAGTGGAGTTCAGTTATTTAATCATTGATCGCGAGGTGTTTGCTCAAATTTTATTGAGGAAGTTTTGACTTCGATCTCGACAAAGCGACTGTCGCTTTCCCAACATACTCGTTACTCGGGCTTCGATACGAATGTTTCACTTAACAAAATGCCTTGAGGAATTGGCTTTTGAAAATAAAACGAGAAAAAGTACAAGAAGTACAAATTTGATTCTGGGAAAGTATTGCTATGGAAGTCTGATTCGTAAATGATCACTTTGTTCCTTGGACCATATGATGAAGATCACTGCTTGAAGTAGAACAACTGGAAGAACTAAGTCACCAGAAAGGTATCGACGCACTTGGGCACTGATGGCGAGGCCGAATGCTTTCCTGCTTTGCTTCACTCTGTTCTGAAAGAAAGGTTGAAGAAGAATGCTCTGGAGAATCAAAATCTCTAAGTTATGATCTCTGTATTCTTTCATGTCTCTGTGTGTGTGTTATGAGAAAAATAAGTCTATTTATAGACTTGGGCTCTTGTGCGTAAAAACTTAGCAAAAGTTCCATCTTTACGCTAACAACTGCCATCCATGAACGAAGCCAACCTCTGCATATGTTGACATGTGTCCCATCATTTCAGTAAGAATAAGATACATGTACACACGTTCTTCGAGAAGAATGGCATGAAAGCCACGTAGGCAGACCACGTTCCAAGCTGGTGGAGGAGAATAGGGCTTAAAATAGCCCCAATGTACTCTGAGCGTAAAGCAGTAGATTAGGCGTAAAATAGCCTTGACATAGACTTCCCGCGTAAAGTGGTTGTTAAATAACCTTGAGCGTAAAGTAGCTCAAATAGACTTTACGCACACGTCAGCTGTTGAGCGTAAAAGCTCGTATAGTCTTCGTGCGTAAAAGAAGCCATAGTGTGAGCGTAAAGTAGCTCAATCCACATACTAAACGACAACATTGGTCTCTGTATAAAACAAATCCCTTTGTGATATATGCCATCATTAAGATCTCCATGTCAGAATTTGTATTAAATGCGAGATTTGACAGCTTCGTCCAGCGTAAGAGTAGCTGATCTGTCCTTGGCGTAAAACCATGGGTGTAGACCCGAGCGTAAAGTGATCAGCCTGCTTTAGGCGTAAAGTGATTAGCCTTGTCTTGGGCGTAAAGAGATTAACCGCTCTGTTTGGCGTAAAATAGATCACTTATGAATGAAATGATCCATCTCTTTGACTCTTTCTCTGAAGCACTTTTTACGCTCCTACAAGACCCCCTTCAAAGTTTTCAAATATCTCCAAAATTTGAAACACTTTGAACAGAAGCGTAAAAGTTGAGATTTGATCAGTTAGCGTAAAATTCGGGATACGCAACCGTCATCCGCGTAAAAGCGGGGATATCCAACAGTCGGCGTAACATTAGGGATATCCAATCAGTCGGTTTTTGAATATCTCTATAAATAGGTCTTTCCAGAGAGAGAAAATACTTTTACTCATCTTCTCAAATTCCTTTGCCCTTTCTTTCTTCGAAACCCTCACTTTGATCCGATGGCTCCAAAGAAATCATCCATCGCCAGCAACATGGGGAAGAAACTTGTCGCCGATTCGTCGTCGGTTGACCATGCGAAAACTTCCATTCAGTCATCAACGCCACATCGAAATCCCAACCCGGCTGTAGCTCCGCCTATGATGGGTAAAACCCTATTCTCTGGCTGGAAAAATCCGTCGAGGAAGAAGAAGATAACTCAAACTTTCAGCTTTTTACGCCCACGTTGTACGTGTTAGCGTAAAGCTGAAACAACAACATACGCCCACGTTGTTCGTGTTAGCGTAAAAGATAAAAAGAATACGCCCACGTTACACGTGTCAGCGTAAAATTTGGATTTACGCCCACAATTAATGTGCTAGCGTAAAACTTAACTACGCTCATGTTCATACATGCCAGCGTAAAAAGTTATATTACGCTCATATTACTATGTGGTAGCGTAAAATTCATCAATCACTGAGAGACTTTGTCGAACAAAGACTTCATAAGCTTTCATCAACTTTTAGTAAGCGTAAAAGTCAATATCTTCAATCATAAAAAACTTCGAACTAACTTGATCTCTTTTGTTATTTTACCAGTGGATTTGCAAGTTCACCCTCTCGCAGAAGTTTTCGGATCGTCAGTTGGCATGGTGGGTTCGAACTATCTGGAAGATTTATCTCATGTCCAATTTCTTCAGTCGAACCCTGAATATCCAGTAGAGAGGGCACAACTGATAGCAGCTCAAGGGGATAGAATGTTGTTATCCATGATAGACGGGAAAGTACTGATGTCGCTAGATAATCAACAATTCCTGAAGCCAGCTTTCTTATTTGGAGATGCGATAGATTACAAATCACAGACTCATCCCAAAAATGAGGCTTGGGTATTTAAATCTGGAGAAAGGGTAATGTATCTCCCGGACATGGACAGGGATTACCCTATATCTGCTTTCGTCCATGCTAGCCATTACCGTCAAATGCTGTGGAATTTGACTCCCCGTAGCTATGGTAGACCGGGCAGAATCATTTTTAGAAGGGAGAAGGCGAATGACATGGGTTATCATGTTAGTACTCCTTGTGGTGGTGTTATTCCATTTTCTGGACTAATGCCTGGGTTTATACCGAGCGAGGATTCATCTCTCATCCAGCCGGTCCAGGTTCCCATGTTCATAAATAGATTCATAAGGGAAGGAGTCTTATATCCTCAGACTAACCCTAGGCTGACAGGATGGCTGACCCCTTATAGTGGTAACTGGATCCAGATCAGCAACTGGGTCATGACATACTTTAAAACCGAATTGGACGATATCGGTTTGTATGAAGCAGTAGCATCTACTAGTTATGGCATTCCACCGAATGGCAATCTGTTCTTGGCTTTACTGAAATTGTATATGAGTTCGACGGGAACTTTTGCAACTCCGCATAGTGAGATGGGTCTGGCCCTTCATGAGATGCAGTTTATCTCGAAGCTACCAATGGGTGAATTCCCGTATGAAGAATATATTCCCTCCAATCGGGAATTGGCAAAAATTCGGGAAAAGAATTCCGAGCTGGTGCAAGTCTACGAAGAACTCATGTGCCATTATCTGATCTGTACCAGCATATATGAAACCGGATCACATTTGGCATATATTACAAAATAGACAACTTATCTATTTTATCATGAAAATAGAGTGTCCAGGACGGAGAAAAGCAGGTTCCGAGAAGACAAGACTCAGGTCATCAAGCCTTGCTCTATAATTCCTGCAGATTTAATTCAGGAATTGATGGTGTCGCAGAAAGCTCGAGACCGATATCTGTCTACCAAAACTGGAGATATCCCTGCGGGGACTAAAGCTTTAAGCTACCTGAGGCAGGGTAGTCAAAAGATGTCGAAGAAGGCCTTGTTGACGGGCTTCTTATCCTTATGGCTGTGCAGATGGGTCGTGCCAGGGATCAGCACTGTGGACCGTATTCACCGCAATGTATTATGGTCAGCGGTCCGTCTGGTATTCAAGAACAGAATTAACCTGTTATCGGCAATGGTATGCCGAATAAATGCAGGTCTACGGGTTTCTGGTGAAGAACTGATCAATAATGCTCCTCATAATTTTCCACGGGTAGAGTTACCATTCACCTATCTGATAGGTTGGTTACTACACCATAATTGTAATTTGTTGCCACCAGGCCCTGAGGATGAAGCTAGGATTTTTCTCCAAAAATTTAGCAAATCCACGTAGAGAGTTACAACGTTGGCAGATACCCGAGCAGCATTAAATTATTCGCATGGTTGGAATTTCTTCTGCACTAGACCACCAGTTCCGGCTGACTATCTCGGTGTGCAATTTGAAGATAGAGCAGATAAATCGGCCTTATTGCCGAGATCTGTCTACCGATGGCTAGTGTACATCAGACCCTCTCATCTGATGTACAGAAATAAAGATAACTGTGCATTCGAGCCTTATCTGCCAAGTAGGTTCGCTCGTCAGTTTGGATATGATCAACTTCATGTTGGCAATCCTTCCACTAGCTTCTATCATTATGGGAAGCTGATCGACGGTGCACGAGCATGGAGATATTTCGGAGCTGCATGTACTGGCGCTAGATTCACCATATCTACAGTCACTAGTACAATTGAGCTACGTATACTTCATACATATGCTCGTTTCTATACGTCTATCCGTTCTTTTGAAGACGGTTATAGTATGCAAGGAAGTCTTCGGTAGGCTCAGGAGGGAAACGTTGAAGAGCCTATCAGGATAGCCCCTGATATACCAGACAATACTGCCGTTATAGATGAATTTCTGGCAGTAATTCCCAGAGGAGCTGGGGAAGTAGCCGTGGGACCAATAATTATTGGAAAGCCCCGCAAACGAAAACAGAACACATCTACCGCTTCTCCGGTGAAGTCTCCAGAGAAGAAGAGAAAATCTACCGCCAAAGGGCCTTCCAAACCAAGAGCCCACACTCCAGAAGATGACATTTTGATTGAAGAAGATCATTTTGTTGGTTCTTCCTCAGTCCATCATGGAGAAGGATCTTCAGCCCCTCCACCAATAGTTGGCTCAGGAACTGTAACACTTTTGTCCCCTGGACGTCTTAGCACCTCACTCCATTTATCTTTGCCATCCAAGGCACAAGCTACAGAAGGTGCTACTACTGTATCCACCACTGATCAAGACCGCATCCCATCAGACGAGCCAGCTCTTGACTTCGAGGATGATGACTGGGATGGTGATTATGATACATATCTTGAAAAAAATGCACATATTCCAAGTATTATACAAAATCTATACGGAATTATATATCATGATTTTGTATACTAACTTATTTTGTTCGTTTTGCAGATGTCATAATTGCACCAAAGCCTATGGTTCCTCCTCCTCCTCAAGAAGAAGACATTTATGAGGAAAATGAGGAATCTGGGGAGGAAGCTTCTCCTTCAGAAGACGCAGACGCCGAAGAGGAGGGAGTGCAAAAGCATGAGATGGAGCCTCAAGAAGAACATCCTCCATCATTTAAGGCACAACAAGCACAATCTGAAGTGTCCTCTCCTGCTGAGGACCAGTACAAAGAGAAGACTAGAGTCGACCCCAATGTAGGTGATGATGGGGCTACTGGAGGAGAACCAGACTTGAACAAAGAATCAGCTGCAGAAAGTTTTACCACAACTGAAGCAGTGGAAAATCCTGTGGAGCAAACGATTGAAGAAGATGCTGAAGGCATGCTTGAGCCACCAACAGAAAGTGGGGAAGTTATAATAACATCCTCTACTATTGTTACTGATCCGGTACCAGTTTCTGACAAGCCAATACCGGAACCTGAATCAGCTCCTGCAACTGTTACCCCATCCATCAATACTACCGCCGCCAGAACTCCAGAAACGGCTGGAGTAACAAATATTGAAGACATTGCTTCTGAAAATCCTGGAAACCAAGCAGCAGTAATAACAATAGCTCCATCTCAGCTTGTTGTTACACCAACAATATCTGCAGATATTGGAGATACAATCCCTGAAACTTCTGAGAATCAATTGGCTATGACGGTAGTAACAGCAACGACTTCGTCTCATCCTGCTGTCATGCCAACCACATCTGCTCCCGATCTCCAAAGAAAAGATTTATTAGATATTGCCACCACACCAAGCTCCAGCGTAGAGATGAATCTTCTGGTTGAGATTCATACTGAAACTTTTTATAAAACTCTGGCAACTTTGATAAAGATGGTCCTGAATAAAGGTCTCAACTATGAGATTTTGAAGACGGCAATGGCTCTGACTATCAAAAATGTTTCCATGTTCAATGATGTTGAGAGAGCTGCCACATTAGAGAAAATTGTGGAGGACCTTGAGCAGCCGATTGAAGAATATCTCAGGCTATCAAATGAGACTGTTGAAGGCCTCATTCAGGAGGAGTATGAAGCCTTAACAGCTGATTATCTTGCTCGAGAGACTACATATAATACAGCTCTCCATGAACACAGTCTGAAGGTTGCCAAAGAGAAGGCCTTTTTGGCTGGCATAAAATCCGCCCTGCATAGTCACAGAGTGGCTTATGATGCTTTAAACATAGATATCCAGAATAAGAATGACAAGATTCGCGAAGTCGAGGTAGAGCTAGCTTGCTTGAAGGCTGAAAGGGAGAAGATGATCGATGCTCGAAATTTGCACCTCACCCAAAGCTCAATTTCAGAAGAAAAAGCTTTTGGGGCTGAGTCGACCATCAGAACCCTTGATGAAGCCAAGGACAATTTGATAATCACCTTTGCTGAACTTTTCTGTATTTGCACTCCTGAAGCTCGACGTGCAGAGGCTACCAAGAAGGTTATGAGTTCTCGTGGCAGACGGCTAGAAGAATTAAAGAAGTTGCTCCAAGATGTTTCCACTCCACCTTAAGAGAGTGTTTTGTCATCTTTTTGTCTTATTCATTCTGTAGTGTTTCCACCAGAAATGAATGAAAGATTTGTTTTGTGATCCTATCGTTTATTTGAAATTTAAACAATAGGTAAGAGATAGAAAGCACTTATCAGAGGTAATATGGACGTGACAAGTCTTTTAAACTCAACGTATTATATCTATCCAGAGGAAATATGAACATGATAGATAATGAAATCTTGTTTTGTATGAGATAGAAAATACTTATCAGAGGTTATATAAACATGACAAGTTTTCTAAACTCAAAACATTATATCTATCCAGAGGTAATATGAACATGATAGATAATGTAATCTTGTTTTCTGTTTAGAGTATACAATACTATCAGAGGTAATATAATCATGACAATACGTAAGAACTCAAAGAAAAGTAGATATCTCTGCAGAGGTCAAATGGACATGATAGATAGGAAAAGAAGGTGGATTTAGTATTTATCCAGAGGTTATGAAACATGATAAATAATAAATCCAACTTTATATACCAATTGGTAAGATAGGAGATCAAAATCCCTCTCTAAAGAGACAAGTAATCAGCTTAACCAAACTTTGGTAGCTGGGGATTAAGAAGACAGATGTCGTTGAAGATATATATGAAAGAAATAAATGAACCAATGGTGGCTCAAGGAACATTTTCAAATGGCTCGGATTCACCATCAGTTTGAACCATATTGACTGAAAATACTTGTCCAGATTCATTATATGAGGAACGAGACATATCAGTTTCAATGAATTGGACTTCTTCTGAATCCGATGATTGCGAAGAGCTAGAAGAGAATTCTTCTTGTATATCGTCATAAAACATGTGGGACGGATCATATCCCAACCCATGACGAGTCTTTTGGTAAAACAGATCACCACATAATGGTAGTCGTCTACCCTTGCCTTGATTGAGACCTTGCATAGTCTTCAAATCATATCCCATGTTCTGGATAATCTTGATAGATTGTTGACTATACTTGTCAATTCGGATTCTTCCCTTGTCTTTATCCTTCAGCTCATCTGCCTGAGCAACAGGGATATTTCTAGCCAGTCCAAACACAATTTGGCGCTTGTTTTTCTTATCAGACAGAACCACGAAATAAGATTCTTCGTGACGTCTAAAAGTTACGCAAGCTTGTGATGAAGCGGCCACAGGTAGAAGATAAGGAGAAGATGTTAGAAACCTTTGAGCATAAGGTCCAACATCTATGAGGAGGAAAAGAATTTTTCTTATGATCGATGTATAAAGTTTCTTCTGGCTCAATGTCGTCTTTATATTGATGACTTTGATTATCAGAAGATAAAGTCATTCTTTCAATAAACTTGACAGCCATATACTCGAAAAGGAAATCTTCATTGATATCAAAAAGTATAGAATGATCAATATTTATATCATTTATAATTTGACTGCTACGCTTCGGATTAATCATCAGTGGACCATTATCTGTCTTCTGCGTAGTTTTGCCAAGATTGACAATTAATAGTAGTTCTGGATCATTCGTACAAGAAGTACGCCCTTTGACCTTGATCATAAAAGGTTGAACTTGGCTCTTAGCTGGAATATTTGTTGATTCCTCAGATGAAGTTTGAGTTCTTCCTTTAACCTTGATTATCAGAGGTTGATCATTGACAGATTGGGATTGGATTCGTTCCTTGACTATGATCTTCAAAGGTTGCTCCTCTGGCGGATCTTCATTAATAGACTGATCCTCAGTGGGTGATTGATCTTCATCCATGTCTGATATCTCTTTCACATTCTCTTGTTTATAAAGCCTTGAATCAGAAAAATAGGCTTCGACACCCTTGAAGGGATTGATATCAGCGAACTCAGTCTTCACAACTCCTTGGGAATCCACATACTTGAAGCATTGGTGGAGAGTTGAAGGTACAATATTGTGCTCATGAATCCACGGTCTCCCCAAAAGAATATTATAGGAGACGTCTGAGTTGATAACATAGAAAGTTGCCATGGTTCGAAGATCACCGATCTGAATCTGCAGACGAATCTTCTCCAATGGTTTGCTCTTGCCGGAGTTGAAACCGACTATCGTAGTACTAGTGTAAGTCAAATCACTAGTAGGAATCCTCAGGGGTCTTAGCATACTCTGAAGAATTATGTTAATTGAGGACCCGGGGTCAATGTAAATCCTGTCAATTTCAGTAGATCCAATATACCCAGTGTAGCACAAAGGTCTGTCATGCTTGTTATGCTTCAACAGCATATCTTCTTGTGTAAAGGTGATATTGGGAATTGCTTCCATTACACTATGACATTGTGGACATGACACTGGTATATTATCAGGAGTCTTGAGTTGAGCCAAGCATGAATCTGCTTGAAGTAAAGCTTCACTCAAAGTCTCTCTGCTTTCTCTGGAAAGGCGAAGCAACTCAAATATAGATAGTCTAGCCGGAGTATTGGCCAACTGAGCCAGAATATCAAACTTGTAAGGCTTCATCACTACCCCCTGACTGGAAGCAGACTTCAATGGGACATCGAAGCGCACTGCTTTTGTTTCCCCTTTTCAACCACAGAAGATTTAGTAGGAACGGAAGAGGGTGGGTTGAGTTGGTAGTGTCTCCACTACGTCTTCAGCTTCTTTGGAGGATCCTTCGTAGTCTTTATGGTACTCTTTTCCGGATCTTGTACCAGTAAAAGTTTCTTCCTCAGACTCAGGAGAAGGAAGTACCATATTACAGGATTTTGTCTTCCCTCTCTTAGCCTTTTTCTTGTATGGATTGTTACGAGGAACTTCAGAACCCAATCCAACAGTGGAATTTTGACTTTGAATCTGTAAAGGAAGTCATATTCCTTTATCATAATTCAAACCTTCTGCCTTTTGAAAGTTATAACCCATCTTCTTCATGAGATGGACAGATTGTTGACATACAAGTGAGTGGATAACAGACTTTTGACAGGTGTTTCAACAGAGGAAGAGGAAGAAGCAAGACCTTCTGTAATCTCAGGAGAATGAAGAATAGATGTCATTGTAGCCACAGGAGGAGAAAGATTCGGGATACGAGAAAAAATCCCTGTTGGAGCTTTTTCATAAGCAGCGAAGACTTGTTACGCCCGGTATAAAGGAACACTATTCATGGCTAGCCACTGCTGGTGAGTAAGCTTGATCTTAGTAGGAGGAGCTAGACTTGGAGGACAGATGTTCAGTCCTTTCAGTCTATCTTCTAAAGGAAGGCCATCCCATAGATGATCCAAGTCATCAGGATCTGGAATAATATGAGAAATTATGTTACAGGTTTTGACTTTCTTACTCTTCTTGGATTTTGAAGTTTTATCTTCATTTTCCAACTCAGGCACTAAGTCAGGATGTACCCACATGATTTCACCATTCTTTAGTGTGAGCGGAGCAATCCTGCCTTTTTTTCTCTGGCAGACGGGATATTCACGATCTTCATCGTTGCCTTTGGAATTGGGATAATTCCATCTGGGACTTGTTGTGGAGGAAAATCTCCAAACTGAAGAGAAACCATATTGGTTGTAACCGTATGGTCATCATTGGTTAAAGCGATAGCACCGCCATTTATCAGCTCCTGGATTTTCTTCTTCAGGACATAGCAAGCACTGGTAGGATGATTAATGTATCTATGATAGATACAATATTTGGGATTATCAGTTAGATTCACTTCATTAGGCCTCTTTGGCTCTGGAATCTGAAGTTTGCCACTCTTCACAAGACACTGAAATATCCCTGGGATATCACTCTCATCAAAAGAGTATTCTTCCTTTGGCCTGAAAGATTCCTGACTATTCGGTATCGTTTTATTCTTGGAAAGATTAACCATGAGGGTATCTTTCCCCTTTACATTACGATTGCCAGGGTTATTACCAGGATTACTTTTCTTTCCTCTATCATCTGAGACGAAAATCATCTCATGTTCACGAGCCAACCTACCATTGGTCTCGACAGAAACTGCTGCTATGATGAACGAAGCCCAATCTGAGAATTGGGAACCCGTAAAAACAGCGATGGATGGTCGTAGATTCATCTTGTATGTATCAATCAACGTTGAATCTGGCATACCAGGAGGCATCTTTAAAGTAGCCTGTCGGAAACGTTCGATGAACGTCCGAGTATCTTCTTTCTCCTTTTGTTTGATTTCTATCAAGGAGGACATGTTCATGTCCATACCTCCTTCATAGAAGCGGGAGAGAAACATTGCCTTAAATTCGTCAAAAGACGAAATACAATTATCGGGTAAACTTCGATACCAATCATAAGC
This sequence comes from Iris pallida, assembly GCA_029216955.1. Taxonomy (NCBI): domain Eukaryota; kingdom Viridiplantae; phylum Streptophyta; class Magnoliopsida; order Asparagales; family Iridaceae; genus Iris; species Iris pallida. Next base: position 35,179,992 of record JANAVB010006599.1, read on the forward strand.
CGAACCCGTCAGATACCCGATGAACACTCGAGTGAGAAGAGCATCATCTTTCTGCAAGTGTACAGTCATAATATCAAAGTAATTGATATATTGACTGGGAGATGCTTTTCTATCGAACAAAACCATAGATTGTGGCTTGAATTTCGGTGGAAAGGGTACATTATTCCAATGAGGAGGATAAGGTTGCTTGATCCCTAACCTCTGGAGCTGATCTTTGTGCCTCAAAACTTCAAACTGTGCTTTGAGCTCATGTACTGCTTGAATGGCTTCACTGGTTTGAGGAAGCACATTTGATTGAATGGTTGTCGGATGTACCGTAACCCCGACTGGAGGTGGTACATCTTCAGGAATGATGGGATCTAGAGATGCAGAATTTTGATTAACAGCAGGCTCTTGAATATTCAAAGGTATTTCAGCCCCTTGACTATCTTGAGTTTGTGCTGCTACTGGTACTGGTGTTATTACCGTCGGCTGAGCAGTTTGCTGATTCAAAATTATCTGATGCATGCTTTGCACCATGTTAAGCATGTCTTTCAGTGATTGCTCAACGGCAGTGAGATGCTGTTCTGTATTAACGGATGAAGTCTCTGGTTCATCTCCAACAGCATAGGATTCAACCTCTCTTGAAGATACAGAAGGATTTGTATAGAAGTATGAATCCACACTGTCAGTCTCGGACTCAAAAGATTAAGTACCCCCAGCTTCTGAATCAGAAGTCTGCATTTGTCTTTGTCTTCTTGATCGAGTATTTTGATATACCCCCTCAAAAGAATCAAGAAGTCTGTTGAACTGTTGCTGACCTAGAGTTTGGGACATATTCCGTCTTGGACGTCGTCCTCTGTTAGTATGAGACGCCATGTTGACTGATGCATATGACAGCTCATGTTCTTGGTCTTCAGCTTGATGTTGAGGCGGATTAAAACTTAATCGATCAAAAACTGACCGTTTTGAAGCCGAACAATAATAGTTGATCACAACCTGGTGATAATCACAATGATGTTTTTCTTGGGAAAATATCACCAGAGATTGTCTATTCTTACGCTTTTGCATTAACAATTCACGTAAGTCAGAAGGAGTGGAGAGAGTAGTCTTCTTTATTACATTAGGGGTGGAGAAACGTTTAGTACCCTGTGTATAAAGAAGATTACTGGCTGCATTCGCAGAACCAAATTGTACATTTCTACGCGTTTGGAGTTGTGTGCGTAAATCTTGAGATTTTTTAGCACGAAGGACTCCATTTTCATTGCGTGTAATTTGTAGATTTGGTACTTTGCGTAGAGCAGTATAAGAAGGCTGTTGGTGTAGAACTGAAGTTTTACCAACATGATTTTTACGCTGCATACGTTTAGGTACATTCATATTAGATGTGTAAACATCTTTGCGAATTTTATCTACACTGTCATGGACAGGAGACTTACCTTCACGCGTAGAGCGTAAAAATTGGTTATCTACCACGTCACAGACGGGAGATTTTCCTTTACGCGAAGAGCGTAATTTGTGTGTGTCTACCACGTCACAGACGGAAGACTTATTTTTACACTCAGAAGCATTAGAATCTGCCACATTACAAATGGGAGACTCATTCTTATGCCTTGAGCGTAAAACTTGGTTTTTACCCACTGAGCGTAAAACTTGGTTCTTACGTAGTGGGCGTGGAACCTGATCATCTACACCGTCACAGACGGGAGACAAATTGTCACACTTAGAGAGCGACGCCGAAGTAAGGACTGCCTCGTTACGAACGGGAGCCCTTACAACAGGAGTGGGAAGAATTCCCTTGCTATCAGAAGCAACAGAGAGATCAGCAGCTACTTTGGATTTAGGAATCCAAACTTTTCGTGCTTTGCGAGATTTTTGAACATTGGAGCAGCGAAAACCACCCCCAGTCCGGAGCATTTCTTCGTAGGCAGTCTGGTCGAAGTGTACAACCAGAGTCTTCTTGGTCGAATCGACCGAAACATCATCATATTGAGCAATTGCCTCCTCGTCAGAGGAGAAGGTCGTCCCCAGCAGAGTCGCCATTTTTGTTTCACTTAACAAAATGCCTTGAGGAATTGGCTTTTGAAAATAAAACGAGAAAAAGTACAAGAAGTACAAATTTGATTCTGGGAAAGTATTGCTATGGAAGTCTGATTCGTAAATGATCACTTTGTTCCTTGGACCATATGATGATGATGAAGATCACTGCTTGAAGTAGAACAACTGGAAGAACTAAGTCACCAGAAAGGTATCGACGCACTTGGGCACTGATGGCGAGGCCGAATGCTTTCCTGCTTTGCTTCACTCTGTTCTGAAAGAAAGGTTGAAGAAGAATGCTCTGGAGAATCAAAATCTCTAAGTTCTGATCTCTGTATTCTCTCATGTCTCTGTGTGTGTGTTATGAAAAAAATAAGTCTATTTATAGACTTGGGCTCTTGTGCGTAAAAACTTAGCAAAAGTTCCATCTTTACGCTAACAACTGCCATCCACGAACGAAGCCAACCTCTGCATATGTTGACATGTGTCCCATCATTTCAGTAAGAATAGGATGCATGTACACACGTTCTTCGAGAAGAATGGCATGAAAGCCACGTAGGCAGACCACGTTCCAAGCTGGTGGAGGAGAATAGGGCGTAAAAATAGTCCCAATGTACTCTGAGCGTAAAGCAGTAGATTAGGCGTAAAATAGCCTTGACATAGAATTCCCGCGTAAAGTGGTTGTTAAATAACCTTGAGCGTAAAGTAGCTCAAATAGACTTTACGCACACGTCAGCTGTTGAGCGTAAAAGCTCGTATAGTCTTTGTGCGTAAAAGAAGCCATAGTGTGAGCGTAAAGTAGCTCAATCCACATACTAAACGACAACATTGGTCTCTGTATAAAACAAATCCCTTTGTGATATATGCCATCATTAAGATCTCCATGTCAGAGTTTGCATTAAATGCGAGATTTGACAGCTTTGTCCAGCGTAAGAGTAGCTGATCTGTCCTTGGCGTAAAACCATGGGTATAGACCCGAGCGTAAAGTGATCAGCCTGCTTTAGGCGTAAAGTGATTAGCCTTGTCTTGGGCGTAAAGAGATTAACCGTTCTGTTTGGCGTAAAACAGATCACTTATGAATGAAATGATCCATCTCTTTGACTCTTTCTCTGAAGCACTTTTTACGCTCCTACAACGAATGAATCGTAGCGCTCGCCACCATTCATCGGAGAGCACACGGATCACCATAGGTGTCCGAGCATGGCTCTCTGATGAAATTGGTGAGTTGGGTAATCATATGTGATTTATCAAATGGCACCGTTTACTTTGGGTTGTGTGACTTCATCAAGATTAATGCACTAGTAACGTTCAGTGTACTTGTACTTATATTCTGGTGTTAGCAGAGTCGTCCAAACCTCATGGCAACGACATCCTGACAATTTATTTTGCTTGGAGCTACAAAACTTTCTTCAACTATGTTGATAGAAAGTGCCTTAAATATGCGTTCGGCATTTGCAAGAATGTGAATGTTATCAAAGACGAACCCGGCCATGCCTTGATTTCTTGTGGTTTGTATAAAAGGGTTGGTCAAAGGTTGGGTTGTCTTAGTGAGAGCTAAGTTTGGTATCTCTTCATCCTATTTGAAAATATTTGCAAAAATATAAATTTAAGTTAGATTGCGGTCCTAAAGAAAACCAAATGGCATAAGGAGAAGTTTTTTTAGGCCTTGCTGGGTTTGTGTGTGTGTGCCTGCACTTCTAATGGCAACTAAATAATTTATTTAGTGTGGTTTGGGCTACAATTGTCATATACTGATGACCCAATGCATAAGCAAGAGACAACTATGAGTTAGTTCAAGGCAATCTCCGATTAGAGTCGACTTCAAGCCAATCAACCCATTATCTGTTGGATATCTTTGCTCTTACCATAAGAACTTAACATGTCCCCATCCATCACAGTTTGGTAAAAGGTTTTGTTCACAAATAAGTTTCAATTATGATGCTTTCCCAATTAGCTGCTTTGATAAGCACATCTCATCCACATCTATTTTTCTATTCAAGCAGTCATAATATGCACATGTATCTTAATTCTGCTGCCTTAAAATTAAAATAGTCAATCCAGCTATCTTCAATCAAGACTCGGTGAGTATAACCGAGCCTTTAAGAAAATATTGCATCATTGAGAAACTATATACATATCTTTGTTTATTTCATCAGAGACCTTAGAAGTGAATCAGATGTGTAACTAGAATGCACTCAATATGATCTGGTAGCCAAGTTTAGTCCCCTCCAATGCTATAAATAAGTCAACAGCTAAACTTCCAGCTTTGACAATATCCAAAATAGGAAAGGACAATGATGTTATATCGTAAGCTCTTTTAGGAATAATTATTGATAAGTGGTAACTAGTATCTCCATATAATACACAATTCAATGCATTTGTTAGTGTTTTTGAATGAAGGAGAACAAATTGTTCTCATGTAGAACAACTTGTTCATCAATCAGGCCAATCGGGCAATTCGACAGGTGCCAAATTTTCTAAGAATGCTTTTTCACTTTTCAATTGATTTAACGTGTTGATTCTTCTATTCTGTTTTGATCGAATTAATCGAGCAATTCAAATCTTACCGCTTCAATACCTACGACATTCTACAGGAGTAATTCTATGTCTGCGAGTCCCCATCATTTCTTTTGGATTTTTTTTTAAATACGAGGCCTTACTAAAATCAACTTTATAGTTGTGATTTAATGGTGTAAAAGGATCCTGAATTTGAAGGTACAATGAACTGCCACCACAATGGTATACTTTACAGATTGCAACATCGACATGCTTAGTACAGTTAATACATGACGGTTCTCTATCCACTGGAATCAAGTTTTGGTCCACTATGGTAGCTTCCTTGCTTAAAAGGTAGCCTAGTTTAACATAAGAACTATATATCAAGGTTCGCAATATCATTATCGAAATCAGGGTATGCCAAACCGTATAGGTATCGGCTAGTATCGGTATCGGTCGGTATCGAAACGGGACATGCCAATACGTATCGGTATCGAATCGGGATATGCCAAATCGTATTAGAATAGAATTGGGACATGCCAAACCATGTCGGTATCGACCGATACTGCAAACTATGCTCTATATTCCCATATAATCGTGTAATGACAATCTAGCTCATTACAAATTTCTATTGAATCTTATATCAAGGGTTCATAAGTGCTACTAGGATTTATAAGTGCTACTTGATACCTTCTTTCTATTTTGCATCAAATGCTTGAAGAATCCTGAACTACTTGATACATGTTCAAATATGCAGGCTTGCATGTGGACAAGTATGTGTTGTTATCTTCAATCTTCCTTTTTTCCAACTCTCTGTGTGATATAAGCTTGGGTTCAAATAGTAACGCTTATGATTGGTATTATATACTAGATATGTCCAGTCCTTGCTACAAATATTGTCAACATACCTGTAAATTTACTTCCATATGTATGAGTGTAGTTTTTAAAAAATTTGTTTTTATTTTTGTTTGAGAGGTAGGAATGAACTTTTCATTCTTGTTTGAGAGGTAGGAATGTACAAATATTGGTAAAAGTATTTCTTGGTTTTTGGTTCTTTATTTCTCCCTTTACCTATTACAATAAGTATTAGTTCTGCATGTAGTGAAATTCTATTACCTTCTACCTGTAATTTAGTTCTAGTACATATTATGTTTCAACGTTATTTGCTCTTTGTGAATTTATTTCATAAAGTATAGCCATAAGCTAAAGCTGTGCTCTATGAACGTTTGGCTTTGCTTCTTAGTTCTACTTTACTAGCACATTGTGGGTAACTTTCTCATTTAATCGTGTTGACACTCTTATGGACGTGGATAAGGACACATATTGATATGATATGCAACAATTCTTATAAAGTACGACAATGACAATAAAATTAAAATTTTAATAGTATGCATGAGAGAGTGAAGTTATTGGCAAAACTAAACAGTTCTATAAATTATACTTGAAATTTGATCTTTGACGCAAGACAACACGTCGTACACGATGTTAAAAATCAACGATCATACACAAGATGAACCTTCGAACTGAAAATCCATGTCCCTATTAGAGAGGTCTATGTCATTTAAACCACCTAAAAGCCTAAGATAACTGTTCTTCAATATCATCAAAGAAGCTAGCTTTTGGTTACTTGTCATAAGTAGAAAATGTTCACTACATAAAGTTTAGGTATTAAGTAGTTTAAATTAGCTCATAACTTTGTCGGTCAGTCTGGAGGGTCATTTTATGTCATTTGATGTGGAAGTATTCGTGTTCTTTCTATTGTAGAATAGAGCGAAATACCAGTTCCCTCACAACCAAAACCGTAAATTAACTGGCATACCCAGGAAGTATTTGCACCTACGGTACTAATATATTTGGGTCTTTGGGTTTAAATTTTGTTGACATCAATTATGTGGGTTTTCTGGTTCATAAGGCCTATTTTGTCATTGGCATTGGAAAATTTGCACCTTCATTACTTTCTTAAAGTTTCATATCTTAGTGCACTCACAAGCGAACAAAAATATGTACTTCCCTTTCCCCACTTGGTAGCTTCTTCCTTGCTTAGACCCCTTTCATCGACCCATTAAGATGATGCGTAATTACCTCTAGACTAATGTCTTTACTTAGGTTATAGCTTCACCTATTTTTTGGTTGTGATTCATATTTTGTCTTATTGGATACTGGTTGATTCTCTTGTCTTAGGTATTTCAATGTGCTAACGCAACTTGTGGTCACTTCTACCATCTGAAGTGTGCTGCTGAGTTACTTTTCCCCAACCATGAAACTGATGCAGCAGAATGTCGAAAAGAAATTGCTTATGGCGAATCATTTACATGCCCTGTGCATAAATGTTTTGTTTGTACACTAGGAGAGAACAAAGAGGACAGGGACATGCAGTTTGCGATTTGTAGACGTTGTCCAAAGGCGTACCACAAAAAGTGTTTACCTAGGTACTTACAGACCCTTAGCCAACTTCCTTTCCAGTACAATATTTTATGCAATTAGATATTACTTTTGTTTGGTTGCAACTTACGCACTCTTTTCCTCAGGAAAATTGCCTTTGAGAGTATAGAAAAGGAAGGAATTATACAGAGGGCTTGGAGTGACCTGCTACCGAATCACATCTTGATATATTTCTTGTGAGTTCCTGGTGTATAATGACTTGGTTTTCTTGATGTCTTAAACATATTTTATTTTTTAATTGATTTGTTTGTTAAATTATTATTTCACAGAAAGCATAAGATCGTTAAAGAATTACAATCCTAAATGTTCGATTTATTCATTGCATGGAAATGTGGATATTACACTTCTTGCTGGAATGTGGGATTTAGAGATTGTCATGTTATATGTTAGAAGTGGACTAACAAGTATTGTTAAGTACACAATTTCATCTTTGTGACATTTTAGTTGGTGATTTGGGATTCAGACGAATTTTAACATTCTTATGGTTTCATATACACTAGCCTACAATTTTTGATTTTGATGATTTGTCATTATTGTTTCAGTGGAAGTTATTACTTTTCATAATTGTTGTGTATATTATATGTTTTGTGATTAAATGTAAAGGTAAAATTGATTATACAAAAAGCAGATTTTTAAAGAAAAAATTGTAAATAATTTAAGGCGTTCAGAATATGTCATAATTGATGTGTATATAATACTTTCCACAGCATACAATAAATGTCATAATTGACTAATAACGAGAGGCATATGAATGTCGTAAAATCTAATTAACGACATACATCAGAATGTCATGAATATGTATTAAAATCTAATTAACGACATATGACATACATCAGAATGTCATATGTATTAAAGACATGTCAAAGAATGTCATGAATATGTATTAAGGGCGTGCAATTGAATGTCATCTTCGTGCATTAACGAAATGATGATGTACGCCATAATTGCATTTTAACGGTACACAATGTCGGCAGTGAATGATTATAGACGACGCACAAATTGAGTTTTTACGACACGCATAATATGCCGTCTAATTGAGTTTTTAACGGTACACAATGTCGGCAGTAAATGATTATAGACTGAACACTAGTAATATGTAATTGTTGTCTTATTAATTGGATATTGTTTGGTTATGTCTATCGACTAAGTTTCTTTATTTTTCTATTTTTGATGCAGATACTTGGTGGAGTGCTAGTTGGTTGTTGCTATGGAGGCTCCTAAACTTTTGCAACAATCTTCCCCAAACGAAGTCGGAAGCAGCTCTATTTATTGTTGCCGCGCATCAATGACATATTGGGTGATTTGTGGTGCCACAAGCTTTCCTGCATTGGTAGGTCATTCCTTGTGTTTTTTTTCTTATTCTCAGTGACGTTCTCTTGTTGGACATATTGTTCCATTCAGATGGATGGTTTGTTTGTTATATACCTCTGCATTTTGTAGTTTGGCAAATTCCTTCCAAGAACTTGAGATGGGATGCTTTGCTAATCTTTTACTAGGTGCTCAGTTTCTTCTATAATCATAGGTCTAAAATAAAAATGGTCAAATGTTAAATGGCATTGACTAGTGAATAATTAGGATCTATGTTATCTAATTTTGTTTCTTAATTCATTGTTTATAACTATTGTTTGTTGTTCTCAGTAATATTAGATTCTTGAATGAACTTGACTGAAACATTGCTATTTGAGTAACGACTTCTATGTTGCAAGAATAGGACATGACACAAGTATGGGATTAAGTCATTTTCAAATAGGTACATATGTTGTCCCTTATGTTGCATGAGTACACACACTAGGTACCTGTTTGGGAACAATACGGGTACATACACCATCTACACCCTAGTTTTTGTGGACTCTATATGAACTGGACGTTGACACCCTAGTTTCTGTGGACTTGCTGAACAACTTTTATCTATTGAATTTTTTTGATCTGTCAACTTTTATTGTCTACTCTTGAAAGCTTAATCATGAAACCCAGCTTCTCTGATGTGCTAATCACTTTGTCTCTCTTGAAAATTTTATAATCTGTGAGCTTATATTGGCTGACTGGCCTTATAGGTGGAGTTGGTTGGATCTTCTTCGCCTGGAGATACATAGTAACAAAACGTTTAATTTTCTTGTTTTTCATAAGAAATGAGGACACCTTCCACTGTTGGCCCTCCCAAATTCCAAACTTGGACTTACCCCTCAATGGGAGTAATCATCACTATTTTCTTATTTTTCTAACACTGTGGCCTATAAAGCATTGTTGATATTGCTGGCTTATCTCTGTTTATTTTCTCAATTTAGATTTGTTTTGCTCTGGCACTAGTCCTTACATACACTCAATTGGAAAATATTTTCCATACGTATTTTGCCCAAATGTTTTGGAGAAACCTATGTCGGTCTTCTTATCAATACTATACTCAGGTTTCCTTTCCACCTATGTTAACATTCACCATTACAAGTACCAGCTTTGTTCGAATGAAGAATCCTTCACTAAGAACTTGTTTCAAGTCATCTTCTTACACTCTGAAATATGTCTTCCCTTACTGGGCCAAAATACTAGTTCTTCCACTCTAAAAAGAAGTTTCTTCCCAAATTTAGTTCTAGATGGTTAGTTCCTTTTGCAGCCTTGATACCAATTTTAATTGAATTTCACTTCGTAATGTTTAAATATGAGTGTATTTTTATGTTGATTATGTTGCTCTTCCATTATCATTCCCTTTAACAATTTTTATTCGATATCTGCAGTAAATAATAATAGGAAAAGTTTTGCACCTGGGAGAGGTGGTGGGTTTCACGGTGATAGAATGAGAGGTCGTGGCAATTATAGAGTTGGGAGGGGTCATGAAAGAGGGAATTACAAAACATGGCAGTTCCTGAGAAAGTGACAACAACAACGGTAGCAAGCAGGAGCCATAGCAACAACAACAATGGTAGCAACAACAGTAGTAGCAGCAATAACAACGAGAGCGAAAATTAGAATAATGCATTTGTATTTATATTTGTATTTATATTTGTATTTGTACTTGTACTTGTATTTGTATTTGTATTTGTAATATTTGCAATTAATTTTTTTTAAAATGGAAACATAATCAACAATGTTTCAAAACTGTTGTAAGATAACAATAAAACAACTTTTCTAAATGTTGTAATTTTTTTTACAATACTTTTAAATCGTTGTTGATATTAAAATTGCAACATACGAATATTTATTACAATGTTTGGCAAACATGATTGAATAACATATGCAACATTTATTGTAAGTTGTATAAACCTTTTAGCAATGTTTGTACATTGTTGTACAAAAACTATATACAATGTTTACTGAACGTGGTAGATATTATTTTTACAACAGTTCCAGAACATTGTTAAAATTATATTTACAACACTTGCAAAATGTCGTAGAATGGTTTTTGTCAAATTTTATAAATTTTAACAATGTTTTTAAATTATTGTGGAAGGAATTTCTACAACATTTTTACAACATTCAAACAAACATTGTGGAAGATAATCCCCCTTTTACAACCTTGGATATAACAACCTTATCATAAGCATTGTAAAAGACCTTCTACAACATTTTTGAACGTTGTAAAAATAATTTTTTCTTGTAGTGATAAACCTTTTCTTTTATAAAACCATTTAAAAATGCGTTTTTGACATCTATTTGAAATAACTTAAAATTATGAAAACATGCAAATGCACATAACATGCGAATGGATTCTAATCTCGCAACTGGGGCATAAGTCTCATCGTAGTCGATACCTTCTTCTTGATTGTATCCTTGAGCTACGAGTCGAGCCTTATTACGAGTCACTAAACCATTCTCGTTCAGTTTATTTCGGAATACCCATCGGGTGCCAATGACCAGATGATCAATAGGCTTGGGAGCAAGTTCCCAAACTTGATTCCGTTCGAATTGGTTTAATTCCTCTTGCATAGCATTTAACCAAAAATTATCACTACATGCTTCATCAATATTTTTGGATTCAAACTGCGAGACAAAAGCAACACAAGAAGCTATATCTTTATTAGAGGAACGAGTACTTACACCCTTGGTAATCTCACCAATTACCAAGTCCTTTGGATGACTAGCCAAGAATCTCATCTCTTTTGGTGCAGTCTCAAGATTGCTAGTTCTGGCTTCTTTGCTTGGAGGTTCATCTGATGCCTGATGTGATGATTCTGCATCTTTGTGTGAAGGTTTTGCAGTAGATGTACTTGGTGCGATTATGTCTTCATTGTCATCATCGTCTATTGATTTAGCTCATCAAACTTGACGTTGATAGATTCTTCAATGATCATGGTTCTTTTGTTGAAGACTCTATATCCTTTGCTCTTTGAGCGTTCTTGGATTTGAATGCATATTTGGTAGCTTTGTTCTTTTCACATTCACTACATACCGTATCCTTCTTGAAAGAAATATCCGATAAGCCGCGTACCAACTTCTTCGTAGATAATCTTGAAATTGTGTCCATGTTTGCATGACCGAGTCTCATATGCCATAGTTGACTCTCAATACTTTTGGCCATCAAACATCTACCTGTATTGTTAGCATCTTCCAACAAATAGAATACATATATATTGTCTTCCCTAATACCTTCAAATATAGTACTGCCAGTTGAACTATCAATAATAGTATATTTATCTTTTACAAAGTTAATGCCATAACCATGATCAGCTAAATGGCTTATGCTGAGCAGATTATGTTTTAACTCAGTAACAAGACAAACATCTTTAATCACTGGATAGGGAGCCTTACCAATGTTACCGATACCAATTATGTACCCTCTCAAATTATTATCGAAGGAGACGTATCCTTCTTTATTCCTCTTCGACAGTGTTGCAAATAATGAAGCGTCACCAGTCATGTGCCGTGAGCAACCGCTGTCGAGGATCCATTTGCTCCTAGCATGTGAAGGGTGTCCCACCTACAAAACAATTTGCAGATGAAACTTTTGGTACCCATTTCTTGTAGGGTCCTAACTGGTTAGTTTTCGATATCCATGCATAAACATTTAAATCTACTAACTTTCTGATTCTACATGCAGAAGATATATGACCAATGAGGCCACAATAATGATATTTGGCATGTTGAGTGTTGAAAGTAGTGTGAGGTGCATGATTGGTAGGTTTTGGTTTTCTAGTATAGAAGAATGCATGCCTATTAGTCTTCTTGGGCATAGTCTTGGTATGGTTTGGTCTGACAGTGTTGGGCGTGTTTCGATGATTCGGTAATTTACACGTATTAGAATAGGAAGCAGCAACTTCAGGCCGTTTTCCTAAACTAATTTTCAACTTTTTGGAAGTGTCATATAATCTAGTATAGTCAGATGTGAGTGATTCTAATCTGACCTGTGCACACTGGAGACTCTTTCTCTCCTTAGATAGGTCTTCCTTTAACAGGACAATAGTTTGGTCTTTTTTCTCCGGATAGCTTAACAGTCTCGTGTAACAACAATTTGATAGAAGAAAGCTCACCAGACTCATTTGAAGAGTCACTATCTCTAACATGATCTAGTAGGTCGGTAAGTCTTCCTATTTCACCTTTGTACTCTTTGAGTACCTTCTTAGAGGTTTCATATTTGCTACGCAGTTTCCTGTAATCATCTAACAGTTCACTGAAAGCCTCTCCTAGTTGCTCAAAGGTTAAATCATCATAAGGGTCAAAAAGAGGATTAGTGATTACCTGATCGCAAGCCATCAAGCACACATTTGCAGCGTCATCTGATTGTTCATCTTCTGAGTCGCTGGCTTCACTTTTATGCCATATACTTGTGTTGGCATACTTTCTTGATGTCGATTTCTTCAGGTACCCTTTGTCATATTTGTTGTTTTTCTTTGATGATGATGTTGTTGGACAGTCTTTCTTCATGTGTCCTTTCTTCTTGCATCCGTAGCAAATAGAATCTTCTTCGTTGTTGTTGTTGTTGCTATCTTTTGTTCTTCTGTTAAATCTCATGAACTTCTTAAACTTTCTTACCAGAAGAGCTTGATCTTTAGAGTCAGAGTCGCTGTCGTCGGAATCATCTTCGATGGTTCTTCTATGTTGAGCCTTGAGAGCGATCGTCTTCTCTGACTTCTCCTTTGGTGTAGCATCTTCAAAGTCTTGAAGTTCTAACTCGTGAGTGAGTAGCTTACCCATGAGTGTTTCTAGAGACATTGTTGAGAGGTCGTTCCCTTCAATGATTGTTGTAGCCTTTGGAATCCAGTTCTTTGTAAGGGCTCATAGAAGTTTGCGAATCTTCTCATGGTTACTGTAATCCTTGCCTAGTGAGGACAAAGGATTTACAATATCCAAGAATCTTGTAAACATCTGAGTGACTGATTCACTTGGCTTCATTTTGAACGCCTCATACTCCTGAGTAAGTCTGCTGATCTTTGACTCCTTGACTTGTGTTGTTCCTTCGTGGGTTACTTCGAGAAGTTTTCACACTTCGTTTGATGTTGTACAAGTAGATACCATGTTGAATTCAGTTCTGTCTAAAGCACAAAATAAAGCGTTAATAGCACGTGCGTCAAGACTGGCCTTTTTTTTTCTTCTTCTGTATATTTGTCATGGGATTTTTCAGCTAAAACACCATTAACATAAATACGAGGTGACTTTTTATAGCCATCAATAACTATAGACCATAAGTCAAAATCAAGAGATTTCAGAAAGAAACTCATACGTGTTTTCCAATAAGTGTAGTTTGTGCCGTCAAACAGTGGAGGTCTATTTGTGGCTTGGCCTTCACTTGTGAATTTTACAGTTGCCATGTGTAATGCTGTGATCTATATAAGGATTGAATATAACTGCAACTTTACCTTGATTTACCTGTATAACCCGCTTTGGTATACCTCTAGATGGAGAACCTGCTTATAGAGAACCTGCTCTGATACCAATTGTAGGAACGAAATCGTAAAGCAGAATACTCTAGGGGGGGTGAATAGAGTAGGCAGCGGAATATTGCTAATTAAAAACTTGTTAGTAGTTAGATCACAGATATAATAATAATCACAAAAGTAAATGACAGAAATTAAAAGTGATCAGAAGGCAAACACAAACACCGAGATTTATACTGGTTTCCCTCTTGTGAGGACTAGTCCAGTCGGAAGAACTCTAGCTTCCAGTTGATCCACTATTGGAAAATCCAGTAAGTTTTCATACGAAGTCCTTGCAACTTCTACAGACGCGAGCTTTGATACGAAGAACTCGACAACTTCAATTGTGAAGAGTTGAATCTTCTATCAAGCCTCTGATTACAATCGCTCTGAAACTTCTAGACCGTACCGTACTGGCAAATCGACTAGAGGATTGTAACTGGCTTGGGATTTGAAAATGAAAGCTTTTAGAACTCTTTGGAAGAATGAAAGCTTAGGAAGAGAAGAGATTGAAAGTGAATTAGTGATCTGAAATGATCGAAATACTTCTCTATTTATAGTTTTTCCAAAGACAGAACTCTGACAGAATTCGGGCAGAATTCGGACAGAACTCTTTGTAACAAACCGCAACTGAAGGATGACCAAGTTCAAAAACCCAACGTTCACTAACGTTCCAAATGGCCGAACTCTGGCCGAACTCGGGCCGAGTTCTCCTGGGGTTCTGCCAGTTCATTTTTGGAGAAAATAAATTTTGGCTTTTTGAAAAATCCTTCAGAAGCTTTTGTAACAAGAATGTTTTTCAAAAACGTAGGTCATTTGTAAAAGGATAGGATGGTTTTGAAAAACGTTTTAGGATAGCCTATTTGCCAGTACGACTCGGTGTACAATGTATTCCTAGACTCAATAAAATAAAAAATTACATTGCTTAACAGGAAGTACATTCTGAATGGCAAACAGCTTTAGTCTTGAACAAAGTAGAGATCCATTGTTGAGCAGTGTCCAAAACGTCGTAGGTAAACATCTGAGTTGATTTGTAATTATATCGAGACAGAGTTTGATCAATTATTAAAATCAGGTTTGACCATGACCAATGGGCCAACAGTATCTTGCATTTTAAGTCACCTTATGAATATTTATATGGTTCGGCTCCTTCGTATGATCATCTACGTATTTTTGGTTGTCTGTGCTATGCATATGATTTAAAATCCCGACATGATAAATTTGCTAGCAGGAGTAGAAAATATATCTTTGTTGGGTATCCACTTGATAAAAAGGGATGGAAACTGTATGATTTGGAGACTGGTGAATTTTTTGTGTCCCGTGATGTTACTTTTTATGAAAAAGAATTTTCTGGGTGTGGCTTTGCTAGCGAGATGTCTTCTGCGACACGTCATACATCTGTTGAGGTGCCGGGAGACGATATAGAGGCTTTTGGGATGATGCCGGCTACGGTTGCTGAGGCCGGAGTGGTTGCTGGCGGCTCGACACCAAGTGGCGAGGATGCACAGGTAGCTGCAGAAGTATTGACAGGAGTGTCTGCTGGGGGTGATGCGGATACTACTGATGATACAAGGGATACAGTGTTGCCAGAGGGGCCCGACGAGGTAGTGTTGGAAAGAGGAATGAGAAAGAAATCACAGCCAGTGCGATTACAGGATTTTGTGACGAATGATGTTCGAAGTAAAAGTCCCCCTTCACCACAGTTCATATGTTCCCGTCACTTCCTCAGGTACTTCGTATCCTCTAACACAATTTCTAAGTTATGACATATTTACTGCTGGACACAGAGATTTTCTTGCAGCTATCACTGCAGGCATTGAGCCTACTTCATATCGCCAGGCCTCGCGAGATTCAGGCTGGCGTGCGGCTATGCAAACTGAAATACAGGCTCTGGAAGATAATGGGACATGGAGTCTTGTCGATTTGCCCCCTGAGAAGAAAGCATTGGGAAGTAGATGGGTATACAAAATAAAGTATGACTCCGACGGCAGTGTTGAACGCTTAAAGGCACGACTGGTTGTGTTCGGTAATCATCAGGTTGAGGGGATCGACTATTCAGAGACATTTGTCCCGGTAGCTAAGATGCCTACAGTTAGGGCGTTCTTGGCTGTTGCAGCTGTGAGAGGCTGGACTTTGTACCAGATGGATGTGCACAATGCTTTTCTTCATGGAGATCTGACAGAAGAAGTGTATATGAAGTTGTCGCCAGATTTTTCACATAGTGAACCCAACAAAGTGTGTCGCCTGCGTAAGCTTCTCTATATGGATTGAAACATGCACCATGTTGTTGGTTTGCTAAGCTTGCTGCTTCTCTGATATCCTATGGATTTATTCAATCTCATTCCGATTATTCTATTTTCTCTCTTTTTAAAGGGAAGGTAGAGTTGCATATTTTGATCTATGTGGATGATATGATTGTGTCTAGTAATGACTCAGGTGCTTTAGTTGCTTTCAAAAAGTACCTTAGTTCTTGCTTTCACATGAAGGATCTTGGTGTGTTGAAGTACTTTCTTGGCATAGAGGTGGCTCGGAGTGCAGAAGGAATTTCTTTGTGTCAAAGGAAGTATGCTTTGGACATCATTTCAGAATGCGGCTTGATGGGGTCTCGACCTGCTGGCTTTCCCATGTAGCCCAATCACAAGCTGGCAGAATCGACTAGTCCAAAGATGGCGAATGCAGAGACTTATCGGAGGCTGGTTGGAAGGTTGATTTATCTATCATTTACTCGTCCTGACTTAGTCTATGCTGTGCATATCTTGTCTCAATTCTTACAGGAGCCTAGACAAGATCATTGGCATGCTGCTTTGAGAGTTGTCAGATATCTCAAACATGCACCTGGACAGGGTATTCTTTTGAAAGCTGATTGTGATCTCCGTCTTTCTGGTTGGTGTGATTTCGACTGGGCCAGTTGTCCCTTGACTCGTCGCTATGTTACAGGCTGGTTGGTGTTTCTGGGAGGATCTCCTATTTCTTGGAAGACCAAGAAGCAACCGACTGTTTCCCGATCTTCCGCTGAAGCTGAATATCGATCTCTTGCTGCACTTGTTTGTGAGTTGAAATGGTTGAAGGAGTTATTGGTGTGTTTGGCGTTCGCCAGGAGTCTGCTATGTCGGTGTATTGTGACAGTCGGTCAGCCCTGCACCTGGCTCAGAATCCGGTATTTCATGAGCGAAGTAAGCATATTGAGGTGGATTTGCATTTTGTTCGCGATGCTATTAGAGATGGCATCGTAATAGCCTCGCATGTTCCTACTCCTTCTCAACTGGCTGACATCTTCACCAAGCCTCTTGGAAAGCATGTGTTTGATTCTTTACTTCCCAAGTTGGACATTTGTGACTTGCATGCTCCAACTTGAGGGGAGGTGTTAGAGATTATCTTTGTAACTAATGTAAATCTGGCCCATTAGTCCAATCATGTAGACACTATATATATTGTAACCAGCCCCCATTAATAAGATCAAGACATTATTATTTTCTATAGGTATTTTTGTTATTTGCTAATTCGGTTAACACCGTTTGGAGAGAGGGTATCAAGTTGATGCATATCAAAGTTGAAGGTATCAAATTGAACATTTTGAATACTTGACGGTGTCGAGTTATAATTTAGCCCCAAAAAAATTGTCTTATTCAGATCAGCATAATTATAATGAAAAAAAAAAAAAAGTATAGCATCATTAGTTGTGTGCGCTCTTTGGCATAAGTTTCTGCATTCGTCTTCCAAAGTTCATGAAAAGGTTAGAGCATCCACTTTGGGGGCACTCCATGCCATACTCCAAAAACAAAAACAAAAATTAAATCATGTAAATTATTAGTTTTTGAGGGCCTCTTCCAAATTGAAACACAATGGCACCCTCCAAATAACATATCAATCTATACTCCAAATTAATCTCCTCTTTTCCTCCCTATGTTCCCTCTTTATTTTGAACAAGGTCCAAATTTGGAGAGCCTCTTAGCTTTCTAGCATTTTTTAAGTGTGGATAAAAATGCTACAAATTTTGACTAAAACAAAAACACAACCTTTCAAACAAGAACCATTTATATTGACCCTAGAGTGTAAGAATGCCATGGAAACTTCAGTAACAAATTGCCAAACATAACAAAGCAAGTTCTCGACTTCTCTTATTGGTACGAAGTCTCTTACGAAAATCTGCAATGTGAAATATTTGTTATACAAGATTTTACACTACAGGTTTGTTTAGGGAAAATTGGATGTTATGAATTCTAGAAGCAACTGGCCACATCTATGAGCCTACAACATGTTTCTGTAAAAATTTATGTAAACTTGAGATTTAATTAAAAAAAAAAAGGACTGCAATTGGCAGCAGTAATTTTTTGTATAGTCCCAAAAGGTACAAGGCCACCGGTATAACTGTTCATGAAGCTGAGCTGGTCAAAAACTCAGCATCATCGTCGCTAAACTGGTACTGCTGATAAACTTTGAGCAGTAGCTCTCTGCACGGCACCACAGAGCCAAGCTTGATGCAAGCCAAGAACGCACCGGAGAGCTTTCTGTGAAGGCTGTAGACTTCATCAGGCGGGGCAGTTAGTCTATGCCTCAGCATTGTTGCTCCGAGGTTGGAGATGCTCTGAGTTATGTTAGTCGAGCGGAAGTCATAGCCGCCCGGACTGGAGAAGGGAAGTCCGACGAGGAAACCAGCCTGGACGTGAGCATCTAACATGACCTCCGATTCATCTCCCGTGAGGAACCCAAGCCTCCTAGACATCTTGATCACCCCATCTCTATCACCGTTTGCACATGCAATCACCTGTCCAGGAGTTAAACACACAATTCACAGCTTCGCAGAAGAACAAGAAAAACAAGAAGAATGAAAAGTAACATATATTGATGAAGATATAAACCAATCTCCATGCTCAGTCTACTATTATGACAAAAGGAGGTTTAGTGCAATGAAAGGTAACAAATATTGGTTATAATTGACAAAGGTGAGAGTTTGAGAAGAAATAGACGTAGCTACAAACTATATAAAATGCACAGAGATACGAGAAGTAAAAATAATATAATACAGCTAAATTCGTACATGGTCAAATCGAATTCGCTTGCCTATTTATTTTTACGAGACTCAATAAAACCTTGCTCTTCAAGGTTTTAGATCTAATGAGGTTATCCATAACATCTTAAATGCCATCACAGTGAGCAATGCTAATCTTTCAAACATCATTGATACCTAGAAGTGGACTTCTACTATTTTTTAGCAAAGCCCATAGTGCCTACAAACCACTTGTAATCCCCAGAAGAAAGACAATATACTCAAAGAATATTTCAATAGAGTCAAGTAAAAGAGGGAAACAAGATTATATGAGGTAATCCTCATAGTTCATACCACTTCACAGGGGCTATGCACAACTAGTCCCAGATGAAAGTAACGATTTTAAGGATTTTTTTTTTCTATTGATTTTCCCCCAAAAGAAAAACATGAACAAAATCCTCTTACCGAGAGCGATCTTCGTAAGTTTTGAAGATGTTGACCTCATTATGCCACTTCGACAGTGCAAGGCTGCTTATGCCATTTCAAGGGAGCACCCCTGTTGACCCTGATCCCAGTCACAGTTTTCTATGCTCTATACCAAGCTCCATACTTTATATCAAAGGATGTAGCAGTGCACGTGAGTGACGGACGGTGAAATTTTTCCAAGGGAGCAAAAATACTTTCAACTTAAAATTTAAGGGGACAATATATATAATTTATAAATAAAAAGATATTTATAAAAATAAAAAATAAAAATAATGTCGCTAATGAGTATTGAACTCATAAAATCATACTTATAATCTCATATATTTACCAACTTGGTCATTGGTCAGTTGCTACATTTCCAAAGAAAGTGAAGTGAATCATAGGACAAACTATAGAAGGAAAACTGGCAGTATAGATGAACAATAACTTACAATCAAACTTTTGTATAAGGTAAAATGATCAATATTTAAAGTTTTTAGTCTTATTTAGACCAAAACATATCTAATGCAATCAATTATCATCATTTCATATTGGTAACAAGACACAAAAAGGAAATAAATGCAGAAACAGAATATAAATCTGATTTTGAAGTAATGTACATGATAATTTAGTATCTCAGGTGCTTACAGAATGGAAGCATGACTTGAAAAGTGTGGGCTATATATTTAAAAAGAGTATACTTCAAAGATCCACAAAATGATTAACTAAGATGAAGTCCTGCTTACCATTCGCAAATAGTCGTCTACAAAATTCTGGGGGTACTCACGAGCTGCCCCAAAGTCGATGAGATTGATCATTTTGGAGGTGCCATCATAAAGAAAATTGCCCCAATTGGGGTCAGTCTGACAAGAAGTTCAAACACAGCTATTGAGAATAAAGCACTTACATAAATAATATATTAAAAGTAATCTACAATATCACAAAGAAATAAAATTAGCTAGTACGCAAAGTCACAATTAGATCGAGCAGGGACAACCAACTACACAAAAACCATGTCTTAGCAACAGAGCAGGGACAAATGTGATGGATGACCCAGGGGAGTAAGTGAAAGAGGTAATAAAAACTCTTTGAAGAGATGCGCGATGACAATTAATACATTGTGATCTACATGATTGTACCAAGAGATCAGATAGATCAATTATTTTGTCCTAATCCTAGAATGTGATTAACAGGATCCTAATGATGATAGCACCACAGTAATATGCCAAAATGTGATCAGCTCTTTTGGCAGTAAGTACACAATAAGTTAAAAGCCTAATATTTATAGAATAGCAGTTCCATAAAGGGAAGTTACAACTTAAAGTCAGTGATAAATCTTAGCAACTGAGCTCAAAGGTACACACATGTTACTGTGCATACATAAGATTTGGTGGTCCTATAAGAGCATCTCCAACCCTATTGTGAGTTTAGAAAAAATGGTTGCCACATAGGAATGACAAACTTTCATTCTAAAAATTCTTCTCCAATGCAAATGTAGAATAAAAGATGAAGTTGACATGGCAAGGAGAATGTGAAGTTGGTTGTCTAGATCTAGACAATGCACTTCACAATGACTTTGTCTCCACATCATCAATTATGAATAGAAATATTTATGAAAAAGTTGAAGAAGTGGAGGAGTTGTCTTGGAAGTTGAAAAAAAATACTTTTTATTGTCTCCTCAATACTTTTGCATTGGAGAGAGTTTTTCTATCTCATTGTCTTTTGAGATATAGTTTTGCCACATAAACAAGACATTGTCTTGTGGCTCATGCCACATAGGAGCCACCTAAGACTCACAACACTTAACAAGACAATAGGGTTGGAGATGCTCTAAGGTTTAGTGGTTTGATTTTAAGTTTGAGGTAATTTGCTGCCAATGCATGGTGACTTCAGATCAGAAACATCAAAAGAATACCGCAGGAAAAAAAAATCTACGTACCTGCATGAACCGGAACACAAACAACTCCTTCAACGTGAGCTCGAGCAACTTTGTTCCCACATAATCACGAGTTTCCTGATCCAGAAGTGCCACCTTGTCAATAGGAACTCCTGACCATGCCAAATAAGAAGGTGAACAAATCTGGTCAAGATATCTGCTTAAGAGATTCAGTCTTACTTATGGATAAAGAGAAGGATAGGAACATGAAACTGCACAACACCAAAACATGTAATCAGCAAACATTGAAAGAACAAGGAAGCTAATTAAGGACATCACTGCAGCTTTTAAATAAATAAATAAACTTAGCTCATAATCCATCTTTAAGATCAATCAACCAGCAAAACGTAATAAACAAACTCTCTTAAGCGAGAAAGCATCCAAGCCAAGGAATGGAGTCCTTCAACTAAGTGAAAACTAAATGAAACTGCGGTGCAGGACACAGGATACAAGGTATATCAGGTTAGATTTTTTAGGAATAGTTTCAAATTTTAAATTCAGATCTGAATTTAATTTTAAATTTTTGATAGGATATATCTTTAGTTGTTTTAGAAAGGATAGTTAGTTCTGACTTTAACTTTTAGTTGTTTAGATTTAAATTTTAACCCTTGGATGTAAGCCTATAAAATGGGATCAAATTTTGTAATTTTTATGATGGATTTATCAATGTTGACAGATAGTTTATGGATTTGATGCCACTCTTTATCCTTGGTGTGGTTTTGTCTACAGGCGGTATGTGATCGTCTATAAACCTTGGTTTGATTCTGCTGATCCCGGTGGTGCAAGGTCTCTTATTTTCATCAAGTGATTCTGCAACAAAATTATCCAGAGCAGTTTTCCGGGATTTTCCCCATCACACTGTCTCATGCTATATATATTTTGCAACTTGACTAACTCATATATCAACAATATACCAGCATTTCTTTCTTATTTGGAGCATGGGCCAGAAATTTGGAAGAAATAGACTGAGGACTTGGGGTCAGTCACTAATGATCAGTAAGCCTACAAAGTGGAGGCCTTAAAAGCACCATGGCTTCATTAGATATTAAAACCTACAAGTAACTGAATACATTTCCAGTACCTTCATTACACAACAAATGCATTGAAGAGTTGGGAACAGTGCAACCAGCGGTCCCTTTATTCCATTTTGATGAATTAAGCATGCAAAAAGTAGGAAAAGGAAAAAAGTGAACCTAGAACAAACACAAACTACTACAACGACAAGAAAGACTTTAACCCAAATTGAAGCAAGAAATTTACCTAGAACAAACAAATGCAAGAAATTTAACAAGTAAACCGAGGAAGAATTCTTATTTGGTTCTGATGCCATCACTTTCTTGTCATCAAATTCAACAAGGCCAAGCAAAATAGGAGAAATCAGTATGTACTTCACTTTTCAGATATTGCCTCCTTTGAAGGTGATTGGAAAGTGTTGCTTTATTTTTAAAAGCTAAAGTAAAACCTCAAGTGAGACCATCACAGGATATATTAGGCAGCATTTCATAAGAGAACATCAATGCAAGCAAAAAAAAAAAAAAAAAAAACTCACCTGCAACAAGCTCTGTTGTAAGAACTTTTCTGCTTGAGAATTCATCAATGACTTCAGGAACATAGAACCCTTCTGAATTAGACAATAGTGCACGGAAACGCTTCTGATTCTTGGCTTCCAAAGTATAATCACATTCCTGAGCTAGTTCCTCTTTTGCCACCTGAAAGAATTCAAAAGTGTCTTAAAGATAAATCTCAAAGGATTAAGAGGGTCCTCCCCCCTACTAGGTAAGGCTATGCTAACTGTATATCCTCAAATATGATTGTAAACCATAATGTATATTCTGAGGAGAAAACACAATTGACAATGGACAAAAAAATTGAGATACCGTGAGTTTGCAGTGTTTAAATGTGCCATAGGCATGTACATGAATGTTGTTAACAAAATTCAGAACGAAAAGAATGCCCAACATATGCTACAATTGGAAGATGAAATTTCCCATAAGCTCCATGTTGTTATACATATGTAAATTAAATGGCTCAAGAGGAGAAACAAGAGAATCTGCAGTAGCTAGGTGGTGGGCCCAATACTTTGATGATCTGAACCATTTTATCTTTATATACACATCATAAAATACATGTGAACCGCACACACATATAGTGAGGGGCCAGAGGGCGGAGAGATTGAGAAAGAGAAATCATGTTTACAAGTTTGACCAAGATTATGGAATGGTAGAAGTTCGCTAGAAATTAGGAGAAAACATGGTTTAAGAGAAATGTGAATCATGTGGATATGGACTCTCGGAGCACAATAATTGTTTTGTTGGATCATGGCCATCCGTCTTCGTTAATTGCCATCATGGGTTCCAGTAAGCATATAATACAACAATTTTTCTTTTAACCCTCGAAAATTGTAACCACTTCTAAACCATCAGTTAGAAAAATTGTATAGCACAACATTGTCAATTGACAAATCAGTCGTATACTAATTACTAAAGCCTATATGCTTAGATATGGGTACAGTTGCCAATGTTGGACAACCAGCACCTCAGCACGAGAAATCAGCAACATGGTTTCCTTTGTAAATAATGACATACCGTATGAATAGATGGGAGACCAGGCTCATGTAGCACTACATAGACCATCCCAATGCATGATTGATGCCATTCAAAAGTGATATAAAAGTTTAAAACATCTATGGGTGATTTTTTTTATGGTTTCAATAGTACTATCTCATCCATCAAATGATCTCTATTTTTTTATTGCTGAATAAGTATAATCTTCTTATGTGTGTGTGTGTGTGTGTGTGTGTGTGTGTGTGTGTGTGTGTGTGTGTGTGTGTGTGTGTTCATGTATTTTTATTCTTCTTTTATTTTGTAGAAATAGACAATCAACTAAAAGATAATTCTATAGGATCATATTAGAAAGTAGTGTAAACTCTAAATCTAGCCATACCATGCTATATTGACATTTCAATGAAACTGGACTATGAGTTGTCATTCTTTGCATGCCTTGACAAAATCTGTAACTACTAGTCACTGTTGCCATTTATTTTTCTTAAATGTGACATGATAGAGTAGACTAGAAATCACAAGATAAAGAATGAGTTATTAAAAAGAGAACAAAATCACGGTACGAGATTCTTTGGTTTCTGATTACATGATTCATCATTCCTTGGGGAATCCTATAAGAATCCATAGTAGTAGTGCCCAGAATTGTATGGTACTAGAACTTCAATGGTTCAACCTCCAATTCACCTTATTAAAGCAAAACTGTTCAATCGTACTGAAGCAAATTTTAATATTGTCGATAAATTCAGAAGACTTGAAAACAGTACCTTAGTTTTTCTAGCAGATACTTAAGGTTCAACTTCCTATATTTCTCATGAGATTCCAAGAATGACAACCTTTCGCTGTTCAATGCACGCCACAGGAATGTAAAATGATATTTATATCATGTAGCTTGAAAATCGAGTTCCTACAACTGAACTACTTGGAGGTCCGTATGTAGTTTTTCAAACACAGAATTAATGGCAAACAGAAAAATATGAAAAACTACATATATCAAATCTACACATTTACTTCAGATTAGCTTACCTTTATAGCTCTATCAAGAAAAAGCCCTTTCGGAATGAGATTTGTATAATCAAGAAGCCGCCTCACATTTTCAATATCACTTTCAATGCTGTCAGCTACACCAGGGTACTGTATTTTCACTGCAACCTCTAAACCATCTTTCATGACAGCTCGGTGGACCTGTCGAAAAGGTAAGAAGACCTTTAATTATATAAAGCTAGAAGAAATCAAGGCAGGTCAGGAGAATTGGAGAGATTTGCAGAAAAGATTAAGGATGACATTTCATCAAAACATCCATTTGAGACACTAAAAGAACAACTATAACATGGTCCAAATTTCCATCTTCATGCTATGTAAGCTATCATCTATCTAGCAGCACTCTAGACTAAGAGACTCCATAGAAAGGTTGGCCTAACTTTACGACTGTTTTACAACCTCACAATTCAACCTGCTTAGCACTGCCACAAATCTGGTCTAGAAAACTTTGGGTAGGAGATATTTCCATACATATTGGAAAAATATAAATATTTAATCCTCAACTCTCAACACAAGCCTGGAGTTTTGGTGTAAAGGCAAGGCCTTTATAGTTCGCAGTATCGGCCGATACCGATCCGATACGGCCGATACAGTTTGGCATGTCCCGATACGGTACCAACCGATACCCGATATGTACCGATACCGACATTGGGAGTCTCTTTTTAGGTCAATTTGGCAAAAAAATTGAACGAAAAAGACCAATCAACAAGGGGGTAAAAGCACACAAAGGTTACAAAAACATGTAAAAGAAGAAAACTTATCTATCGTATGTAAATTAATCGGTAAGGGCGACTACCTATGTTATCCGGACTCTCCACTTTAAGGAGAAGTACCCGTGTCGACCCGATAGGACATGGGTATGGGTATGGAATCCGTATCTAATCCTCCACGGTGACAATCGGATCCTTCATGGTGACAATAGGAAGACCGGTAGTGAAGTAGATAGTTTCTTTTAATGTGGTAGTGAAGTAGATAGTTTATTTTAATTGGTAAACTGGTAGTAAAGTAATAGCGGAGCTGAAAGGACGGTCCCTTAGAGACTTATTCAACTAGTTCAATGAAGTTTACTATTAGTTTATAATTACATGTTGTTTTTTTATGATAGCCTTAGTCATATCTTCATATCCGTATCCAAAATTTGGATCCTTTTTAGCCGAGTCCGTGTGTCCTCCAATTATGAGTTTTAAAGATCCGACTCTTGGATATGTACCCGTATCCGACACCCGTACCCGAGTCTACGTAACATAGACAACTACTATTTCATTCAATTTCAAAACTACTAAGAAACAACACTGAAAATATTAAAATTATGCCTAAATGTACAAAATATATTTTCTAAAATGTTAATAATTTATTAATAATTATTTGTTTTCCGATACCAAAAAATCTGATACTCCGATCTGAAACCTTCGATACTACCGATACCGCCGATCCCGATGCTCATAGGAATGGTCCGATACCGATTCCGATACCGATACTTTGAACCTTGCCTTTAACATGGTACCAGAGCAGCCTATGTTCAAATATTGTCTGACATGCCAATTTAAGCAGATTATATACAAAATTATACCATTGGGTTAATCCAGCTCTGAACCCAAAATGGACTTTCGACTGCGGGGGCATATTCGAACAATTTAAATATTTTACCCTCAACACTCTAGTTTTGGTGCAATGGTAAGGTCTTTAACAACAGACAAGGCAAGTCGGAATGTAGTTTGTTGATCATGTAGAGTAAAGAGAGAGTTTAAGGGGGAAGAAAGACCTCCTAAACTAAGCAATAATATGGATAACCAGGGGAAATGGAAAATTCGGAAAGAGGTTTTGCATATTTGTCTCCAAGCATGATATAGCCGGTCCAACGAAGTGTTGTCTGGATCGTGGTTCGCTTAAGAGGGTCGTGTATTGTGTCTCCTACAAAAGATTTCATAACGAATACTACAATGACCGACTACTATATGCTTTATTTTAACAATTAGCACCCCATAAAATTATATACGGATGCAAAATTTGAGAAGGTTAACTTTAATCCAGTGCAATCAGGTGACTCTGGATTTATAAGTTCATTGCTTTCAATACGAGCAATCTATGACCTACTACACTAACTGGGAGAAAACCATATAATGGTTGGAAAGCACTATAAGATAAGTATGCAAGCTGATCCGGAGTAAAGTAAATCCAATAACTTATATATGTTTATTAATTAGCTACCCGGAGGGTATAAGCACAGCATACCTGCATGCTTCCATATCCTTCTCATTGAATCTTGTATTATGCAAATGGTCTTCTTAACACAAAACAATATTTTATGATCTTTTTAATGAAGTCTAGATCACCCCAAACTATGAAGATAGCTCGTTCAGTTATTCAAGCATGTCAAAAGGTCCATACCTATGAACTGAGCCTTACGAATACATGAAAATCCTGATATCGAAAACATTTTCCTTCCCCTATTTGCAAAGCACTTTCACTATTTAAGAAAGCCGTGATGAGATAAGCTTTAAGTGTACAGCATATACTGCTTTCAGGAAATAACCTCTGAATATCGCAGTGCCCATTTATTGCTTAGTCACTTTGCCAAGTAAAACACACCACCTTATAGAGGATTATATCAGAAGACATCTTACTAAGATGATCCTGAGAAGCCTTCTTGAATAGGAGTTCTTACACGTTATGCACTGTTCTTTTGATACTTAAAGGTTCTATTATGAAACCACTGCCAAAGAGATTCACGAAACAGTATGATGAGTAAAGCTAGAAGCATAACCGTGAGGTTGCCGAAATAGTTGAGTATAAAATAGATACGTCTCTCATCCCAACACTCACTGGGTCCAAATACCGAATGATATTATGCGTGCAGTGTGTTGCAAATTCCCTGAGCAAGGACAAGTCATCTCAATGAGAAGCAGATTGGGTTGGCAGGGAATATTACTCGGACATACAAAATTAAAAAATGATATTATAGCCCAAAGTTAAGAAAACAGCTATCCAGCAAGCTGTTTCAATCCTCTTACACATCTAGCAATACCCCATTATTCCCATTCATTATGTATGGTGCAAGGCAAGTTGCAAAACATGTGTAACATGCAGTTACATGGGAAAAGCATTGTAAACAGAGTATGAATAATGAGTACTGAGAAATCAATATTAAAGATCAAAACTGGAATTACCTGTCCAATACTCGCTGCAGCTAGAGGTTCATAATCAAAACTCCTTAGCTTAGATGACCAGTCAGGCCCTAATTCAGCATCCAAAACATCATTAAGCTGGCTCCTTGGCATCACATCTGCACCTTGACGAACAATATCCAAAGCTGCCAAAATCTGTGCAAGGAAACTCAGAAAGTTCAGCCTCATACTTATCCGAACAACCATTATAGGTCGGGGGTAAGTCCCATGTCTTTCCACATGATTGCAAGGTCAGTTATAGGCCTTCACGATATTAAAGGATATGTGACTTGCATAGTGCTTGATAGTCAAAAAGATGCAAAATTTTGCGATTTTGGTGAACATGGCAGGATAATAGGAGAGTTACCGGATTATTGCTCTACATGCAAATAAATTGTCCTTGATAACATTAATTATTCACGATATATTGTCCTTCGCATTAGTTTGCATCAAGGTTCGTAGTATCGATATCGGAATCGGTTTCAGATGCTTTGTATGACTATCAATATCGGCAGTTTCAACTCGAAGATTCGGAGTTATTGGTTTAGGAAAGCCAACATATATATATATATATATATATATATATATATATATATATATATAAGAAATTATTTTAAAAACTAGAAGCATATTTATACATTTATTTAGGCATAATCTTATGCATTATTTGTTGTTTCCCTTTAGTTTTAAAGGATAATATTCAACATTGTTAAATTATCTACCCCACAACAGATGTTTATTTTACTTGTTTTGACAAAATACCACCACAATAGATAGTTTTGAATGTAACGATATTAAGACCTATGAACGTTGTGGATTTTCAGTATCCAACTTCCAGAAATGTAAGGGTTGCACACTATGTTGATAAGGAATTTTACCGTCACTCTATAGCATGTTGATCTCAGACATGTCCTAATCATTATGTTGATTTTGTTTTCACTATACTTCATTACTTCTCCCTCTTTTTTATTTTTCTTTGACGATTTCACCATAAAAGATAACAACATTTTCGGTATCGGTGGGTATCGGTTTCGGTATCTGCCATGCAAAAGACGATACACAAAGGCCGATACGTATCGGTATCCGTATCAGCCAATACTGCGAACCTGGTTTGCATGTCCAGGTTCTGATGGTCTTTTCTAACATTTATGATTGTAGTTCTGAGAATGTGTTCTATCAGCTTCTGAACCTACAGTTTTAGCACATAGAAGCAATCATGGTTGTAGATACAAATAAAACAGAATTTTGATAATAATTCACGAAATTAATCAAAACACACTCGCCAAAGTCAGCATTTTACCCTGTGAATATGCTTTATTTTTAAGAAAGTGGCTTGCCAACAAATCAAAAATAAGCCTCTTAATGTTTTCCTGTGAGGAACTTTCTCAGTTTGACAAAGTTAGAAAGGCCAGAACTGGTTAAATCCGGAAAGATTGGCTTAGATGAGCATGAATGTAGTAATATACTCTATAAAAAGTACAAAGAGCGATGACAATGGATATTTGTAATTTCTGGAAAAATGTGCAAGGAATCAGCAGGAACTTCATTGTGGACCAAGAAAGTGTATAAACACTGAATTTTTCTTATGGGGCAATAAATTGCAGTGATTATTTTGTTCCTGCAACCTGGAAGGAAAAGTAGCTTGTAAACATGTACTTAATTCATAGACAAGACGTTCAGACTACAGAAGACAAGCATACTAAAGGAAGGAATATGGATCAACACATCAAAGGTACTATGATCAAAGAAAGGGATTACATTCAACAAACCCCTCCACAATATAGAAAACGTGAAGACAATCAATTCATTACCAGGGCATCTAAATTAAAGAAGGATATTTGAAGAAAAAGATAATCATAAGAGGAAAATATCAGAAGAAAAAGTGGGGTGGAAGGTATCACTTTCACCATAATCTTTATAAAAATAAAACAAGTTGCTTTCAGGCACAAATATGTGGGTGATTGATAACATGCAATACAGATGAGCACATTTAAGTGCAGATAGATCCAAATATATAAGGCCGGATCTGGATCCTAGGCTAGCTGCAGAATGCTAGAAAAAAAGTATCAAATCCAGTAACCGTCCAAGTTACCAAAAATGCTCATGAAAAAAACCCCAAATATGGTCCTACTGATTTAGTTGAAAGTTTTTGATGCAGAGATGCATAACAAGTACATTGTATAAAATATTAAATATATATTACATTACAAAAGACAATACTGGACAGGTAGAGTTAAGGACAGACAACTTTTTCATATACAGATTGAGTTCCTAGAGATGTTTTGGTTATAGTACAAATATCAGATAACTTAAATTGAATGAGGTATCTATAATTTTTAATTTTAGAAATCTTAAGGGTTGTTCTTTCAAAATTGGCTTATTCACGACCTGTAAAGCAATAGCTCGAAATTAATGACTCAAATACTTTGCGACACCTTAGACTTACTAGCAGGTCTACTAAAATATTCAAAACTGAGGTATAGGGCATAAAGAAGAAATATTTTATTCCAATCTTTTTTCTTTACTTATTGCATCCGCGGACACACTCCTACTCAGTAAAAAGTGTATGTAAGTTCTGTTTTGTTAATAAATCCCTATGTGGTATATTCTAGTGTGTCAATGGTGACCAATAATCTGACCCGATTATTTTAGAATTATAGGGTTCGGATTCAAAAAGTAAACCTAAAAAGTAAAATCCTTAACGGATAGGATTTGGATATAGCTCCAACCGAACCCGAAACTCGATAAGAAACCCAAAACTTATTTACATATAACAAGTATCAAGTTTATCACGTGTATTTGATTGAGATGTTTGAATGTTCAAACAATTTTAGATAAAGTAATGCACAACAATATATAGCTAGTATGTATCACAAGTGAAAATCATCTAAATTGTTGTCGAAGTACAAATAAAAAAATATTTTGAACTAAATAACAGTTTAAACGTCTTATGTAAAATCTGAATCCCGACCCTAATCTGGTTAGAAGGGAAGGAATTTGACCCGAACCAGAATATGAAAACCTTATAGGATTCGGGTCTGGATCTTACTTAAACCCGACCTGAATCCGACCCATTGACACCCTTAGTATATTCTTTAGCTAATGATTTAAGCATGTTAGGTTAAAAAACATGATTGTAAATCTATATGTATTTAGTTAATAGTTATCAAAGCATCTTACTCGTCGATAAGTATTATCTTCGTACTACATCAAATTCGTGTTCGCATCCATTTGCATCAAATATGAAATTACCTGCATTCAATTGATAATTCACATTTGCTTTGCCTCGTATCCCCTAATATATGTTCTCAAATTCATCAATTATGGCATGTTTTTCTGTTTCCTATAGTCACTATTGGAAAACAAATATGCAAAATGTGCGGACCCATATCCGATCCTAAACATTCTGATTTGGACTCCTAGAGAGCATATGTCAATATGGACATCAATGTATCCAGCCAAAGGATTTTGACATGTGTCAACTTTTACATGTTACATAAACAACAAACCAATACGATCAACTACAGTTAAGAACAATTTGATGGGTTTGTAGCAACAGAAACCCCAATAAAATGTCTGAGACACAAGATTCAGAAGGATGGCAATGAGTAACTTGTTCTGTGTATCAACAGTCATAATGCTCCTATGAGCCATTGTTTAACCATATCTATGGTGGATAACTTGACTATATCCTTACTTCTCCATAATCCATGTACCAACTAATTGCTTCTGTGATAGTGTTTACATAAATTATGCATAAAACTAAAGACCAAATTGATTGAAATATACCGGTGCTGGCACAAGAGATTCGTCCTGTATGCTCAGCATCTGGCCCAACTTCAATGCAGCCCCTCGCATTCGACATAGTGCAAGGGCTAACCGCTCAGCATTTTGCTCGGACAAGAAGGGTGAAAGGGCAGATTGCTTCCCATCTGAGCTGGGTGCACCATAGACAATCCTCTTTGTTGATTCTTGAATTGTGCCCCACGCAAGCCCAGCTCCCAATCCAGCAAACCTTCACCAAATTGTAACAAAAGAATTGCTTATGAAGACAGAAGACATGAGGGGCAAGTTACCAACAGACAACTTGAGTGTTAAAAATAAGGTGAATTGTGAAAGGTCAGTGGCGGCATATTCAAATAGATAAAGAAAATCTTAAAATTTATAATTCCCGGAGCTAAAATTCCTACCATGTTATCAAAAATATGTAGGATTTCTAACTCTTTTATCTTAGGGGTGACTCCCCTCCCACCCCCCCCCCCCCCCCCCAACCCCCCCAAAAAAAGGCCCTCTACTCTAGTTAGAAATTTCCCAGATATTATGATCTAAATCTTCCAACTCTGCATGTGTTGTGCTTAATGTCTAACATTTCCATGGTCCCAAGCCCGAATAAAGAAGGGTTGTCTTAGCCGTTAGGTGGACGACAAACGACGTAAAACATTGTCAGCTCCCTGTGAAATGAATCTTTACTAAATGGACATTATTATTGATTTTTAACTCTTCTAATCGCATTTTGGAACCAAATTTGCGGCAAGTGTGCAATGAACACCATATTCGACTTAAGCAAACAAAAGTTAACTCCAATAATTCGCGACCATAAATTTAAAAAGGAAATGAAGGATGTGTTTCGACTACCCAAGAGCTCTGCTGAATGGTGTCGAAGGGACTCGCCGCTCCCTCGGCCGCCTTCTCTTCACTGGAACCACCACTTCCTCGCTTCCTTTATCACTATTCTCCCCCAAATTCGCTACTTTTGCAACTTTCTCCGCCTCTTTATCACTCTTCTCCCCCAAATCCACCGACTTAACAATTTTCTCCTCGCTTGCAACTTTCAATTCCTTCACCTCCTCCTCCCTTTCCGCAACGGGAGCCTCCGACACCGGCGCCTCTGCCGGGTCGGATTTCGGAGTTGGCGTTGCGGGTTCAGGCGGATCCGAGAAGTAGACGACGGATTCCTTCGGAACGGGAGCAGAGACCTCGCGGATCCTCCCTTTCGTGAAACCGGCTAGGTCCGTCGCGGAGAGCAGCGCGCTCTTTAGGGTCTGGGAGATTAGGGCTTCGAAGTCGCCGGACCTGGCGGCGGCGAGGGGCTGGGACCGCTTCGCGGCCTCGGCAGCGACGAGGGATGCGCCATTGACGAGGCGGAGGAGGTCCTTGAAGGGAGCCATGGTGAGGCGCTTGTTAGCAGAGATGGACGCCGGGGGCGAACGTGCGCATGTCGAATGGGGGCGTGGAAATGTATGCTGAATATTTGGAGAGGCAAAGGAGGGAGGGAGGGGAGGGAGGGGCGTGTCGGGCACGTGGGGAGAGTCTGGCCGCGAACGGGAGTCGGGGAAGGAAAGTGGGGACGTGGCATCTCCTGGTGGTATAAAAGTTGAATATTAGGTTTGGACCATCTTCTGAAGTTATTTAGCGGAGCTTTGCTATGCCTACCTACAACCAAATACCTGCCACATGCCGAACTTTGAAGGAGAAAAAAAAATGGATAAAGTAAGATGAGAGAGGAGATGGGATCCGGTGGAATCCATGTGTAAGAAGTGGGAGAGACGGAAAGGTTGTAAGAAGGTTGTAAGAATTTGGTAGTAGACTTAGCATTTTCCCATTTTGCGTCGAGTGCTTGTAAAGTTGAAAGCATAACGGACGTCGGACAGAACCGACAAATAAGTTTGAGTCTCCTAACCATAATCATAACAATATATAGTCGGAATTAGTATTGCATTTAGTGATACTTTTGACGGGTAAAGTGCAAAAAACCTCTCGTTAAATATGTTACTTTTGCACTAAAAGACCCCATGCTCTTAAAATTCCCAAAAGTTTGAAATATGTTCATTTTGCCCCCAAGTGACAATTTTACCCCTCCCTCCCCCCCCTCCTTCTTCGGCTGTGTTCGCCGGCGGCGACGGAGGCGGAGGGGGGGGGGGGGGTCGGGCGGGGGGAGGGGGGGCGGGGGTGGGGGGTCGCTCGCCGGCGAGGGAGGCGGGGGTCGGGGCCGACGAGGGAGCGGGGGGGTCGGGGCCGGCGAAGGAGGAGGAGGGGGGGTCGAGGCCGGCGAGGTAGGAGGAGGGGGTCGGTCGGGGGAGCGCTCGCCGGCGAGGAGGGTGGGGCTGGGGGCTCGCCGGCGAGGGGGGGATCGGGGGGGCTGGGGGATCGCCGGCGGCGGGAGGGGGGAGGGGGGGGGGGGCGGGGGGATCGCCGACGATGGGAGGGGGGTCGGGGGGGCTGGGGGATCGCCGGCGGCGGGGGGGGGGAGGGGGTCGGGGGGGGCGGGGGGATCGTCGGCGTTGGGAGGGGGGGTCGGGGGGGCTGGGGGATCGCCGGCGGCGGGGGGGGTCGGGGGTGTCACGACCCGTTACCCAAATTGTTGGGCCGAGCCGAGCCATGTCCAGCCTACGCTTGGTCAAAGCGTAGTAAGCTGTTCTAAGAATAGACAATAAAGGATCTAAGCAGCTAACAGTTCTAAAATCATATTTAAAGTTCATCACAGCACAGCATCTATAAGCGAATGTAACATAAGTACAGACTTAAATAATACACTTCATAAGTATCTAACTGGAGACAAAGTCCAGTATCCAAATATAAGTACAGACAAAGTCTAAGTCTCAAAACACAAGAAAGATAACTAAGCAAGGTTCCCCGCTGGGGCCTCTTCTGGAGCTGAGGCCAGGTCCTCAAAATCAGTACCATAGTATGTAACACATAGCATTTCCTTCTCGAAAAGTGAACCTACAACGTTATCCTGTCAGGACGGGAGCAAGTACAACCTCTACAACTAAAGCACTGAACATATAATGAAAGAGATGTACAACAAGAAACATGGTGTGATGAGTCTATAAAACAGAAAATACTAGAAACATGGCCTCATGGTACAACTGGGATCACAATATCATAGTAACACAGGGAACATGGCATATCTGGAATCATGGTATATCTCATAATCTATCATGGCAAGGATACATATGTCATAAAGACAGATATATATATGTAATGTTTAAAACTGTAGCAGGTACGTGATCGGTCAATAGATGTACAATGTGCTGGGGCACATAATGAAATGTACTTCCGTACAAGTGAAACGGCGACAGATGTACATACGCACAAATCTGCCTTGATATAAAGGCCTACGACAAGGTATGCATATAAAATGTGACCTTGCTCGGTACATACGTACGAGTAGGGGGGCATGATCACGTACGCTACTAACAGTTTCCCCATAACCCATATTCTATCATGTTAGAGATACGAGAACAGTAAAAACATGTGAGAGATACTGGGAGTAGTATAAGCATGGCAGGTACTGGAAGCCGTATGAAACATGTGAATACTCCGAGTAGTATAAAGCATAGTAAAATATGTACTGAGAACCAGTAAGAAGCATGTGAAGGTACGATAACATGTCACGACCCGCTCCCGAATAATCGGATACGAGTCGGACACGCCCAGCCTTCGTCGTTGGACACGACGAAGTAAGCTGTACAATACTAAGAAAAACTCAAAGTCACAATGTAATGTAAACCAAATCACAGCTTTTATAACGTTCCCATAAATCACCAATATCCATCAAGTGTTTAAAAATACAAATTCAGCCGGAGACAAATCCGGTCCAATAAAATAATATACAATAATGAATCTCTAAGATACAATCTCCAGAAAAATAAATGAAACAATAAAAAGCTGCAATATCCAAGCAATCACCAGCTCCATGTAATCTCCCACTCACCTGCAACGATCCTATCAGAAAAAGAGCAAAGTACAACCCTGACTAGACAATATACAATGTAATCTGTAATCCAGAGTACAAGGTGAAACAAGAATACCAGAAACTAGAACATGAAATGAAACTGAACTGTGGTACCAGAAATGAAATGTAAAACTGCAGGCAATGGATGACAATCAAGATGCTAGACAATGAACACGGCTATCAATGTACAAGGCAATCAATCAATCAATCAATCAATATGCAATTGTGACAATTTTGAAATATTATAACTAATGTGTGACCGGCTTAGGAGCAATCAATCAATCAATGATGCAATGAGTCAATGAGTCAATTCTACAAGGTCCGGCTTCATCGTACGTGACGTGTACGATTAGGCTATCTTCAATACCTATGTTGGGTGTGGTCACACAAAAGCTAATATTTCCCCCAATCCCGTAATGAACAATGACGCACAAGCAATGAACAAGGGAACAAGACAATCGTGTGTAATTCGTGTCAGATATGAGAACATGGCACATGAAGGTAAGACAGAAACAAGGTACAAGTCAAGTCAGTGTACTTGCCTCGGTTTGGTTGCACGAGAGTAGTACTGCATGGTTGCAATGAATCACCTGTTATATTTTGTACAAGTTATTAGGGTTTTGAAATAATGCTATCAAGCTAAACTACTTTAACATATACTAGCTACGAATTACTAGCAAAAAGGGGTTTTAACTATAATAACTAGTAGAAAAATACTTGTAGGTCAAAATAAAATACTAAACATTTTATTGACAAAACACCATAGTACAAATACTAGTAACTAATATATTTGCAAAACTTGGTATTAAAACTTTATCTAAATATTAGGAAAACAATTTCCATAGCAAAGTAATATACATATATATTAGTAAAACTTTACTAAAATACTATTTAGATAATTATTTGTGTTTAGATAACATAACCATAAAATTTAATTATATATAACAAGAAATACTAGCAAAATATTTTTAAGTCCACATTTGCTAATATAAAACTAATATATTAAATAAGACTAGAACCAATTAATTATTTATTTAAAATCTTTATTAGAAACAATATTTAATAACTATTTAATCCATAGGACCAGCCCAATCCGGCCTGGCCCAGAGCCCAGCCCAACTCCACAGTATATTAATCCATGAATTAAACTTAAATTCTAAACAAGACCAGCCCAATCAGGACTAGCCCAACACTCAGCCCAAAATCCCAGCCTACATACACTGGCCCGAACCCAGCCCTTAACTTCTGTTAACAATTTAAATAAACTTAATTTAATTCTATAAACTAACAGCCCAACACTCAGCCCGCTCTACTGGCCCACGAGACCCGGCCCAAACCCCTAACATATAATCCCAATCTTCTCTCTCCTTTTCATCCTAAGGGTTTCCAGAAGGCTCCGGAGACTCGAGAGAGTTCGTCTCTTCTCCGGCGAGACTCCGGCGAGAGAACTCTCGAGAGAGCTCCTCCGGCGACTCGGCGAAGGAGCTCCGTCTTCCTCCTCCAGTCC
Organism: Iris pallida; assembly: GCA_029216955.1. NCBI lineage: Eukaryota > Viridiplantae > Streptophyta > Magnoliopsida > Asparagales > Iridaceae > Iris > Iris pallida. Next base: position 35,217,184 of record JANAVB010006599.1, read on the forward strand.
CTGGCAAGGAAGAAGTCAAGCCTTCCTTCACTCTTCTTCTTCCTTCTTCAACCCTAACCCGAAACCCTAGTCCGAACCCTAACCTCTTCGTCTAGGTCAGAAACCCTAGGATTTATTCACTCCGGCCGACTATTCCTCCTTCGAAACCAGTCTCACCATCGTCTTCTTCCTCTGCTCGAAAACCCTAACCCTAAATATTTCCTCCACAGTCCAGCCTTCCACTCGTCTTCCTCCTCCAGCACCCCACAAACCCTAATCCGACTCCACCATGGCCGAAACCCTAGTCTCTATGGCCAGTTCCTCTCCAGCCGACTCTAAGCCAGGAACCCTAGATGAAACCCTAGGTGAAACCCTAATCCTACATGGCCGGAACCCTAGGTCCGACCCCAACCGATCATCTTCTCCACAGGGTTCGAAACCCTAACCCTAAGTTTAGGTTCCCTTCTTCCTCCATCCAGTCACCGAAACCCTAACCCTAATATCCATGGTCGAAACCCTAAGTTCTAGGTCGTAGAAACCTTAGATCCCCAAAATAACCCTAATATCCACAACAGGAAGAGAAGGGGGGGTTCGAGAAGATGATGAACGCTCACCAGCCTGATGGGGTCGTCGATCCACGGCGGTCCTCGGCGAGCTGGGGACCTTCGGCGGCGAGATGGTGGCGCTCCAGCGACGGATCTGGCTTCTGCACCGACTTCGAGGCGGCGACGTGGTCTCCTCGGCTCGGTGCGGAACTCGACGGCGGCGGTTTCTCTGGAAGGGTCGACGTGGTGGTCAGACAGCTCGGCGGAGCTCGAGTACCGATGGCGGTGGCTCGGCGCTCGAGAACGGCGCTGCAACCGAGGCGGCGCTCTGCTCGAGTCTGATGGCGCGGTCTGCGAGGATACAGAGGCAGTAGCTTGGCAGTGGCGGTGCACGAGGATCGAGGGGTTCTCTGGCGGTGGCGCTCTCCGACGACGGCGGCGGTGGTGGCGGTCGTCCAGTGAGAGGAGAGAGAACAGAGAGAGATGAGAGACTGTAGAGAGAGAGAGAGGATGACGTGGCTGAGAGAGAGAAATGTACTGTGGTGTCAGTGCATTGGTATGCGTGTAATTATATAGTAAAATAATGCTGTGTGTGAGTGGTATAGTAGTAATTAACAGTAGATCTGGGGTTGATAATCATAGTGGCAAAGCAGTAATAATATGTAGATCTGAGGGTGTTTAGAATAGGTTAGCAACAGAATTTCAAATTAAAGCAAATTTCAAAATTGCTCTGCAAAAATCAAGTTTTCCCTCCAAAGATTCCAGAAGAACAGATTTCCAAAAGAACATATTTCAAAACGAAAATTTAAAAACAGTTTTCAAAAATGGACTTTCGAATAGAATCACTTCCTCCAATAGATATCCAAATAAATCATTAATTAATCCGAAAATAGCAATTAATCTTATAACATAATTAGCAGTACTAATTAATCCGAAAATAGTAATTAATCTTACAACATAATTAACAGTACTAATTAATTATAAAATCAGTTTTCTTAATACTCAAATTATAATTCCGAAAACAGCAGTGTAGGTAAATAAACCATTAATACGAAAATGTATACTTATACATAAATTTGTTCCAACAATAAATCAATTTATTACATCAACTAGTATTCAAAATACTTTTCCAACTAAAACAGATTTAGCTAATAATAACTAATTAATAATTAAGAATAAAATCAACAGTGATTCATAACCATCTATAAATCAATATAACCATTTATAAATCAATAACCGTTCACGAAACTTAACAAGAATTATTATTTGCCAAAATAATAACAAAATGCTTAATCTCAATTAAGGGAATAAATTTTATTTGAGAAACAATCTGCTTTAGAATAAAAAAAAATTTATTAAAGAAACATGTTTTCCATGAAAACAATATTTTAGAAAAATTTCAAAACATCACCAAATATGATTTAGGGAGTTACAAATCTACCCCCCTTACAAAAATTTCGTCCTCGAAATTTCAAGGGTTTTGCAATGTATAAAAATCAACAAAATTTATTAAAGGCAACCAGAAAACAAAATGATTTATTTATATAGTAAAGAACAAGGACTAACAAGTAGTCACTAGACAATAGGAAATACTGTAAATGCAAGAAAACTTAGAGACAAGCCTTAAAATAGACAATATAAAAGAAATACAACTACTACAAGCAAGTAAAAAAAAACAGTCCATCCGGCTGCGCTCCTGCAGCTACTACTGATCCTCATAAACTGGGTCCTCCTGCTGCTGCTCTGGTGCTGGCTCCTGACGAGTGAAAGCCGCAGGACAATTCCTCACTTGATGAGTGGCAGATCCACAAATCAAGCATTGCCCTAACTTCTGGCGGCATTCCTTGACATGGTGTCCCGGTCGCTTACAGTATGCGCAAGAAAAGGACACCGGGGTCTGGGTCTGTCTCTGCTGCCTCGGCGATATCGGTGCTCGAACATGACGCTGATGCTAAAGTGGCCTCTGCTGAGTGTCGGTCCGCTTCGATGGTCTAAGAAGACTATGGGAGGGAGAAGATGGAGTATGCTGTGAGTGTGAAGAGGGATAGTTAGAGGATGAGTAGTGAGTAGAGAGTGAACGAATTAATGAAGAGTGGCATGTTTTTGGCTGTTCTTCTTTACTTGGGTGAAGGAAATGATGTAAAGTGTTATTGATGGGACTTTAGGTGCTGTAGAGTTATGTGAAGAAATTGTGAGAGTAGGTGAAGAAGAGTCTCGGCTGCTCTTCATGGCCGAATAAGTAAAGTGTGCGGGAATTAATGGCTGCTCCTATATGTTACTCTCTCTGTCTTCTTTTCTCTTTTATTTTTATGTCTTTGTTTCATTTCCAAGGGACAGCACATTGAGTGCTGTGTAGGTGCTTGGGTTCATTTAAGAGAGTAATAGCATTTTCTCATTTAAAAGTGTGTTGTTATTATTAAATATTGTATATAGTACCTGCATAATAAATCAGTATAGTCACCATTTCACTATATAGTAATGTTCTGTGCTTTGGTTTCATTACTATTAATATTTATAAATTATTTTGGATTAAGCTTTACTTATAAATTCAAAATGGGTATCTTTACACCAGATAGTGCTTTAACTTATCTCTGACAAGAGAAAAATCTAAATTCTTAACATTGTAAATATTTTAAGAAATGTTGAGTAATATTAGTAATATTTTAATATGCTTTCAAATAATAAATTATTTCTTGTAGCTAGTGTATGTATATATATGGTTAGCTAGACTATATATATTAGTGATTTAGCCTATTAATAATTAGTTAGTTAATTGCTAAATTGAGATAATATTTTAATATCAATATCTTGTAAATAGTTTTGCTAGTAAATAGTTTCTAAAAATATGGTTTTAAGTATTTAAACTAAATATTATTTTCAAATAATATTTCCAAATTTGTATTATTTGGACTAATGCTATTGAAAATACTTTCCAAGTAAACTTTAAGATATTTACTAAGTATCTATTTTAGCAAACCATTTTCTAAAAAGGTGATTTCTTATTAAATGTAAATTAAGAGTATTTTCACTAAAAACGTATTTTGATCAATCTATGATTTTCTAAAATATGATTAACTAGTATATGAATAGTTAGTAATATAGTTGGCTAATTGTCACTATTTCAAAACCCTAATAACTTGTACAAATATAACAGGTGATCCATTGCAACCATGCAGTACTACTCTCGTGCAACAAAACCGAGGCAAGTACACTGACTTGACTTGTACCTTGTTTTCTGTCTTACCTTCATGTGCCATGTTCTCATATCTGACACGAATTACACACGATTGTCTTGTACTCTTGTTCATTGCTTGTGCGTCATTGTTATTGCGGGGATTGGGGGAAATATTAGCTTTTGTGTGACCACACCCAATATAGTATTGAAGATAGCCTAATCGTACACATCACGTACGATGAAGCCGTACCATGTAGAATTGACTCATTGATTGATTGATTGATTGTTCCTAAGCCGGTCACACATTAGTTTTAATATTTCAAAATGGTCACAATTGCATCATTGATTGTCGTGATTGATTGCCTTGTACATTGATAGCCGTGTTCATTGTCTAGCATCTTGATTGTCATCCATTGCCTGCAGTTTACATTTCATTTCTGGTACCACAGTTTCAGTTTTATTTCATGTTCTAGTTTTCTGGTATTCCTGCTTCACCTTGTACTCTGGATCACAAATTACATTGTATATTGTCTAGTCAGGGTTGTACTTTGCTCTTTTCCTGATAGGATCGTTGCAGGTGAGTGGGAGATTACATGGAGCTGGTGATTGCTTGGATTTTGCAGCTTTTTATTTATTTTATTTATTTTCTGGAGATTGTATCTTAGAGATTCATTATTGTATATTATTTCATTGGACCGGATTTGTCTTCGGCTGAGTTTGTATTTTAAAACACTTGATGGATATTGGTGATTTCTGGGAACGTTATAAAAGCTGTGTTTTGGTTTACATTACTTTGTGACTGTGAGTTTTCCTTAGTATTGTACAGCTTACTTCGTCGTGTCCAACGACGAAGGCTGGGCGTGTCCGACTCATATCCGATTATTCGGGAGCGGGTCGTGACATGTTTTTAGTGGTGGCTCATGCAGGTCGCTATCCTAATGACACTTAGGCTATAAAGTGTTATTGGGGGACCAGCGGAAGCTAAGGAAAACTCATCACAGCATAGGATCCGTGGAAAATAGTTATGGGTATAGTTTTACTAAGTTGCTTATTATCCTGTAGTTAGGCCTATCTAATCAGTTTTCTGTTTTACAGGGTGGTTTAGACACGCAACACTAAGGTTAATCGATTTTCTTGCACTTGAAACTTCTGAGGTTATTTTCTATATATGTCTTGCTAGTATGACTGTTTGATTACTAAATAATTGATCTGTCTTTATTTTCTTAGTTCGTAAAATTTTTCTAAAATTCCTTATTGTTATTTAAAACTTTATTTCCAATTTGAGATTTTATTTGCTATGAAGATTTGTTTTTGTAATCATTTTGTCGTACTATTTATTTTCTTATAAAACTCAATATTTTTCTAAAGAACAGATACATCACTTTCCATCATGATTAGGGTTTAGAATTTGTTTGAAATTTCGTAAACTCCTTTGAAATTCCTATGGATAGAGTTGACAGAGTATTCGATGACCTACTATGACGTGGCAGATGCGCACTGCAGTCATTTATCTGGATTATGGAGACTGCGGGTTCACTGCAGTCAGTTGCGCACTGGCGAGGCAGGAGCTCTAAGTCAAATTAATTCCAGGTATTCATAGGTTCTCGGATATTATTGAGACTATGTCCTAAATCATAAAATTTTAAATTCTTGAGTTGTTCCGATAACATGGATAAATTGATAGAAATATTCGATAATTTATTATTATTTGAATCATTGAGCCAAAGGTTCACTGCAGTCAGATGTACACTACACTGGCGAGGCAGAAACTTTAGGTAAAATAATTTCGAATATGTATAGTTTCCGGATACTATTGAGATTATATCCGTGTTATATACCATGTTGATCTCTTATCACCATTTGGCAAGCTTATCGAAATCATCTTGATATTGATCTTATGTTAACCTCTGCAAATTGATTTCATCTTCTCTTGATTCATCTTGGAAATTTATCCTTTCTTTAATATTTGTTGGTCTAATTTCTTTTATGGGTTGATTTACGTATTGCACTAATTTTGTTAAACGGTTCCATATTTTGATAGCTAACCGTAAAAATTTATTGTTTCGTATCTAGTCGTATCATTCCTATAGTTATCGTATTTTAGCTCTTATCAAGCTTAAATAATTTTGATCATTTTTATCGTGTTTAAAATTTTTAGTCATAGCAATGCTAGTTATACAAAACGCTTTTATTGGATTGAGTCATAAATTCATGATTGTCATTTGGTGCTATTTTTACTATAAATTTTTTTTTTTTTTTTGATTATTCTCATGTTTAGGATTTATCATGCCTAGATTTTAAATTTTGAGCATTTCTAGAAGTCGTGATTTTACGATCCTATGTTTAGTTAATTTTTAATCATTTTCAAGTTTTGAATTTGGTCAATCTTAATAGTGTTTATTGTGCCTTTTGAAATTTCGAGGACGAAATTTTTGTAAGGGGGGTAGATTTGTAACTCCCAAAATCATGTTTGGTAAATTTTAGGATTTTTCTAATTTTCTTGAATTTAAATATTACTTCTTACGAAAACCTATTTTCGATTGGAATAATTTCGGATTTTAATAAATTTTTTCAAATTGAAAAGTATTTTTGGATACTACTTTTGAAATCATTGATTCGATTTATTGTAGAAAATTTCTAATGGGAATTACATAAAAGAATTGTTTTGTTATAATTAAACAAATTTTTGTAGCTAAATATATGTATAGGTATCCAATTTCATAGTAATGGATTTATTGATTTCTTAATAATATTATTGTCTTTCAAATAATATTATTAATCATTTTCGGAATTATATATTAGGTATTAAGAAAACTAATTTTATTGATTAATTAGTTGGTAACTAATTGATAATTAGTTGAGAGTAATTATTGGTTTGAATTTAAAAAAAAAATCTGCTTTCTATTTAAAAACTGTTTTTGAATTTTCGTTTTGGAAATCTGTTTTGAAATTTCTTATGTTAGAAACCTGTTGATATTTGATTTTTGGAAAAACTGCTTAGTTTTGAATTTTTAAATCGGTTAGATTCTTATTAGAATTCTGTTACAGGTTATTCTGATTTACCCCTAGATCTATATCTAATTACTGCCCTGCCATTACATAATCACCCCAGATCTGTTGCTATTTACAGCATTGCCATTTCCCCACTGGACACACAATATTATTTTATTATATATACTACACGAATCCCAACGGTTCCGACACCACTGTCAACACGTCACATCACATTTTTTTCTACACTCTTCCTCTCTCTGCTCGAGGAGCACCGCCGCCGGAGTCAGCCGTCCACCGCCGCTGATCGACCCCCGGCCATCCTCCACTGGCCAGGATCGTCGCACCCCGTCCCGCCGAGAAGTCGTCGGAGTCCAGATCCGACCACCACCTCCTCGAACTCCGTGCCGGCTCTTCGAGTTTCGAGCGGGCCTCTCGAGACCGAGCACATCGAGAGGTTTCGCTGCCAGGAGTTAGATCCGGTCGCCTGGAGGCCGGATCCGTCTGCGTCGAGCTCGCCACACCGCGAGTCACCGGAGGAGACGACCCTTCCAGCATCAGCTAGCACGTCAACAACTGACGCTGGAACCACCGCCGGACGACGTGTCCGTGCGCCGCCACCGTTGACGCCGAAGCCTTCGCCTCCCCTTCGCCACTCCAGCCAGATCTCCGTCACCGACGCCGAGGATCGACATCCCCTCCGATCACGGTGAGCATCACCTCGATCCACTCGGCCCCAACTCTTTCTTGATCTGTATTGTTGATTCTTCTTCATTTCTGGTTAGCTTGGTCCTAGATCTAAGGTTAAGGTTGTGGTGGCTGGACGAAGGAGATGAAGTGGGATGAGTGTTCGGTTGTGACTGTGAGAAGTAGAAGTGGTTTTATTATCGGATGAGAATTATAGGTTCGTAAGAAGAAGACTATGGGAGGGAGAAGATGGAGTATGCTGTGAGTGTGAAGAGGGATAGTTAGAGGATGAGTAGTGAGTAGAGAGTGAACGAATTAATGGAGAGTGGCATGTTTTTGGCTGTTCTTCTTTACTTGGGTGAAGGAAATGATGTAAAGTGTTATTGATGGGACTTTAGGTGCTGTAGAGTTATGTGAAGAAATTGTGAGAGTAGGTGAAGAAGAGTCTCGGCTGCTCTTCATGGCCGAATAAGTAAAGTGTGCGGGAATTAATGGCTGCTCCTATATGTTACTCTCTCTGTCTTATTTTCTCTTTTATTTTTATGTCTTTGTTTCATTTCCAAGGGACAGCACATTGAGTGCTGTGTAGGTGCTTGGGTTCATTTAAGAGAGTAATAGCATTTTCTCATTTAAAAGTGTGTTGTTATTATTAAATATTGTATATAGTACCTGCATAATAAATCAGTATAGTCACCATTTCACTATATAGTAATGTTCTGTGCTTTGGTTTCATTACTATTAATATTTATAAATTATTTTGGATTAAGCTTTACTTATAAATTCAAAATGGGTATCTTTACACCAGATAGTGCTTTAACTTATCTCTGACAAGAGAAAAATCTAAATTCTTAACATTGTAAATATTTTAAGAAATGTTGAGTAATATTAGTAATATTTTAATATGCTTTCAAATAATAAATTATTTCTTGTAGCTAGTGTATGTATATATATGGTTAGCTAGACTATATATATTAGTGATTTAGCCTGTTAATAATTAGTTAGTTAATTGCTAAATTGAGATAATATTTTAATATCAATATCTTGTAAATAGTTTTGCTAGTAAATAGTTTCTAAAAATATGGTTTTAAGTATTTAAACTAAATATTATTTTCAAATAATATTTCCAAATTTGTATTATTTAGACTAATGCTATTGAAAATACTTTCCAAGTAAACTTTAAGATATTTACTAAGTATCTATTTTAGCAAACCATTTTCTAAAAAGGTGATTTCTTATTAAATGTAAATTAAGAGTATTTTCACTAAAAACGTATTTTGATCAATCTATGATTTTCTAAAATATGATTAACTAGTATATGAATAGTTAGTAATATAGTTGGCTAATTGTCACTATTTCAAAACCCTAATAACTTGTACAAATATAACAGGTGATCCATTGCAACCATGCAGTACTACTCTCGTGCAACAAAACCGAGGCAAGTACACTGACTTGACTTGTACCTTGTTTTCTGTCTTACCTTCATGTGCCATGTTCTCATATCTGACACGAATTACACACGATTGTCTTGTACTCTTGTTCATTGCTTGTGCGTCATTGTTATTGCGGGGATTGGGGGAAATATTAGCTTTTGTGTGACCACACCCAATATAGTATTGAAGATAGCCTAATCGTACACATCACGTACGATGAAGCCGTACCATGTAGAATTGACTCATTGATTGATTGATTGATTGTTCCTAAGCCGGACACACATTAGTTTTAATATTTCAAAATGGTCACAATTGCATCATTGATTGTCGTGATTGATTGCCTTGTACATTGATAGCCGTGTTCATTGTCTAGCATCTTGATTGTCATCCATTGCCTGCAGTTTACATTTCATTTCTGGTACCACAGTTTCAGTTTCATTTCATGTTCTAGTTTTCTGGTATTCCTGCTTCACCTTGTACTCTGGATCACATATTACATTGTATATTGTCTAGTCAGGGTTGTACTTTGCTCTTTTCCTGATAGGATCGTTGCAGGTGAGTGGGAGATTACATGGAGCTGGTGATTGCTTGGATTTTGCAGCTTTTTATTTATTTTATTTATTTTCTGGAGATTGTATCTTAGAGATTCATTATTGTATATTATTTTATTGGACCGAATTTGTCTCCGGCTGAGTTTGTATTTTAAAACACTTGATGGATATTGGTGATTTCTGGGAACGTTATAAAAGCTGTGTTTTGGTTTACATTACTTTGTGACTGTGAGTTTTCCTTAGTATTGTACAGCTTACTTCGTCGTGTCCAACGACGAAGGCTGGGCGTGTCCGACTCGTATCCGATTATTCGGGAGCGGGTCGTGACAGAAACCTAGCATAAAAGTCTAATGTGGAGTGCCACTATACACAAACTAACTTTCTAGAGTCTATACACTAGTGTAGGGGGTTGTCCAATACTACAATAACTCAAAACAACACAAAACATTGAAAGTCGTAACTACGCAATAATTAAATCAAACTGTACACTAAGTTCCAACAATTTTTGAGATAGACAAAAAGCTTAAATATATATAAAATAAAGTACCAAAATGATCCTTGTTAATTATAGAAATTTATACTAATTTTTTTGGGATTTATAAACCTTCATAAATATTTATTAAAAATCAGCAAACATAAATATACTGAAAATGAATTATGTTTTCCCATTTTTTAAAAATACTAAAAGTACTTATCAAATACTGAAAAAATTATAATAAATTATCTAAATTAACATAGTATTTAAATACAATTTTTCCAAGATTTTTACAGCAATTAAAATATATATAAAAATTCAAAACCAGAAAGTAACAATTTATGGAAAAATAATTAATTATAAATTAAGGATAATACATAATCAAAATCTACAGATGTTGTCGGATGATAAAATAAATATCACCAACGTGTCAAGAATGGTCAAATCAGCTAGAAGAGCCTACCCATAAGTCCAATTTAGACACAGGGGCAAAACGGTAATTTCGAGTCAAAATGATGTCCGCCGTTGGACACACTTTGTACCGAAAAGCGTGTCGGGATATAAGTCTACAAAATCTAGCAAATTATATGTCCACGAATCTAGAATGACGATACGAACCCATCGGTATGTCCAAAATAGGATTCCGATGTGCCGATCTCAAAATGATACGTTGACGCGGACACTTGGTATCCGGTTTGCACGGAAATACGTGCCGGAGCAAATATCTTCAAAACTCAGCAAATTATATATCAACGAGTCCAGAATGACGATACGAACTCAACGGTATATCCGGAATTGGATTCCGATGAGCCGATCTCAAAGTGACCCGTTGACTCGAAAAGTGGGACCCACTTTGTACCGAAATACGTGCCAGGGCCACGTTCTCTAAATCAAGCAAAGTTTATATGAAAACATGCCAGAACGATGCCACGAGTCTACTGGTGGTGTCAGAAATTGAATCCGGAGTCCCGGGTTCAAAAATGGAATTTAACAAGTGCAAATTAAAGAATTCGGACGACCAACTTTGGCGTCGAATTCGACCAACCGAACGTGCTTAAAATGAAACGAAACCTAAAGGAGACAGGAAGAGGGTTATACCAGCTATGCACAAGAACTGGTCGCACGTCAACCGGAGCTGCGACGGCGAAGTTACGAGCTGACGAAGTCGGCTCCACGAAACTGTCCAAAAACAGTTCAATTTAAAACGTCAACTTGGTGGCCAGTTTTAAGGTATCAAACGACAAAATTAACGGACGAAAATTGACAGGAGTGAAGATGGATATATCAAGATTGCGACGGAGCAAAGAATTCGCCGATCCAACGGTCGGATCTCTCGAAAAATGCGAATAAACTTGATTTCGCGTGCGTCACGACGGGACGTCGTGCAAAACGCACGAATCGCCTCGACGGCGCGTCCCGGAGGACGGTGGCCGTCAGGGGAGGACTCGCCGGAGTGGGGCGCACCTACGGCGAGCCACGGCGGCCCGTACGACGGCGCACGACGGCGGTCCGCGCGCGCACGCGCGTGCGCGCCTGTGCATGCGGCTGTACGGTGCTGCCACTGGCGCGGTCGTGCTCGGCCAGGCCGGCGACGGTGGAGGGCTGCACGACGCACCTCGGCGAGGGTAGAGGCGGTCGATGGCTGTTATGGTGGTGGTGGCAGATTGGTGTTGATGGTGATCGAAATGGTGGTGGTGATGAAATGATTCAATGGAGAGAAGGAGGAAGAAGGAGAGAGGCCGCTGTGGGGGAGGCCGACGGCGGCGGAGGCCGGTGGCCGGCGGCGAGGCTGGCCAGGAGGAGGGTGGTGCTCGGTGGGGAGTGGTGGTTTGTGGTGGTGGTGAGGAGGATGATAATGGTGATGGTGGTTGTAGTGTGGGTGATGGTGAAGATGGAGAGGAGGAATGGAGGAGAAGGCTGTGTGGTCGGGTGAGAGAGGAGAGGTGAGGGAGTCGGCTGTAAAGTAGGGGGGGCTGTTCTTGCTGGTGAGGAGAGAGATTTGTGTGTGTGGGGGTTTTAAAATAAGAAAGAGAGAGTGTGTGTATATATATAATATATAGGAAGAGTGAAAGAGAGTGATAATAGAGAGAGAGAGATGTAGATATTATAGGAATGATAGAGAGAGAAAGAGGTCGGCTGAATGGGGGGGGGTATGTGTGTGTGTAGGTGTAAAGTGAGGTGGTGTGTGAGTGTTTGTTTGGAGAGAGAGAGTAAGATATATATATATATATATATATATATATATATATATATATATATATATATATATATATATATATATATTTGTAAAGTGGAGAGAGAAGGAAAAAAATAGGAAAATTATGTGGGGTATTTGGACAGTCATAGGATAACAACATGGGGCTTGGGTTCGGGTTCGGTCGAGCCGGGTCGGGTCAAAATCGGACCGGGTGCAATAATTGAATTAAATATAGGTATTTATAACATGGATAAATAAATAACATACGGGGACTCTAATAAATGGGACACAAGTTTCATGTGGGTAGTAGGCTTCATGTGGACCACGTCCATACTTTGGGTCGAATAGGTTGGATCGATGTCAGGTCCCGAAATTAAATTGAAAAATAAATCAGGTTTTCACGGTAGAAAATAAATCGGCCTAAATTGACCCGAAAGTTGTGCGAAGAAAATGGAGCACAAAATGGAGTGTCTGAGTGGGACACGAAGGTCATGGGTGAAGAGCGTCTCGAGTAGATCATTTATGAGAAGTTGGTTCTGAGAAAACGACTGGTCTGGTGCTCCTAAATTAAAAGTCACGGTGACGTGCAAACGAAGATCAAAAATAAAAGTGGGAATAATTATTCAATGATTAATTGGTCTAAGTTGACCCGAAGTTGCGCGATACAAAAAGAGCACAAGGGAACGAGTTCAAGTGGGACAGGATATATCAAAACGAAGATAGTCTTGTCTACTTCAAAACTCGTGAAGAAAGTTTACAGAGATTGGTATCCCTGACGCTCCAGAAGTCAAAGTCACGGAAGGGTACATTAATGATCAAAAATAATTATATAATAAAACACTTATCGAAAATAATTCATTCAGAAAAATAAAAATAAACCCTGAAATTCAGGGGGCTTACATCCTACCCACCTTACAAAAATTTCGTCCTCAAAATTAAAAATTATCCTATAGGTCAAACTATAACATGTAGCTGCTCTGGCTACGATACTCAATCTACTACCCTAGTAATCATCTCTTCTGTTTTTCTTTACAATCTTTTTTATTCAGGTTCAACAAAGGTCCTTCTATCATAAACTACGTCATATATCCTTTAGAATCTTCCATACTAACATGAAACATTTATGTATACCCTAAACTATAGGTCGTTCTCTGGACATGTCTATAAGCCTAAAATGCTTAATCATCAACCATATTTTCAATCTCAATTGTAAATACTGGATTTTCTTATCATATCCGAAGTATCCTTATTTCATCAATCCACAGTTCCTTGGCATCATTTATCGTCAATCCTTTCCTACAGTTTCTCCTTGAAATCATACGTTCAATTCTTATCCTTGGTGTAGAGCCTTCTTCTTTTTACTCAACAAGTCCTCCGAATACAAATCCTCGATTTCAAAACTCCCGATTTATTAATTACCAATGTACATATGTCTTTGTCTTGTTCCATGTATTTTTAACTGATATCTTTTCGATCTCGTATGCAATATTATCTCATTCTAACTTATTCTATATCAATCCACATATCGATCTACCCTCTAATCACATGTAATTAGCTATAGGTAACCAACCAAAATTCTACAAATGCTAAATCCTCAAACTGCTAAGCACAAGATTCTAATCCTCAATCTATAGTCACAATAATATAATATCTCATTATTCCATCTTAGATACCCTATCATCAAGTTATACTATCAATACAATCGTTCTTAATGGTTTCTAAGTCTACTACAGTCAGTCACTTATACTTGTCCTATAAGTTTAATCTAACCAATCCCTAGGAAAAGTACTTATCACAATCATACAATACATTTATAGTTATACTATAAAATCAGTTAACAAAGTTTGCTATTTCGGTCGTCTATCAAGTAGAAGGTAACAAGGCCTAAGACTGGGTCAAGCAATTCATAACAGTGTCCAAACAAGTTAAAGGGTCAAGCAAGACAGAAAAGTTTATTGGAATATCTCCAAGAATGGTACGAAGACAACGGGATACATAACGAAAAGAATTATCCAAGAGGTTAACGAAGAAGAGTTTGGTCAAGTCATAGGAAAAATGAAACATAAAAATAATTATGTCCAAAAAGAAATCATGAAGGCAACCCTGTTGGAGAATCCTAGAGAATCTGTAATCCTAGTTGTAGATGTAGATAAAACAGAGTTAATCAAGACGGGGAAGAATGATGATAAGAATTTATTCTTGCTCAATCGGTCATAACGAAGTAAACCAAGTCGAGATATATCTGATAACCATAAACGTCTTCCTGAAATCATGTTGCCAGAATTTTTGCCACACCAGTAAGCTTATATGCAATAAACGAGGGAATCCATAACTAAGGTATACACCCTATAGTCATATCATCTAGATTCCTTACCACGCCAACCGGTATGGCTGCAAGAAAATCTAAATTCTATGAATAGGATAGTATATCCAAAATCAGGCTCTATATTTTTGTCTGTCACTCTCCGATCCTGGAATACGTATTTTAATACGTATTCCGATAAATTGTATTTACCTTGTATTTATACGACATTTATATGCTGTATTTCTTCATGTATTTCCCAAAAATATTCGACAAAATATTATTTCGTAATTTATTTTCTGTATTTGGGCCTACAGTTTTGGCTCATTTGGGTAACCTATTCTTGGTTCACCAATGGTTCATCATGAACCCTTTGGTTCATCATGAACCCATGGATTCAAGATTCTATATAATAACTCATCTCATTCTCTCTCCCCTCATTTATCTCCTCTCATTTATTTTCCTCCACCAACCAAGGCAAGTACCAACTTGCTCAAGAGATGGATCCATAAATGATGTTGATATTTTCTTACAAAGTTATTTGCCAAAATATGTTATTCTCCTCATTCTATACTAGTTTAGAACTTGAAGTTTTCCATTTTGAAGCTTTAATTTTTGTAGATCTAGGTTTTAACCATTTTCGGATCTTCTTGGTTTTAATCTAGTAAACTTTATTATTTTTAAGTTTTGATGGTTCCATATTGTAGAGAATTTTATTCTACCCAATTTTGACCTTTGAAAAGTTGGATTTGGACTTATTTTGACCAAGTTATGGACTTTTGAAGCTTTGGGTTCAAACCATGGAGTTCTTGCTGATTTGGAGAAGACAGTGAGCAGTGTGCGCGAGCTTTTTAGCTTGTGCCACTGAGCTGTGCGCGCTCTTTAACGCAGCGCTGTATGGACCCCATACGCTGCCTTTTGGAAGCGTATGTTTGGCATACGCTGACCTGAGCGTACGCTGACCTGAGCGTAGGCCGACCTGAGCGTAGGCTGACCTGAGCGTACGCTGACCTGAGCGTAGGCCGACCTGAGCGTAGGCTGACCTGAGCGTAGGCCGACCTGAGCGTAGGCTGACCTGAGCGTACGCTGACCTGAGCGTAGGCCGACCTGAGCGTAGGCTGACCTGAGCGTAGGCTGACCTGAGCGTAGGCCGACCTGAGCGTAGGCTGACCTAAGCGTACGCTGACCTGAGCGTACGCTGACCTGAGCGTAGGCTGACCTGAGCGTAGGCCGACCTGAGCGTAGGCCGACCTGAGCGTAGGCCGACCTGAGCGTAGGCCGACCTGAGCATAGGCCGACCTGAGCGTACGCTGACCTGAGCGTAGGCTGACCTGAGCGTACGCTGACCTGAGCGTAGGCTGACCTGAGCGTAGGCTGACCTGAGCGTAGGCTAACCTGAGCGTAGCCTGACTTGAGCGCGCTCTGACCTGGACTCCCCTATACCTTATATTTTTATATGTATATATTCTATTGTATATATATATATGTAAATGTTTGTGTATGTTATATATCCTTACGCCTTTTGTCCTGAGCATGATATGAGCACTAACGTGACCCCGGTGAACAAAGTGTTCCTACCTGATACTTGTACCTGAATGTCCCAGTTCTCGTTCATGCTCGACAAATGACTCGTAACTCCACGTGGCATATTTGCAATGATGCATTACACCAAGGAGGGTAGAACATGTTGACATACTGATTGACATGGATCCTCTTTTGGGGTACTCGTACTTGAGTACGACTTTTAGGAGGATGATCATGCAGGCCACAGCATGTGAGTCCAAGATTTTACCTAGGGTTAAACTAGGCAACTAAATATACTAGATGCATGGGGAGGGCAGAATCCCGAGATCGTGTTACACCAGCCGCCTTGAGATATTGTCTCGACGCGCCGGCTGGTCTCCACGGATACTGTGTCATCTGCAACGAGTGGATGACTGTATCCGATTAATTCCTGTTATATATTATATGTCTTGGCAAGGTGGCCTTACGAGGGACCTGTGCTCAAAGATACCTGTCTACGCGAACCCCTGGGTTGGCTAGCCTTGCTGGAAAGACACGATCTGAGGATTTTGAAATAACATGATGCGAGGATAACCTCGTCCCACTAGAAACTCGTAGACTTGATTGGCCGTAAAAATGACTTGCTTGTATCCTATTTACCTTCCGTGAATAACTGAGGGAAGCGGACTGTCATGGTACGTGATCCAACCCATGTTCTTGTTTGATTGTTGGGTTGGTTATCGTACTATGACAGGCTGTGGACTGAAGTTATGAACGGAAGACTTATTCTGGTTGTGAAGTGTTACTTCTGTGAATGACTGAGGAACATGGTCTATCATGGTACGTGATCCAACCCATGTTCTTGTTTGATTGTTGGGTTGGTTATTGTGCTGCGATAGGCTATCGACCGAAGTCACGATCAGGAGATTTTATTGTTTATACCTTTAACTTATGTGAAAGTTATAGAGTACAACACGTCCCGACTCCATGCGGCACCTTTTGTCCTTGTTTGGTTGTAAGGGTGCCATATGGGTTCGTGGATGTTGCGCTACCCTATAATAGTTGCATAAGTATTACTATTATCAATCATTCTATTATCTGGGTTTTTTTTTAATCTTAACTCTTGTGCCCCTTTGGCGGTACTTGCTATTCGGGGCTGACCCCGCTGGTTTTATTTGGCCAGATCTCGTAGCAGAGCCAGAGGACACGATCTTCCTCCCGACATCCATGGTGCATACTAGGAGCATGGCGGTTCGGGGACTCGAGTGGGTTTCTTCTCCACCACTCCTCTGCTTATATTTTGTGCGACATTTAGCCACCGGCACCTGTTAGCCGGATTACATGATATTTTGTGTCAGTACAGAATTGTAAATAAACAGACTGCAGCTGTGTATAATTTTGTACTCCTGACTCTCTGAGATAGCTAAATTATAAAGCTAGTCTCTCATGATCATTTTGATGAAGCGTCAGGGACGCCTTACTGCTTTATCTTTAATGTTCATTTAATTGCTTATGTGACTGATTGATTGAGACATAGAACTCGTGGGACCATAGGAGACTTGATTGTAGCATGTACCCCTAGTCTCTCGACAGCCACGATCGCCGTATGACGTTACGTACCTCATATGGAGTAGCTGGCCTAGTCCGTCTCCGTATTTCGGTACTGGAGCGTGACATTGTCATACCAACTAATATGGCTGCGATAAATTCTAAACTCCATAACTAAAGCAGACGTTTACCTTATCAGGATATATCATAATTTAATCCACAAAATTTAGCACGATGCAAGATTAAGGTCAACAACGAAAATCAGGAATTAAATTCAACAACGAATTTGAGGAGAGCAAATAAACAGGTGAAAACAAATTTCGAGATAAGATTAGAGTAAGATCCTCAGGGGCCATCCCAAGGGTACAAACTTGGTCTAAATTGACCCACTAAAATACAAACAAGAGGCTAATTATAGCTAACGGTCCTATGTTGTGATGAGTTCTCCTATGTTGTAATCCTAGTAATCCCTAGGTGTTCTAAATGTTTATCCCTAGTGTTAACAAGTTGTCCTAGATTCTAATTGCAGGCATATTTGGTACAATAACGTAACCAAACAACTTAAGTCGAGACCTGCATGGGCCACCAAAAAAAACATGTCACGACCCGTTACCCAAACTGTTGGGCCGGCCGAGCCATGTCCAGCCTACACTTGGTCAAAGCGTAGTAAGCTGTTATAAGAATAGACAATAAAGAATCTAAGCAGCTAACAGTTCTAAAATTATATTTAAAGTTCATCACAGCACAGCATCTATAAGCGAAGGTAACATAAGTACAGACTTAAATAATACACTTCATAAGTATCTAACTGGAGACAAGTCCAGTATCCAAATATAAGTACAGACAAAGTCTAAGTCTCAAAACACAAGAAAGATAACTAAGCAAGGTTCCCGCTGGGGCCACTCCTGGAGCTGAGGCCAGGTCCTCAAAATCAGTACCATAGTAGTAACACATAGCATTTCTTTCTCGAAAAGTGAACCTACAACGTTATCATGTCAGGACGGGAGCAAGTACAACCTCTACAACTAAAGCACTGAACATATAATGAAAGAGATGTACAACAAGAAACATGGTGTGATGAGTCTATAAAACAGAAAATACTAGAAACATGGCCTCATGGACAACTGGGATCACAATATCATAGTAACACACAGGGAACATGGCATATCTGGAATCATGGTATATCTCATAATCTATCATGGCAAGGATACATTGTCATAAAGACAGATATATGTAATGTTTAAAACTGTAGCAGGTACGTGATCGGTCAATGATGTACAATGTGCTGGGCACATAATGAAATGTACTTCCGTACAAGTGAAACGGCGACAGATGTACATACGCACAAATCCGCCTTGATATAAAGGCCTACGACAAGGTATGCATATAAAATGCGACCTTGCTCGGTACATACGTACGAGTAGGGGGGCATGATCACGTACGCTACTAACAGTTTTCCCATAACCCTATTTTATGTTAGAGATACGAGAACAGTAAAAACATGTGAGAGATACTGGGAGTAGTATAAGCATGGCAGGTACAGGAAGCCGTATGAAACATGTGAATACTCCGAGTAGTATAAAGCATAGTGAAACATGTACTGAGAACCAGTAAGAAGCATGTGAAGGTACGATAACTGTCCTAAGCATGGCAAGTGCTGAAAGTAATACAACATGTGAAGATTTAACTCTCGCTACCTCAATGATCAGTATTTTAACAGGGTTAATACATGTTCTAGCATTAAAAGACAGTAAATGAGTTTGTAGATGTACTTGCCTCGAGCAAAGCAAGAATACTAGTACGAAGATATAGATGTTCGGTGTCCTGTCATAATGATATACAAACTCAGTTCTAAGCTATGTTCAATAATACACACTAGTGGTGAGACACGTCTCCTAACTGGACAATAACTAAGTGGGGACCTAGCATAAAAGTCTAATGTGGAGTGCCACTATACACAAATAACTTCTAGAGTCTATACACTAGTGTAGGGGGTGGTCCAATACTACAATAACTCAAAACAACACAAAACATTGAAAGTCGTAACTACGCAATAATTAAATCAAACTGTACACTAAGTTCCAACAATTTTGAGATAGACAAAAGCTTAAATATATATAAAAAAAAGTACCAAATGATCCTGTTAATTATAGAAATTATACTAATTTTTCTGGGATTTATAAACCTTCATAAATATTTATTAAAATCAGCAACATATATACTGAAATGAATTCTGTTTTCCTATTTTTAAAAATACCAATAGTACTTATCAAATACTGGAAAAAATTATAATAAATTATCTAAATTAACATAGTATTTAAATACATTTTTCCAAGATTTTTACAGCAATTAAAATATATATAAAAATTCAAAACCAGAAAGTAACAATTTATGGAAAAATAATTATAAATTAAGGATAATACATAATCAAATCTACAGATGTTGTCGGATGATAAAATAAATATCACCAACGTGTCCAAACGGTCAAATCAGCTAGAAGAGCCTACCCATAAGTCCAATTGACACAGGGGCAAAACGGTAATTTTGAGTCAAAATGATGTCCGCCGTTGGACACACTTTGTACCGAAAAGCGTGTCGGGATAAAAGTCTACAAAATCTAGCAAATATATGTCCACGAATCCAGAATGATGATACGAACCCATCGGTATGTCCAAAATAGGATTCCGATGTGCCGATCTCAAAATGATACGTTGACGCGAACACTTGGTATCCGGTTTGCACGGAAATGCGTGCCGGAGCTGTCTTCAAAACTCAGCAAATTATATGTCAACGAGTCCAGAATGATGATACGAACTCAACGGTATATCCGGAATTGGATTCCGATGACCCGATCTCAAATGACCCGTTGACTCGAAAAGTGGGACCCGCTTTGCACCGAAATACGTGTCAGGGCTCACGTTCTCCAAATCAAGCAAACTTTATATGAAAACATGCCAGAACGATGCCACGAGTCTACTGGTGGTGTCAGAAATTGATCCGGAGTCCGGGTTCAAAAATGGAATTTAACAAGTGCAAATTAAAGAATTCGGACGACCAACTTTGGCGTCGAATTCGACCAACCGAACGTGCTTAAAATGAAACGAAACCTAAAGGACAGGAAGAGGGTTATACCACTGCGCACAGGAACTGTCGCGCGTCAACGGAGCTGCGACGACGAAGTTACGAGCTGACGAAGTCGGCTCCACGAAACTGTCCAAAAATAGTCAATTTAAAACGTCAACTTGGTGGCCAGTTTTGAGTATCAAACGACAAAATTAACGGACAAAAATTGACAGGAGTGAAGATGGCTATACCGAGATTGCGACGGAGGAAAGAATTCGCCGATCCAACGGTCGGATCTCTCGAAAAATGCACGCAAAGTTGCTGCGACAGAGCTCAAAATAAAATTGATTTCGCGCGCGTCACGACGGGACGTCGTGCAAAAACCACGAATCGCCTCGACGGCGGCATCTCGAAGGACGGTGGCCGTCAGGGGAGGACTCGCGGAGTGGGGGCGCACCCATGGGAGCCACGGAGGCCCGCACGGCGGCGCGGCGGCGCACGACGTGGCCTGCGCGTGCGCGCCTGTGCATGCGGCTGTGCGGTGCTGCCACTGGCGCGGCCGTGCTCGCCAGGCGGCGCACGGCGGAGGGCTGCGCGGCGCACCTCGGCGAGGGTGGAGGCGGTCGATGGCTGTTATGGTGGTGGTGGCGGATTGGTGTTGATGGTGATCGAAATGGTGGTGGTGATGAAATGATTCATGGAGAGAAGGAGAAGAAGAGAGAGGCCGCTGTGGGGAGGCCGACGGCGGCGGAGGCCGGTGGCCGGCGGCGAGGCTAGCCAGGAGGAGGGTGGTGCTCGGTGGGGAGTGGTGGTTTGTGGTGGTGGTGAGGAGGATATAATGGTGATGGTGGTTGTAGTGTGGGTGATGGTGAAGATGGAGAGGAGGAATGGAGGAGAAGGCTGTGTGGTCGGGTGAGAGAGGAGAGGTGAGGGAGCGCGTGTTGTAAAGTAGGGGGGCTGTTCTTGCTGGTGAGGAGAGAGATTTGGTGTGTGTGGTTTGTAAAAATAAGAAAGTATAGGAAGAGTGAAAGAGAGTGATAATAGAGAGAGAGAGAGATGTAGATATTATAGGAATGATAGAAAGAGAAAGAGGTCGACTGAAGGGGGGGGTATGTGTGTGGAGGTGTAAAGTGAGTGTGTGTGTGAGTGTTGTTTGGAGGAGAGAGAGTAGATATATATATATATATATATATATATATATAATATATATATCTATATTTATATATAAAGTGGAGAGAGAGGAAAATAGATTTTTAAAATAGGAAAAAAGGAAAATTATGTGGGGTATTTGGGCAGTCATAGGATAACAACATGGGGCTTGGGTTCGGGTCGGTCGAGCCGGGTCGGGTCAAAATCGGACGGGTGCAATATTGAATTAAATATGGGTATTTATAATAATGGATAAATAAATAACATACGGGGACTCTATATAAATGGGACACAAGTTTCATGTGGGTAGTAGGCGTCATGTGGGCCACGTCCATACTTTGGGTCGACTAGGTTGGATCGATGTCAGGTCCCAAAATTAAATTGGAAAATAAATCAGGTTTTCACGGTAGAAAATAAATCGGCCTAAATTGACCCGAAAGTTGGCGAAAAGAAAATGGAGCACAAAATGGAGTGTCTGAGTGGGACACGAAGGTCATGGGTGAAGAGCGTCTCGAGTAGATCATTTATGAGAAGTTTGTATGGGAAACGACTGGTCTGGTGCTCCTAAATTAAAAGTCACGGTGACGTGCAAACGAAGATCAAAAATAAAAGTGGGAATAATTATTCATGATTAATTGGTCTAAGTTGACCCGAAGTGCGCGATACAAAAAGAGCACAAGGGAACGAGTTCAAGTAGGACAGGATATATCAAAACGAAGATAGTCTTGTCTACTTCAAAACTCGTGAAGAAAGTTTACAGAGATTGGTATCCCTGACTCCCAGAAGTCAAAGTCACGGAAGGGTACATTAATGATCAAAATAATTATATAATAAAACACTTATCGAAAATAATTCATTCAGAAAAATAAAAATAAACCTGAAATTCAGGGGGCTTACAGGGGGGGCTGGGGGATGCCGGCGGCGGGGGGGGGGGAGGGGGTGGGGGGGGAGGGGGGGGGGGGGGGGCGTTGGTGGGGAGGGGGGGCTCGCCGGCGCCGGCGCCGCCAGAGGGTGGGGAGGGGTATTTTTGGTATAAATTTTTTAAAATTTGGCTGGAGGGGCTAATCGAGCGGATATATAATCTAAGGAGGGGTAAACTGACAAAAAATTCTAAAAGGTCTTTTAGTGCAAAAGTAACATATTTAACGAGGAGTTTTTGCACTTTACCCTATTTTGACAAACATCTATCCATAATAAAGTTATTGGATAAAAACTAGGCTACTAAGGGCACCCCAAACTTTTGCTAGGGGCTAGTCCAACTTTCCAAAATAATGACAGTTTGTCATCCAAACTTTTACTTTAGGCTAGCGTAATTTTTTTGGGGTTAGGGTTTATCCTCCTCCTTGCCTCCTCGACTGC